>BLSH010291439.1:149040-165743 GCA_018402905.1 Glandirana rugosa | reverse complement strand
TCCCGAGCTTCAGGTCCAGAGGAATTTGCCAGTATCCTCTGCTCAGATCCATGATCGTGATATAGCAGGCCACCGCCAGCCTATCCAACAACTCATCGATCCGGGGCATGGGGTAGGCGTCTGCAGTGGTGATCGCATTCAGCTTTCGGTAGTCCACATAGAACCTGGTCGTCTGATCCTTTTTGGGACCAGGACCACTGGGGACGCCCAAGCACTGTGGGACCTCCGAATTACCCCCAGCTGCAGCATCTCCTCCACTTCCCTCTTCATGTCAGCCAGCACCTCCAGGGAGACGCGATAGGCCGACTGTTTAATGGGGGGATGTGCCTCAGTGTCCACCTGATGGACAGCGAGGTCCGTCCACCCCGGTTTTCCCGTAAACCGACTCCCATGGACTGTCAGCACGTCCTTCAGCCCAGGTACCTGGGCGGGGGTAAGGTTGGGGTTTATTCGGAGGTCGGAGTTGGCCTCCCTGGTGTCAGCTAACAAGTCTAGGAGTGGGTCGGCCTCTTCAGGCTCCGGCCTGCTGCAGACCGGCATGGCATAGGCCGTGCGCTCATGATGGGCTTTGATCATGTTCACATGGAAGGCCTTCTGCTGTCTACCCCCTTCTCCCAACCAGACTAGGTAAGTAACGTCATTCAGACGCTGGGTGATGGGGTACGGGCCTTCCCATGCGGCCTGGAGCTTGTTCTGCCGCAAGGAGAGCAGAACATACACCAGCTGCCCAACGTTGTATGCCCACTCCCTAGCATTGCGATCATACCAACGTTTCTGTCTGGTCTGGGCCTGGGTCATGTTTTCCCGCACAATCCCCACCAACGTCTCCCTTTTTTTGCCAGAATCTCAGGATGTAATCCACCACAGAGACCTCTGGGTCAGCGATCTTGCCCTCCCAGGTCTCCCGGATTAGGTCCAGGGGTCCTCTAACCCTTCGTCCGTACAACAGCTCAAATGGCGAGAAACCTGTGGACTCCTGGGACACCTCTCTGTACGCGAACAGCAGATGAGGCAGGTACCTTTCCCAGTCCTTACCCTGGGACTCCACAAAGGTACGCAGCATTTGTTTCAGGGTACCATTGAAACGCTCGAACAAGCCATTCGTTTGTGGATGGTAAGGACTGGCCATGATATGCGTCATCTGTATTTTCTGACAGAGAGTGTGCAGCAAGTCAGACACAAAGTGAGGGCCTTGATCACTAATGAGTTCAGCTGGGAATCCCACTCTTGTGAAGATTCCCAGCAGAGCATCAACAACCTTGTCTGCATGGAGGGAGGAGAGAGCCACCGCCTCTGGGTAACGTGTGGCATAGTCAACAACTGTCAGGATAAAACGTTTGCCTGAACTGCTGGGGATAGCTAGGGGTCCAACAATATCCACTGCTACCCTCTTAAAAGTTTCATCAATCACAGGCAAAGGTTTTAACGGAAACCTGTGTACATCTCCTACCTTGCCAACTCGCTGGCAGGTATCACAAGACCGACAGTAGTCAGCTATGTCTGTCAGCATGGTGGGCCAATAAAAGTTATGTATTAATCGCCCTGGGTCTTAGTGATCCCCAAGTGACCTGCTAGGGGGATCTCGTGGGCCACTTTTAAGAGCTGTCCCCTGAATTGGCTTGGGACCACCAGCTGCCTGCTTCCGAAGTCAGCTGTGTTTTCCCTTGCAGACAAACTCTCCCGGTACAACTTTCCTTTGTCCCAGTACACCTTTTGTTTGTCATTCACAGCAGGGGGGATGTCAGCTAAACTCTGGAGCTGTGCCAGCATTGGGTCTATTTGCAGTGCTGCTTCAAAGGCTGAACCACAAGTCCCAGCCAGCAGTCCTGTGGCAAACAAGGACAGCTGCTGAGGCCCAACAGAGGTAGAGCCCATTGGGTCAGAACATGGAGAGGGCCCAGAGACCTCCTCCTGCTGTTCGGCAACCCTAGCCTGTACCTCTGCAGCCCTTACAGCACTGCGAGTAACCACCAGTATAGGGAATACAGTGTCAGCATTATCAACATTACATTCAACAGGTATACGTGTGACATCCTTGGCACATACATCATTTACATTTACATTCAACTGTGTCTCTTCTCCTTTCTCTGAAGAAGGAGAACCTTGTATTTCCACTTCCCCCTCCCCCTCCCCAGGTTGCCCATATATCATACCCACATCTGCACACAGTACCTTAGGGAGTCCAGAGGTTTCCGAGGGGGTGTCCTCAGCAGGGGCATAGTAGGAGACAAGGGTCCCCAAGTCAGCACCCAGCACTCTCTCATCCCACTCCCAGCACCCCAATCAATGTACACATAGGCCCGGGGTATGCGGGAGCGGGTTCCCCCAACTCCGGTGAGGGTGAGGAACTTCTCAGGGATGATGTCAGTTTCTTCTATCACCTCCGGTCTGACCAAGGTGACTTCAGCTCTGGTGTCCCGGAGACCCGTTACAGTCTGGTGACCCACGATGACTGGCTGCAAGTTGGCATTGGGTCCTTGAGGTCTCTCACTGACGAACAGCACGGCAGAAGGGTTGCTGGCCGGGTGGCCAGATGATGTCATCTTCTTCTCCTCCGGGCACTGTGTTCGCAGATGGCCAGGCTTGCCACAGGTGTAACACCTATGGTTATCAGTCAGGGCGGGTTTGATGCCAGGGACTGCAGTTTCAGACCGCTTAGAGGCTTGGTTGGCCTGCAGAGGAGGGGTCGCCGCGTGTGATTTTCCCCCTTTCCAGCCATGTGGTGGAGCTTTGTGATGGTCCGATACCCGAGTACGGATGAAGGTATCGGCCAGGTCTGCTGCGGCTTTAGCAGAACCGGGCTTCCGCTCTAGCACAAACTGTCTGACGTCTGGAGGGCAGATGTGCAGGAGATCTTCCAGGGCCTCAAAAGAAGTGGCTTTCAGGCCCCTAGTCCACTGTTGGAATGTGATACGTAAACGGCTTACCACATCCATATAAGAGTCCCCAGGCCATTTTTGCAGGGACCTAAACCGTTTTCGGTATACTTCAGGGGTCAATCGGTACTTCTGAATGATTGCTGCCTTTATGGCTTCGTAATCTTTGTCCTGCTCCTCTGGCAGGTCCACATACGTGTCCAGGGCCTTGCCTCGTAGCCCTGGTGTCAGGTACCGAGCCCATTGTGCTTGGGGCACATGGTACTGATGGCAAGTTTTTTCAAACGACAGTAGATACACGTCAATGTCACTGTCCTTTTCCATGACTGGAAATTTAGCGGCTGGGCTTGCAGGCAGAGAGGTGTCCTTGTGCTCTAGGGATCCGAGGTTCTGACCCGGTCGGTGCTGCTGTTGGAGCCTCAACATCTCCAATTGGTGCCGATGTTCAGCCTCCCTCTGGCCAGCCTCTCTCTCAGCCCAACATTCCTCTCTCTCAGCCTGGCGTTGCAGAAACCGCAGGCACATCTCAGGATCTGTTTCACTGATGTGCTGGAGTGTCTCCTGAATTTGAAAGTCTCTGCTGTCTGCAGGCAATCTGGGGTTAGCCTGCTCCTGCTCCGGCTGCGGCCCAGAAGGGACAGTCAGTAGTATTCCCGGTTCAGTCCCTCTTTGCTCATCCTGTGAGGTCATTAAGTCTGAACCACTTGGCTCTGGAGTATCAGGAACCCCTTCATCTTCACATTTCCCCGAGTTCTGGTCTGCTCGGATATCATACTCCTATAGGGCCTTTATCAGTTCTTTACAAGTTTTGTTACTGGCGTCAAGGCCTATTGTTGCACACGCCACAGTCAGTTCATCTTTGTTCATCTTCTTATACACTGCTGGCCCAGATATTTTGCAAGCAGAAAACAGAAAGCAGAGATAGAAAGGAGTTATAGGAAGGAGTTGCTGCTCTATGTCTCTTTAAAAACAAAAACTATGCACCAGCTTGTCTCTAAGGACTGTTTCCAAAAAGGTTACAATCCTTCAGTGCAGAGCTAATTCCTAACAATGCACTGAATGCTCTTACGGCAAAACTATCCGACCGCTGCCAACCAGTATGTGACAAACACGGGTATCAGATCGCTGCCCTCCTCACCGACCGGCGACCGAGGACCCCCCCTGATCCAATACCGCACTTGTCAGGAACGTAACAATGCCACTCTCAGCTGCTTTCAGCACAAATATTTCCCAGTTTGCGGGATCACCGTCTAAGTGTCAGCCGCGATTGTTACCGGGCTAATTCAAACAATTAACCCTTTCACTGCCACCACTTCTGGATTCCGGACAGAAGACCCTTTATGTTAGCAATACCAGTATTTTAGAACAACGCCTGTAACACACACTGTCACCACAGACAGATATATTCAGATGCTTTATTCTAAAAACAGTAGCACTCTTCGAAGGAATAGATTCGTAATAGTTGCATTAAGAGCTTTAGGGACAAAATTAACACTTTTCAAAATAAGGTTTAATAATGAAAAGGTCATGTTTTAGGTGCAGTAAAATATTTACAGAAAAATAAAAGTACAAAGTGAGACAAATTTACAGTGAAAGAGAACAGATTGAAAATACCTGCATTTGAAATGTCCTTGCCTAATCAGTGTTTCGAAGATGATTTCCTGGCCCTCTGATGTTCAATGATGGTAAGATGAGGCCTCTCCAATTGATCTTGACAGTCCTTTTTCTCTGGACCACCAGGGGTGGGGCCATACCTCTCTGGCCATTCGTATGAGAGGGCGTTTCCTTAGACAATGTCCAGGGCGGACCGTGGAGATACATGCTTCATAATCATGCATGGATCATAACTTGTGATTGGACTGTCCGGCATATTTTACAGCAAGAAATTTAATTCCAGCTTGCATAAAGCTTTCAAATGACTCCAAACACGAGGATTCTGAGACCTTCCCGGACCCTGGGGATGGAATGGACTAATTCTATGGCCGAAATTCTACATTCAAGTATGTATGTTTTATCACTGTGGCATACGTATAGCGGAAGTTATAACTGTATGTAAGTTTTTATGTAAGTTTAAGGCAGAGAGAGAGCGTCATCCCTAGGTCAGACCTGCCAGGGTAATTTATGGGCCAACATCAGTTTGTTGTATGTTGTTCAAGATAAGTGGACACCCCTTCTCCTGGCCATAAACCATAATCAAAGGCCCCTTTTGAAATTGGCCTGTCCACAAGCAGAGAGGGTGTAAAGGACAAGTTTGTTCAAACTGCCATGTCAGAAGGAGATAAACAGAACTTAACCCTTTATGTAGCTTCTCTTCCAAGATGAAGCCAGTGTCGCTTCGGGCCTGGTATCATTACTTCGCGTGGGTCTCACGCATGATACCATCACATCCTGACCCTGCTCTGCCCTATACCCTTGAAGTGAATGCCTCAGAAACAGCAGTAGGAGCAGTCCTTTCACAGAGACGAGGTCCAAAAGCCTCACTCCACCCCATCGCCTTCTTCTCCAGGAGTGGCGGTATCTCTTGGAAGGAGCCTCACACCCTATCCTAGTATTCACAGACCACAAAAACCTGGAGTACCTACGTACGGCCAAGAGACTCAAACCTCGGCAAGCAAGGTGGGCATTATTCTTTTCACGGTTCCAGTTGCATATTACCTACTGGCCGGGGGGTAAGAATGTAAAGCCGGATGCTCTATCCCGAATGTTTCATGTTCCGCAAGACCACTCCCTGCCAGACACGATTTTACCAGCCCACAGCTTCCTACTGACACAGGAAGACCTCCTTACCTGGCTCAGGAGATCCCTTGCCGGTCTCACCATACCACCGAATACTTGCATAAAAAGACGGGCTGTGGTGGTGCAATGACCGACTCCACGTTCCACAGGAGCTACGCCCAACCATCCTTAACCACTGCCATGATCTCGAGCTGGCCGGTCACTTCGGTGGGCGCAAGACGGCAGAACTACTCTCCTGTTCATATTGGTGGCCTCACTTAGCAGAGGATTGTAAGAACTATGTGGCAGCTTGTCCTGTCTGTGCCACAAACAAAACAGAAAAGTCTAAGGCATGGGGGTTACATAACCTGCTACCCACTCCTGAACGGCCATGGTCCCAGATTTCAATGGACTTTATAGTCGAGCTACCACCTTCTGTTGGGTTCAACATTATTTTTGTAGTGGTAGACCGCCTCACAAAGATGGCCCACTTCATACCCATGAAGGGTCCCCCCCACACAGCTGCCGAAAGTGCGGAAACCTTCATCAGAGAGGTGGTGCGGTTACACGGTATCCCTGGTAACATTGTGTCAGATAGAGGGGTGCAATTTACGCCCCGTTTTTGGAAAGCCCTATGCTCCTCCCTGGGAATCGACCTAGCTTTCTCCTCAGCTTACCACCCGCAGTCTAACGGGCAAACGGAGAGGACCAACCAGACCCTCGAGCAGTATCTCCGCTGCTATTCTTCATACGCTCAGGATGACTGGACCTCCTTACTGCCAACAGCCGAGTTTGCTTATAATAACTCAGTTCATTCAGCTACCAAGCAATCCTCATTCTGGGAAAACCTTGGGTACCACCCCAACTTTATGCCTGACTTGCCTAAGAGAATACTGTACCTGCGGCCCTGGAAGTTACTCAATTCTTCAAAAGTAACAACAAACTCCTTCAGGAGACTATTGCCCAGACTCAGGCGACCAATAAAAAGAAGGCGGGGAGAACTAATACTTGAACCGGATCAGCGGGTCTGGTTGTCCACAAAGAATCTGAAGCTCTCCTGCCCTTCTAAAAAGATGGGGCCAATGTTCATAGGGCCTTTCCTAATTAAGAGAAGGATCAACCAAGTGGCTTATGAGCTAGAGCTACCTCCGTCACTCTGCATCCATCTGGTCTTTCATGTGAGCTTGCTCAAACCTGTAGTCAAGGACCTCTTCCCTGGGCGCAACACAGCCCCACCAAAACCGGTCTTGGTGGACGGAGAGGAGGCGTTCGAAGTCGAGGCCATCCTCGACTGTAGGAAAAGAGGAGGAGACATTCAGTTCCTGCTTAAATGGAAAGGCTATGGACCAGAGGAGAGCTCCTGGGAGCCTGAGGAGAACTTACACACAAAGGAACTGGTCAGAGCCTTCTGGAGAAGACACCCAACCAAGAGAGCCCGTCTGGGCATCTGGAGGCTGCCCCTTGGGGGGGGGGCAATGTTATGAAAACCATTTTTTTCAGTCCTGTGCACATTTCGCATGCCTGTGTGCATCTGTGCGCGCCAATGGCGCCAAAACGGCCATTTAAGCTGAGAGCACCTTGCAGCAGGTGCTGTCCATTCTACAGTGTTCCGGTGCCTTGTGACCCCTGAATCTACCTTGAAGAAGACTTCCTGTGTTTGTGACCTGGCTTTATCTTGGACTTGTTGCTTTCTGCCTTCCCCGACCCCCAGCCTGTCTATGACTACTCTCCTGCCTGATCCTGTGTACCTCTGTTGCCCGCACGTTGCCAACCTTGCCTGCACCCCGACCATCCGCCTGTCTCATCCTTCTGTACCGCACCACCAGCACGTTGCTGACCCAGACTGCACCACCACGCTTCGGCCAAGCACAAGCTCCAGCGGACCTTCACCCACCACCAGTGACCAAGTCCAGCTCTCGTGCCCCCCTGTGCTCTCGAACTCCCTGTCTACACTATCAGGGGTTTGCGAACCAGGGCCATAAGAGAGGTCGTCCCCTGCATAATCAAAGCAAAAGATGAGCCGGCACTCTTGGGGATCAGATAATAAAGTGTTTTTATTCCATCGTGGCAACGGCAATCAACAGCTAACGCGTTTTCGGCGGCAGTAATGCGCCTTGTTCACAGCTTACTTCTTAGTGAAAAAACTGACATATAAATACATTTTACAGGCTCTCATAGTCTGGTGTGTCTCCTCCCACATTTAATTGAGTGATAATCACTAATGATCTACCTGGGAGTTCAAACACTACCATACTATGGGTACAAAAACAAACACAATAGAGCTAGTTCTCATAAAAAGATACAAAGTATATGTATTCACATAAAAGAAAAAGTAAAAAGATACAAAATGCTGCACACATGTGTTATTGTGTTATACTTTTACAAAGATCACTACTAGCAGGTAAAGGAGAGGACCAGACAACTCTCTAAATTTGTTCCTAAAAGGTTCAGGTATTTTCCTAAAAACTAAAACAAGGGATGGTCAAAATCCATAGTTCTATAGATGAAGATATGACATCTTCAATCTGATAGAAATGAACCTCAAACTGATATAAGTTAAAGTAAACAAATTTAGATGTTAATGCAATGGTAAAAGAGTATTGAGGATGGTCGGAGGGGTAATGGTTAAACTTCAGAAAAAAAAATTATAACTAAAACTAAAAAACTAAAACAAAAAAAAATAAAAAAGAATAAAAAAAGAATAAAATTAAAACTAAAAAACTAAAACTAAAACAAAAAAAAGATTAAAACTAAAACTAAAAAACTAAAACAAAAAAATATATAACTAAAACTAAAAAAAAAAAAAAGAAGGATAGAACTAAAACTAAAAAAAAATAAGACTAGAACTAAAACTTATTTCAGGAAAAGATCAACATCATATCTGTAGTTCATTCCTGTGGGGACCATTGTCTGTAGACTGTAGATCCACCAAACTTCCCTTTGTAAGAGCTTATGATGTAAATCTCCCCCCCCCCGGGGCGATGGTCGGATCCTCTCCACACCATAAAAACAAAATGACGACATGTTACTCCCGTGTGCATGTTTAAAATGCTTAGACACGTTGGACAGTCCCTTATTTGTGGTGTAGGAGGCTCCGTGAAAATGCTCACTGACCCTTTTCCTCAGCGCTCTTGTAGTGCAGCCCACATATTGTAGGTTGCAACTTTTACACTCTATAACATATACTACATTATCAGAGTCGCAATTGATGTAATTTTTGATATTAAATACCTCATTATTGGCATATGATTTGACATCACGCGACTTTTTATGTTTCCCACAAAAATGACATGTCGGTGTGCCACATGGATATGAGCCTTGGACATGCAGCCAGGTCTGGCTAGGCTGTTTGGACAAAAAAAAGACTGGGGGATAGCATGTCGCCCAGAGTTTCAGCTCGCCTGGCAGAGAACCGCACCCCGGTCTGCACTATTCTCTCTAGGTCCCGATCCATGCAGAGCACCTCCATGCGTTTTTGAATTATACTTCTAATCTGGTGGAACTCCTTGGAGTATGTTGTCACAAAGAATAGAGAATTTCCGTCCATCTTTTTATTTATTTTACTCTTTCCTGATTTAGTAAGGTCTGTCCTCTTTCTATCTTTTGCTATATTTTCTGCTTTCAAAATGTCCTTACTGTTATAGTTACATGCTTGGAGTCTAGAGGAAATTTTCTGACATTCTCGGGAAAAACTTTCTTCCTCAGAGCAATTCCGCCTGGCTCTAATGAATTCTCTTACAGGGAAATAGTAGCCAAAAGGATTGTATTCTGTGCGCATTCTTTGCGACAAGTCTCCGTGTGGACCCTACCAGAGTTGCAGTCCACCTGCAAAACAATATCCAAAAATTCAATCCGATTGGGAGTGGTGTTAAAGGAGAACTCCAAATTTAGGGAATTCTTGTTGGTATATTCAATTAAAGAGATTAACTCCTCCATTGTGCCCTGCCATACACACAGGAGGTCGTCGATGTAGCGACCAAACCACCTCAGCTGGCTCCTGAAAGGGTTGGCATTGGAGAAGATATACATCTCCTCCCACCAACCCATATACAGGTTAGCCAGCGAGGGTAAAAATTTGGCCCCCATCGACACCCCTTTACACTGCAGATAGTGCCATCAAAGAGAAAATAATTATGATGGAATAAAAACTCAATGGTCACCATTAAAAATCCCTTCAATTCTCTCTGGTAAAAGCTATAGTGTGTCAGATGATGTTGTAGTGCCTCTAATGCTAAATTAAGTTCTCCTCCCATGTGAAATCTGTTCAAGACTGTAGTGGTGTCCTTGATGAATCCTGGGAGTCTGGTGACTAGTGGCTGTAAATAGTGGTCAACCCAGTGTCCCAACCTCTCAAACAGGGACCCTATACCTGCCACTATGGGGTGTCCCTGCAAGTGCACAGGTACTGTAGATTTGTGGAGCTTGGGTAGATGATAGAAAATTGGGATCACTGGGTCAGCCACCAGTAAAAACTCTGCCAGTTTGTCAGACAACATGCCTAAATGTTTGCCCTCATCCAAAAGATGAGACAAATGAGTGCTAAATTCCGTGGTGGGGTCACAGTTAAGTTTTCTGTATGTAGTGGTGTCACCTAGCTGGGGCAGTGCTTCCAGCTTGTAATCCTCAGCACTGAGTACTACAGACCCTCCCTTATCTGCTCTTCGGGTGACAAGATCATTATGTTTCTTTAACTCTTTAATGGCTGCACGCTCTGCCTTAGAAAGGTTATCAGTACATAGCTTAGATTTTTGTTTAATTTCTCCCTCCAATGCAACCAAATCCCGTTCTACCAATGACTGAAACATGTCAATTGTGGAATTCCGTGCATTAACAGGATAAAAGTATTTGTTCTGTGGTGCTACCAAAAAGTCCTCCCACAGTCTCTGATTCCAAACTCTCCAAGGCAGATTTAACAACTAGGTCATTAAAGTCAAAAGAGCAGGGTTTATCTTCCAAGCCTTCTTGTGGGCAAATATCTCCCACAGTCTCTAGTTCAGGTTAATTCAAAAAGTGTTTTCTCAGAACAACATTTCTTATGAATCGATTTACATCCAATAAAGTAGAGAACACATTAAAGTGCTGAGTGGGGGAGAAAGAGAGACCTTTAGATAAAAGGGACAGTTCGGCATCAGAAAGTGTGACATTGGAAAGATTAACCACTTCATATCCGGGCCATTTCTGGCACTCCTCTCCTACATGTAAAAATCATAATTTTTTTGCTAGAAAATTACTCAGAACCCCCAAACATTATATATGTTTTTTTAGCAGGGACTCTAGGGAATAAAATGGCAATCATTGCAACTTTTTATATCACACGATATTTCCGCAGGAATTTTTCAAACGTGTTTTTTTTGGGAAAAGAAACAGTTTAGTGAATTAAAAAAATACAAAATAGTAAAGTTAGCCCAATTTTTTTTGTATGTTGTAAAAGAGGATGTTACACTGAGTAAATTGATACCCAACATGTCACGCTTTAAAATTGCGAACACTCGTGGAATTGCGCCAAACGTTGGTACTTAAAAATCTCCATAGGTGATGTTTTTAAAATTTTTTACAGGTTACATGTTTAGGGATACAGAGGAGGTCTAGTGCTAGAATTGTTGCTCTCACTCTAACGCACGCGGCGATACCTCACATGTGTGGTTTGAACACCAGTTACATATGTGGCCGGGGCTTACGTACGCTTTCGCTTCTGCGCGCGAGCGGGGATGGGGGACTTTAATTTTTTTTAATTATTATTATTATTTATTTTACTTTTTTTTTTTTTACACTGTCTCTTTAATTTTTTTTTTTTTATTACTTTTATTCCTATTACAAGGAATGTAAACATCCCTTGTAATAGGAATGGGGCGTGACAGGTACTCTTTATGGAGAGATGTGGGGTCAATATGACCTCACATCTCTCCTGCAGGCTGGAAAGACTGAGATCAGAAAAAAAATTCTGATCCCAGCCTTTCCAGCCCTGATCACGGCTTTGTTTACTAAAGCAGGCCTGGACGTGAAGTCATAACGTCGCGCCCGGGCCTCCGAGGGTCATAGAGATGACTGGTGATCAGATGGTCATTAGTCATCTCCCTGACGACAATCCGGTGACGGATTCCTTCTCCCTGCCGCCGATCATACGGGCGGCACGGGAGAAGCACCGAATGGCGGCGGGAGGGGGGACGTCCCCTCCCGCTGCCTATAAGAATGATTAAGCGGCTGAACTGCCGCTATGATCCTTCCTATGGTGTAGGGAATTGCCAGCCTAAAAAAATGATATCTGAACGGTGCCTGTAGCTGCTGGCACCGTTCAGATATCACCCCTCAAAGTCCAGGACGTCAATAGATGTCCTACCGGTGGGAAGGGGTTAATAAACTTAGGTACATTACCCTCGTCCCTGTTTGATGCACTTCTGTTATTTATTTTCTGTTCCGGACTTGTCGTGGATAAGATTCCCTTGGTATTACTCCGTCTGCCCCTTCTGACTTTCCTCCTTTGTTTGTTTTCTTTTTCTTTACATCTGAATTCGCTGTTAAGTTTTTTGAATACTGACAATCGGTGTGTTTATTATCCCTTGAGAACACAGACGATGCAGAGCCTCGGGATCCTCCTGTAGCTGTACTGTCCATCCCGTCTGACAGCTCTGATTGTGAGTCAGACTGGTTGAGAGAGGAGAAGCTGACATGTCTCCCTGTGCTCTTTCTTGGGCATCTCCTTCTCTTTAAAATTGAAGTAGGCCGATCTGATCGATTCCATACATAGACCAATCCTTCTTCATAGTCTTTCAAATCTCTCAGAAATTTTTGTCTTTTGTTGTCCATTAGATTTTTCTCATATTTAATTATAAATTCTGTGAGATTATTGTCAAGAGATTTGTAGAGTTCCATATTAGCATATGGTGCTACTGATTCCTTTATCCTTTTGATTTCTTCATTCACCTGCACAAGTATCTCCTCCTCCTTAGTTACAATTAATCTCATTAAGTCCAAAGAACATTGAGAGAGAATGGAGTTCCATTCACGCATGAAATCCTCTGAGTATATCATGGAAGGGAGCTTTTTGATTCTTAAACCTCTTGGAATCATAGTTTCATTAATATACTGCTTCAAACCTTCCGCATCCCACCATAGTTTAATCTCCCTGATGGATGCATTTTTAAGATTGTTCATAAATGTAGTACATGTAGACTCCTCAGATATCTGTGTGCTCTTTGGTGTATACCTGGGAGATTTTCATGCGAGTGCAGTTTCTTGAATGGTGCAGTAAAAGATCCTTCTGCGGTTGCCGAATGCAATCACGGAAAATACAAATCAGAATATTATTCTCCAAATCTGTGAGATACAATTCCACATTAAATGGCAGATCCTGTTCCTACTTCCATGGAGCGTGGTGTCAAGGAGGTGAATGAAACAACCACTAACACACAAGAGACACCGCTCTGATCAGTGGAGCTTGGATTTAGGCAATCAGCTGCTGCATCTCCCCCTGGTGATGGCTTCACGAATGTCCTCCATACATTCCGATAGGTTAGCAAAATCAAAGCAAAAGATGAGCCGGCACTCTTGGGGATCAGATAATAAAGTAAGCTGTGAACAAGGCGCATTACTGCTGCCGAAACGCGTTAGCTATTGATTGCCGTTGCCATGATGGAATAAAAACACTTTATTGTGCATCAAACAGGAACGAGGGTAATGTACCTAAGGTTATTAATCTTTCCAATGTCATACTTTCTGATGCCGAACTGTCCCTTTTATATAAAGGTCTCTCTTTCTCCCCCTCTCAGCACTTTAATGTGTTCTCTACTTTATTGGATGTAAATCGATTCATAAGAAATGTTGTTCAGAGAAAACACTTTTTGAATGAACCTGAACTAGAGACTGTGGGAGATATTTGCCCACAAGAAGGCTTGGAAGATAAACCCTGCTCTTTTGACTTTAATGACCTAGTTGTTAAATCTGCCTTGGAGAGTTTGGAATCAGACTGTGGAAGGGCTTTTTGGTAGCACCAGAGATGAAGCATGTGCACAAAACAAATACTTTTATCCTGTTAATGCACGGAATTCCTTAATTGACATGTTTCAGTCATTGGTAGAACAGGATTTGGTTGCATTGGAGGGAAAAATTAAACAAAAATCTAAGCTATGTACTGTAAACCGTTCTAAGGCAGAGCATGCAGCCATTAAAGAGTTAAAGAAACATAATAATCTTGTCATCCGAAGAGCAGATAAGGGAGGGTCTGTGGTAGTACTCAGTGCTGAGGATTAGAAGCTGGAAGCACTGCGCCAGCTAGGTGACACCACTACATACAGAAAACGTAACCGTGACCCCACCACGGAATTTAGCACTCGTTTGTCTCATCTTTTGGATGAGGGCAAACATCTAGGCATATTGTCTGACAAACTGGCAGAATATTTACTGGTGGCCGACCCAGTGATCCCAATTTTCCATCATCTACCCAAGCTCCACAAACCTACAGTACCTGTGAAGGGACGCCCCATAGCGGCAGGTATATGGTCCCTGTTTGAGAGGTTGGGACACTGGGTTGACCCCTATTTACAACCACTAGTCACCAGACTCCCAGGGTTCATCAAGGACACCACTACAGTCTTGAACAGTATACAAGATTTCACATGGGAGGAGAACTTCATTTGGGTTACACTGGATGTCAAAGCACTTTACTCCTGCATTCCACAACATTTAGCATTAGAGGCACTACAACATCATCTGACACACTATAGCTTTTACCAGAGAGAATTGAAGGAATTTTTAATGATGACCGTTGAGTTTTTACTCCATCATAATTATTTTCTCTTTGATGGCACTTTCTATCTGCAGTGTAAAGGGGCATCGATGAGGGCCAAATTTTCACCCTCGCTGGCTAACCTGTATATGGGTTGGTGGGAGGAGATGTATATCTTCTCCAATGCCAACCCTTTCAGGAGCCAGCTGACGGCCTCCTGTGTGTATGGCAGGGCGCAATGAAGAAGTTAATCTCTTTAATTGAATATACCAACAAGAATTCCCTAAATTTGGAGTTCTCCTTTAACACCACTCCCAATCGGATTGAATTCTTGGTTATTGTTTTGCAGGCGGACTGCAACTCTGGTAGGGTCCACACTGAGACTTATCGCAAAGAATGTGCAGAGAATACAATCCTTTTGGCTACTATTTGCCACCCTGCGCATACGGTGCGATCGGTCCCCATGGGAGAATTCATTAGAGCCAGGCGGAATTGCTCTCTGAGGAAGAAAGTTTTTCCCGAGAATGTCAGAACATTTCCTCTAGACTCCAAGCACGTAACTATAGCAGTAAGGACATTTTGAAAGCAGAAAATATAGCAAAAGATAGAAAGAGGACAGACCCCCTTACTAGAGTTGATCGAACCTCTGGAAGTTCGGGTTCTGCTGGTTCAGCCGAACTTCGGGACAAAGTCCGGGTTCGGGTCCGGACTTGACTCGAACTTTGACCCGGACCCCGAACCCCATTGAAATTAATGGGGACCCGAACTTTTAAGCACAAAAATGGCTGTAACAATGTCCTGGAAAGTCCTAGAGGTCTGCAAAAGGAAGGAAAATTGGGGTAAGGGTCGGACAAGTGCCCTACAAAGAAATGGGGATAGGGAAATAACTTAAAATAATTTTTAAGCTAAAATCACATAAAAAAAAATAAAAAATGGAGGTGGATGTGGAATTGGAGGTTGAGGAGGCGGTGAAAGTGGCGGTGGAGGAGGAGGAGGTAGCCAACACTGATTTTTTTATTTTTGGAATTGTTTTTTTTTTTTTTTTAAACCAGCAATGTAGATGCAGTTTTTAATTTTGTGCAAGAAACAATAATCTGTCCCTTTAAGATTCTAAAATCATCTCCAAGTTGTACAGGGAAAGCCTCCAGCTGTTGCTTTAAGGGAAAGATTATTGTTCTAAAATCATCTTCAAAGTGTGTGGGAAAAGCGTATTGCAGGGGCATAGAGCCATATTACTGTTCTAAAATCATCTCCAAAGTGTGTGGGAAAACCCTGTTTCAGCCGCATGAAGCCATATTAGTGTTCTAAAATCATCTTCAAAGTGTGTGGGAAAACCCTGTTTCAGCCGCATGAAGCCATATTAGTGTTCTAAAATCATCTTGAAAGTGTGTGGGAAAACCCTGTTTCAGACGCGTGGAGCCATATTACTGTTCTAAAATCATCTTCAAAGTGTGTGGGGAAAGCCTATTGCAGGGGCATAGAGCCATATTACTGTTCCAAAATCATCTTCAAAGTGTGTGGGAAAACCCTGTTTCATCCACATGAAGCCATATTAGTGTTCTAAAATCATCTTGAAAGTGTGTGGGAAAACCCTGTTTCAGCCGCGTGGAGCCATATTAGTGTTCTAAAATCATCTTCACAGTGTGTGGGAAAAGCCTGTTTCAGCCGCGTGGAGCCATATTCGTGTTCTAAAATCATCTTGAAAGTGTGTGGGAAAACCCTGTTTCAGCCGCGTGGAGCCATATTAGTGTTCTAAAATCATCTTCACAATGTGTGAGAAAACCCTGTTTCAGCCGCGTGGAGCCATATTAGAGTTCTAAAATCATCTTCAAAGTGTGGGGGAAAACCCTGTTTCAGCCGCGTGGAGCCATATTAGTGTTCTAAAATCATCTTCACAGTGTGTGGGAAAACCCTGTTTCAGCCGCGTGGAGCCATATTAGAGTTCTAAAATCATCTTGAAAGTGTGTGGGAAAACCCTGTTTCAGCTGCGTGGAGCCATATTAGTGTTCTAAAATCATCTTCACAGTGTGTGAGAAAATCCTGTTTCAGCCGCGTGGAGCCATAATAGAGTTCTAAATCATTTTGAAAGTGTGTGGGAAAACCCTGTTTCAGCCGCGTGGAGCCATATTAGTGTTCTAAAATCATCTTGAAAGTGTGTGGGAAAACCCTGTTTCAGCCGCGTGGAGCCATATTAAGGGTGTGTGAAAGTTCTACTAAAATCTTGTCATTATAACGAGGTGCGCCGACTTTGTCCCAAAAGGGTGTGTGAAAGTTCTACTAAAATCTTGTGATTATACCGAAGTACGCCGACTTTGTCCCAAAAGGGTGTGTGAAACTTCTACTAAAATCTTGTGATTATACCGAGGTGCGCCGACTTTGTCCCAAAAGGG
>BLSH010291439.1:136981-147438 GCA_018402905.1 Glandirana rugosa | reverse complement strand
TTTAGAGAGTTGTCTGGTCCTCTCCTTTACCTGCTAGTAGCGAACTTTGTAAAAGTATAACACAATGTGTGAAGCATTTTGTATCTTTTTACTTTTTCTTTTATGTGAATACATATACTTTGTATCTTTTTATGAGAACTAGCTCTATTGTGTTTGTTTTTGTACCCATAGTATGGTAGTGTTTGAACTCCCAGGTAGATCATTAGTGATTATCACTCAATTAAATGTGGGAGGAGACACACCAGACTATGAGAGCCTGTAAAATGTATTTATATGTCGGTTTTTTCACTAAGAAGTAAGCTGTGAACAAGGAGCATTACTGCCCCCGAAACGCGTTAGCTGATGATTGCCGTTGCCACGATGGAATAAAAACACTTTATTATCTGATCCCCAAGAGTGCCGGCTCATCTTTTGCTTTGATTTTGCTAACCTATCGGAATGTATGGAGGACATTCATGAAGCCTGAGCACCTGGGGGAGATGCAGCAGCTAATTGCCTAAATCCAAGCTCCACTGATCAGAGCGGTGTCTCTTGTGTGTTAGTGGTTGTCCCCTGCATAAGTCAGACTCGACCACCAGGTACGTGACACCTAGGCTGCTGGCTAGAGATGGTCTACGGTGGTACTGCAGCTGAATCTTCATTCCAGTGAAACAACGTCCAGCTGTTCTAGGACTGTGCCCTGATAAACTGGCTGGGCACTTTGGCATCCGTAAGACGGCCGAGCTGCTCTCGCTGTCCTTTTGGTGGCCGCTAGCCGAGGAAGATTGTAAGAGGTACATCAACACCTGTTCAACCTGTGCCCAAAACAAAACTGACAATGGGCCTCTTAAATTCGCTCCCTGTACCTGAACGCCCTTGATCTTGGATAGCTATGGATTTCATTGTGGAACTACCTTCATCTAAGGGATACACCACTATCTTTTGTGGTCATAGACCACATGACCAAAATGGCCCATTTACTGCCTATGAAGGGCACACCCACTGCCGCAGAAACAGCGGAAATCTTCGTCCGAGAAATTGTTTGTCTCCAGGGAGTGCCACTCAACATTGTGTCGGACCGCGGGGTCCAGTTTACCTCCAGATTCTGGAAGGCCCTATGCTCATCATTGGAGATTGAACTGTCCTTTTCCTCTGCCTATCATCCCCAAACCAACGGCCAAACTGAAAGAACGAACCAGACTCTGGAACAATATCTTTGTTGTTTCTCCATGTTCTCTCAGGATGATTGGGCCTCATTACTGCCACTGGTCGAGTTCGCCTTTAACAACACCGTCCACTCGGCCACCAAACAGTCTCCATTCTGGGGGAACTATGGCTTCCATTCAACATTCCTGCCCGGCTCAACCTCTGAAAGCACGGTACCAGCAGTGCAGGAAACTTTAAGATTCTTTGAGAAGAACAATCAGCTTCTGCAGGACATGCTCATAAGAACCTTGGAACGTAGCAAGTAAGCCTTCGAGAAGGAGGGGGAGCTGGAACCGCAACCGGGTAATCCTGTCTGGTTGGCCACCAGAAACGTGAGGCTGGCATGTCCCTCAAGGAAATTGGGGCCTAGATTCCCTTCCCGGTGAAGAGAAGGATTAGTAGGGTGGCATATGAACTGGTTCTCCCTCCATCTCTGCCCATCCACCCAGTCTTTCATGTGTCCCTGCTAAAGCCAGTCCCCCCAGACCCCTTCCCAGGACAGAAGACGGGTCCACTAGAACCGGTTCTAGTAAATGGAGAGGAGGAGTTTGAGGTCGAGGCCATCCTGGATTGCCGGAAGAGGGGTAGCTCCACTCAGTATCTGGTGAAATGGAAGGGGTACGGCCCTGAGGAAAGTTCTTGGGAACCAGAGGCAAACATCCACACAGTGGAACTATTTCAAGCCTTCAAGAGAAACCACCAGGAAGTTGGTACCCGGCGAGGCATCTGGAGGCTGCCCCTTGGGGGGCAATGTTAGGAATGACTGTGCTTGAAATTGGGTCAGTGCGCATGTGCGCGTGCCTGTGCGCGTTTGCGTGGCAATGGCGCCAAACGGCCCATTTAAGCAGACAGCACCCCTGCAGCCGGCGCTTTCCGTTCTACAGCGTTTTTATGTTCCAGAGTGACCTGTATTCTGATTACCTGTTCCTGCGACCCGACTTGTCTTGACCTTGATTGATCTCTGCCTGCACCGACCCCCAGCTTGCCCACTACAACTCTTCTGCCTGTTCCTTGTGCACCTTGCTGCCCGCCTGTTGACAACCCTGCCTGTACCCAATGACTCTTCTGCCTGCACCTTCTGTACCGCCTTGCCAGCCAGTTGCAGACCCCAGCCTGCACCACTATTCTACTATCTGCACGAGCCTCTACCAGACCTCTCACACCACCACCAGTGAACCGGTCCAACCCTCATGCCCCCTTGTGCTCCCGAACCCTCTGTCTGTTCTACCAGTGGTTCCTGAACCAGAGCCGTAAGAGAGGTTGCTTCCTGCATAAGACAGACTCCACCATCAGATGCGTGACAGCGGGACACCGTGTCCTTACCCGAGGAGAAGATTGTGATAGTCTGAGGCAGGATTCGGCTAGCCCTCTCGTCTTCCCTCCTTCATGCCCTCCAATGTCTGAAGATTGTGACCATGATCCCCATGGTGAAGTGGGCACAATGGAGAATTCTGCCCTTCCAGAAAGGGTTTCTTCAACAGTGGTAGTCAGGCAGCAAGATCCAGCGCATTTACATTACACCAACCATGAAGAGTTTCCTCCCCTGGTGGCTTCAGTGGAAAAGCCTATGCAACTGTCACTCCATTCTCCCCATCACATGGGTCACAATAACATCAGATACCAGCAACAGGGGCTGTGACGCACACTGCCTAACAGAAGTGGCACAAGGCACCTGGGATTTTCCCTCTCAGGGGATAGTTTCAAACATACTAGACCTACGGGCAGCTTTCAAGGCTCTGCAGGCCTTTTGCCATCTGACAACAGGTTCCTCGGTACTACTCCGATTAGGCAACGTGACTGCAGTTGCTTACATAAGGAGACAAGGGGGAACTCAAAACCTGTCCCTGCTCGGGAGGTAGAACCGATTATGTCCTGGGCACAGAAGGGCTTGGCCAACATATCGGCAACATATGTTCCTGGAATACAGAATGTCCAGGCGGACTTCCTCTCCTGAGTGCGCCTGGACAACGAGTGGTCCCTCCACGAGGAGCTGTTCAGATGGATCTTAACCCTGGGGGTCTCTCTAGAGGTAGATCTCTTCACCTACCCATGCAACAGCAAACATGCGAAATACTATACGAGGTTTCGGGACCCTCAGGCTTATGGGATAGATGCCCTCATGGAACAATGGAGGTTCCTTAAGGCCTACGCCTTCCCTCCAATCCCGATTGTCCTCCAGTTCCTGCAGAGACTCAGAACGGAAGACGTGGAGGTAATAGCGATAATTCCTTACTGGCCCAACAGGCCTTGGTTTCCCCTCCTGATGCTTCTCAGCTATCGGAATCCGATTCCACTACCACTCAGACCAGACCTGCTGTCTTAAGGCACGACTCTACATCCATGCCGACCCATCTGTGCCTGAAGGTTTGGTTCTTGAAAGGGAATGGTTGGAGGCACTAGGGTGCCCAGAAGAAGCTATACCCACACTTCTGAATGCAAGGAGAAGAAGTACAAATCGAGTTCACGAACATACACTATAAGGAATGCAATAAGAAGTGTAAAAACGCAATCAGGGTGGCCAAAAAAGACTACCAGAGACATATGGGGGAGAGTAAAATCCAAAGACATTTTTTAGATACTGCGACATTATGCGAGGCGAGGTAATAGATGGACGCTATGTGTCGCCTCGCATGCGTTCATTTGGAGTAGACTAAGGTGGAATCCCGTCCGGGTTTTACCAGCCACCTTGGCAGGGTTGGTTCAGGACCAGATTTTGTGGTCCACTGGATCCACTGATGGTGGTTTAAATAATCAGAAAGAAAGGAAAGTTTTGCTCTGACTTATGGCAGTTTGCTTATGGACTGAGACAAAAAGGTTTGCGCTGTCTATGTTTTGTGGGTGTCTGGGAGGAAAAACTGCAATGTTTAGTTAGTGCCTGGATGGTGAGGATTTATTTTCTGTTTTGTTTATTTGATTTCTACATGCAACCTTTTTAGATAAACCTGGCTACAAGCAAACCCTGTCATTTAGACTGCCTTTTTCCAGGGAAGTTGATCCCCATTGAGCTAACCCCCCACAATACATTAACAGTAAAAAGGCAAAATCAGTGCACATTGCCTACATGCAAGACAAGGATAGGAGGATGGTTACGGATGACACAGAGAAGGCAACTGTACTAAATGCCTTCTTCTCCTCAGTTTTTACACAGGAAAAGGAGGGATATATCGACCGCGACAGCACTATTAGTGACACATCACAGGGCATACCCTTGTGGCTAACAGAGGCCGGAGTGAGGGAAAGACTTGATAAACGTAATACAAATAAATCACCAGGACCGGATGGTTTACAGAGTACTCAGAGTACTCAGTCAGGTTATAGCCAGACCATCGTTTCTTATTTTTGCGGGCAGCATACTGACAGGAATTGTACCAGCTGATTGGAGAAAAGCCAATGTGGTGCCAATATTCAAAGAAGGACAAAGACAAATCCCTGGAAACTACAGGTCAGTCAGCCTAACATCAATCGTTGGTAAAATACCGGAGGGGATAATTACTGGTAATCAGCATGGGTTTTACGAAAGGTCGTACTAACATTCTATGAGGAAGTGAGCTACCATCTAGATAGGGGGAGGCCTGTGGATGTGGTGTACCTGGATTTTGCAAAGGCATTTGATACAGTCCCGCATAAGCGCTTAATCTACAAGAGGTCCGCAGGCATAGACCATAAGGTTTGTTCTTGGGTAAAAACTGGTTACAGGGGTGTGTCCAAAGTGTGGTGATAAATAACGTGTGCTCAGACTGGTCTGGAGTGGTAAGTGGAGTACCCCAAGGTTCTGTCTTGGGACCAATTTATTTATTGAAGTTATTCATAAATGATATAGAGGATGGGATAAATAGCTCAATCTCATTTTTTGCGGACGACACAAAAATAAGCAGGGCAGTAACGTTACATCAGGATATAGAAATTTTACAGAAAGACCTAAACAAAATAATGGAGTGGACCAATGCATGGCAAATGAGGTTTAATGTGGAGAAATGTAAAGTAATGCACTTGGAAAAAACATAAATGTAAACTACTCACTAGGGGGAGAACCATTGGGGGAATCGAGGATGGAGAGAGACCTGGGGGTCCTAGTAGATGACAGATTGAGCAATAGTATGCAATGTCAAGCTGCAGCTACCAAAGCAGGTAGAATATTAGCATAAATAAAAAAAGAGATATACTCCAGGGATAAAATTATAATCCTACCACTTTATAAAACTTTGGTTAGACCTCATCTAGAGTATTCAGTCAAGTTCTGGTCACCAGTCCTCAGAAGGGATGTGCCGGAGCTGGAGAGAATCCAAATAAGGGCAACAAAACAAATAAGGGGACTGCAGGACCTCAATTACGAGGAACGACTGCAAAGACTAAACCTATTCTCGCTGGAGAAACGTCGCTTGAGAGGAGATATAACGATTTACAAATACCTCAATGGCAATCCGAGCATAGAAAAAAAACTATTCAGTCTCAAGGAGTGTAAGAGGACACGAGGCTACACAATGAGACTGGAGGAGAAGCAGTTTAACCTTAAAATGCACAGGGGGTTTTTCACTATCAGGGCAATAAGGATGTGGAACTCTATTCCATAATTGGTGGTGGTTGCGGGGAGTATGAATATTTTTAAGAGACTCTTGGATGTGCATCTTAAAGAACACAACAAACAGGGATATGGGAATAATTATAGATACAGACACATTTGCACCTACAGAGGTTGAACTGGATGGACTTTTGTCTTTATTTAACCTTACTTACTATGTAACTATGTATATGGACCAAGTTCACGAACCATATGTCCTCCTGAACCAAGTCATGTAGTTTGTCGTCAGTCCAAGACATCTTAAGTTTCCTACAGTCGGGCTTAGACATGGATCTATCTGTGAGCTCCCTCCGGGTGCAGGTATCAGCAATCTCTGTATTTAATGGAGTATCATGGGCCAGACACACCCTTGTGCACCAATTCTTCAGGGGTGCAGTCAGGCTCAGACCGCAGAGAAGACCGCGATTCCCTAAATGGGATCTCCCATTGGTCCTCGACTTCTTCAAACGGATAAGCTTAATAGCGATCACTTCAGCTAAGAGAATCTTGGAAATCCAAGCCTTGAGGGCCAAGGAGCCATTCTTAACATTTTTCCGGACAGAGTGGTCCTAATCCCGATGCTTCCTTCAAGATACCTGAAGGCCTGAACCTGCCTGTACCTGGAAGCCACGGCTCCCTTTCGTCAGTCTGACTATCTTTTTATCCTGCTCAACGGGAAGAACAAGGGGCTGTGGGTCTCCGTCAGAATCATTGATGCATGGATCATCCAAGAGATCAAGTGGGCCTATAAAGCAAAGGCTTGGTGCCTCCACAGACGGTGACAGCGCATTCAACTAGAAGCGTCTCAACCTCATGGGCAACCTCACGACATGTCGCTCCTGAAGTGATCTGCAGAGCAGCTTCCTGGTCATCCATTCCCACATTCATGTCTCCTTACTGTGTTGATCCTGCTGCTCTGTCTTCTGTTAATTTTGGCCTACGTGTACTGTCAGTGGACGGTGTTAATTAAATCTTTTGTTCAGCATTTTTGCCCACCCGGGTGTGTACAGCGAGTTATTTTCCACATGTAGGCTGCCATGGAGTCTGTCAGGAAAACTGAAAATTTCCTATCAAATACTTACCGTAATTTTCCTTTCTTGATGGACTCCATGGCAGCAGGAGTCCCTCCCAAATGTCTGGAGTAGCCTAGTTATGGAACACGGCCGCTGGCTCAGAGCAAAGATTTATGGAAGAGGAGTCCTATAGGGTAGTAGAGGTGGGGCTAAACCCACACGTAGGCTGCCATGGAAGCCCATCAGGAAAGGAAAATTACAGTAAGTATTTGATAGGAAATTTTGCGTTTTATCTGCAGGCAATCCAAGTTGCAGCTTGGTACCCTTAAAGTCCCATGAGCATTATATGTTTTGTCAGTTATTGATGTATATGGAGAGAGAGTTTGTACTTACATTTTTGAAAAAAGAAAATTGTATTTTATGTCATTTGCATAAACATGTATAATTACAGGTCAGTTAAATAAAGTTTTTCTTTCTTTACAAGCCCAACTCCTAGTGGAAACTGACACATTTGGCAGCCAAGTCCGGATTAAAGGAAGAGAGACAGAATTTTACCTTTGTATGAACAGAAAAGGCAAGCTTATTGGAAAGGTAAGCCCTTTGTCCAGTTACATTATTAGAAAGTAAAATAATGGCTAAAAATTATGTTTGCATTGTTTAGGAATTTGAAATGTGTCATAAAACTCATAATCTGTGGAAACAATATTTAGGCCAGCCTCAAAGAGTAGCAGCTAACTATCTCTGAGCCCTATTTCAAAATTTGTACCATGGCCCCATAAAAGGTTCTCATTATAATCATTTCAGACACTATATACATGGGATCTATTTATAAGGCCTCATACACACGGACGTTTTTATAGCCATGTTTTTGAGCTTTTTTACAGCTTAAAAATGCCTCTTCGTGTTATTCAATGGCCTCATACACACATAGACGTTTTTAAGCTGTAAGTGGCATAGGCATTTTTAACCACTTCAATACTATGCATTTATGACACTTTCCTACCAGACCAATTTTCAGCTTTCAGTGCTGTTGTGCTTTGAATGACAATTGCGCGGGCATGCGACATTGTACCTAAACAACATTTTTATCATTTTGTTCCCACAAATAGAGCTTTCTTTTGGTGGTATTTGATCACCCCTGCGGTTTTTATTTTTTGCGCTACAAATAAAAAAAGACCAAAAATTTTGAAAAAAAGAAATTCTCTGTTTCTCTCACAAAACGTTGTAAATAAGTAAATTTCCTCCATCACTGATGGGTACTGATGAGGCTATACTGACGGGAACTGATGAGGCAGTACTAATTGGCACTGATGAGGTGCCACTGATGATGAGGCACTTATATGCAGCAATGATGAGCACTGTTAGGCGGCACTGATAAGCAGCACTGAAGGACACTGATAGGTGGCACTGATATGCAGCACTGATGGGCACTGATATGCCGCACTGATGGACACTGATAAGCGGCACTGATGGGCACTCATAGACGGCACTGGATGGCACTCAACGGCAGCACTGGGCACTGATAGGTGGCACTGATGGGCACTGATAGGTGGGCACTGGTAGGTGGCACTGGTGGGCACTGATATGTGGCACTGGTACGCACTGATAGGGGCACTGGTACGCACTGATAAGGGCACTGGTCGGCAGATGCACTGATAGGGGTCCATTCCCTGGTGGTCTAGGGTGGCATCTGAAGGTGGCACTGAGTGCCATCCATATTGGGTACTGTGCCCCTTACCTGGTGGTCTAGGGTGTTCTCCCTGGTGGTCCCTGGTCGGCTCCCTGGTGGTCCTGGGTGGGCACATTGCTGGTGGTCCCTGGGCAGGCTCCCTGGTGATCTAGTGTGGTGATCCTAGGGAGGGCTGTGCTGATAAACCATCAGCACAAACCTCCCCTGTCAGGAGAGCAGCCAATCGGCTCTCCTCTACTCAGGTCTGCAGACCCGAGTACAGGAAAAGCCGATAAACGGCTTTCCTGTGTTACACTGTGACCAGCCGTGATTGGTCACGGCTCATCACATGGTAAAGTGCTTCAGATGTAAGCGCTTTACTCTTTACTGAGATCGGTAATGCAGGGGGTCAGACTGACCTCCCACACCACTGATCACCATGATGCACGCCATGATGCACGCCCCCCGAGCGTCATATGACGCTCGGTCAGGATAGCTGTCATTCTGCATACAGCAGTCGGGAAATGGTTAAGCTCCAAAAAAACCCTATGACCAGTGCGTTCTGAGGTTCCAGCGCTAGAGCTGTTTTAAAGCCGACACGTGGCAAAAATGCGGCTTAATGCTGTATACAGAGCATTTTAAGTGGATGTAAACCCACCACCCACCCAGTATAAACTAATAACACAGTATTAATGTATATGTACATGCAAGCCTCCTGCATCTATCCCTACCTTGCAAATGTCCTTCCTGCAAGCACTAGCAGCTTTGTAAAACTTAAATCAGTGGGTGTCTGTGTTTGCTGGAGTTTGGTGGGTGGAGTTGTGATGTCACAAGCCTCCCCACTCACCTCTATACTGAGACATTGAGGAGGGAGGGAGGGGGGGAGTGTAAAACTTTCTTTGCTGTGTGAAGGAGATAAGCAAATTGCTTGTCACTCACAGAGCAAGGGGTGGATCGACTGTGTATTTCCCCGTTAGTCGGACTTTCTCTTCCTGAAAAAAGATAAGCTCATTACTCACAGTTGGATCAACTCTTTGTGGCAAGATTAAGCGCAGATGACATGACATGCTATACTCTACCAGGCAGATTTTTTTTTTTTCGGGTTTACATCCACTTTAAGCCTCGTCAGGCTTCTGTCTTCTCGCTCTTTTGCTGGGTCTTCTGTCTTTTCACTCTTTTGCAGGGTCTTCTCTGCTGTCTTCTCCCAAGGGTGTGGGGCCTCCGGATGACATCAGGGGTGGTCCCGCCCTATGCCAATATAAGTCATTGCAGACGGAGGACCCAGCATTACACCAGGAGATCGCGTAGAGTCAGCATCGGAAGAAGAACAGAGGGAGAAGACCCCACAAAAGAGTGAGAAGATAGAAGACCCCACAAAAGAGTGAGAAGACAGAAGATCCAGCAGAAGAGGGAGAAGAGATGACAGCACAGAGAGGAGAAGAACTGGCAGAGGGAGAAGATTTCGCCAGAAGATGCTGGAGCTGATTTAATAAGATATTTGACACTTTTTTAGGCGAATGTGTAGCCCATACTCATCCACATAGGGTGGGGGGCCGGAATCTGGGGGCCCCCTTTTTAACCCTTTGAGGACCAAGGGACGTATTTGTCCCATGTTTTAATTGTCTGCATCATCTGATTAACCACTTGACAACTGGGCACTTAAACCCCCTTCCTAACCAGACCAATTTTCAGCTTTCAGTGCTCTCACATTTTGAATGACAATTACTCAGTCATACTACACTGATTAGTCTACTACGTCTGTTAATTTTGTACCCTGTTTATGCAGGGAACCAGGAGTTTCCCAATTTTTCCCCCGGGGGTCTAAGGCCGGGGGGTGGGATACACCTACTCATACCCGATGTGTAAGCGGATTTTTTCACAGTTTATAGAATAATTTAGTCGAGGTCGTAGAAGACCGCTTTAGAAGAGGGAGACGGTCAAGAAGAGGAGAGACACGACAGTAGAGAAGAGGGAGAAGACGACCTAGAAGACAGAAGAGTGAGAAAACACCCCAGAAGATAGAAGAGTGAGA
>BLSH010291439.1:68562-98604 GCA_018402905.1 Glandirana rugosa | reverse complement strand
AGGAAAAGGTGGATGTGGTGTTCAGTCCTCAGGCAGGGCATCATTTCCGCTGTTTAGTGAGTTTGCCTGTGCTATCCAGCCACAGCATGCAGAGAAGGTGGTGGACTGGCTTACTAAACCTTCCTCATCCTCTGTCACGCAAGCAGAGACAAGTGTGCAGTTCCCTGCAGTTGCCAGAATGGATAAACCTGTCTCTTTGTCCACATCTATTCCTGCCATAGCCCCAACATCAGCCATGGAGGAGTCAGCTAAGTTATTTGACCACAGCATCAGCCTCTTGCTCCTTGATCATGCCCAGCCATTACTGAATTCAGATGTTGGTTCTCAGGTTGAGGATGATGGGAACGTGAGCCTAGAGAGAAGGGAGAACACTGGTAGACAAATTGGCATTCGTGTTCCCCCAGCCGCAGCGTATTGCCAAGTTGTCTCCAGGGGTAATGATGATGATGAAGATGGAGGAGATGGAGATGATGATGAGGTCACTGACGTGACTTGGGTGCCAGATAGAGCAGAGGAGAAAACTGAAGGTGAGTCGGCACAACCCCAAGGAGGCCGACATCAAGAAAGAGTAGAGAGCAGCCACTCTATTCCAGCACATTCTGTAACTGTTATCTCCCAGTCCACTTCCCAAAGCTCAGCTGTCTGGGCCTTTTTCAGCACATCTGCGGCAGATCGCACTGTTGCTGTCTGCAAACTGTGTCTCAGGTACATCAAACGTGGTAGAAACACCAGCCATTTGGGTATCATATGCTGAACAAGGCATTTAACGTCCAACCACTCAGCCCGTTGGCAAGAGCACCTAAAAGCCACGTAAAAGGGGCACAAATCTGTCCCTCCACCTCCTCCTCCTTACTCACTTCAGTCTGCCCCTGCTATACCGAGTCATGACCTCTCAGCAGCCTCCACTGACAGTATTGATGGTATAGCACAGGGTGTCCCAGGTCCTAACAGCACATCTTCCAGCAGCACACCACCAGCTGTAGACTGTAGCTGGCAAATTTCTCTGCCCCATCTGCTTCAGTGGGAAAAAAAATACAGTCCCTGTCACCCACATGCCCAGCATCTAAATGCTAGCTTGTCAAAGCTGTTGGCTCTCCAACTTCTGCCTTTCAGCCTGGTGAAATCTGCCCCCTTCTGTGAATTTGTACAATGTGCTGTACCACAATGGCAGGTTCCCAGTCGCTACTACTTTTCACGTAAGGCTGTTCGATCTCTCTACCATCACGTGGAAGGGATTGTTGGGGCATCGTTGGGCGAGGTGGTCAGCCTCAAAGTCCACCTTACTGCTGTCACATGGTCCAGCAAGCATGGGCAGGGACAATATATTTTGTTCACAACACACTGGGTAATGCTGCTTGCAACTCGAAAGGATGCAGGACAGGGCTCAGTGCTGCAGCTTGTTGTGCCCCCATGTCTCCATACAGCTGGTGGTGATGATGCCAGACCTGTGAGCTCTACCCCCTCCTCCTCCGCCACCACCATGCCCTCCTCTGCAGAATTGTCCTATGAACATCAAGTACCCCCTTAGCGTTCAAATGGATATTCCATGAGTCAGGCTAATAGGTGCCATGCAGTGCTTCAACTGGTGTGTCTAGGTCAGTGGTTTTAAACCCTGTCCTCAAGCACCCCCAACAGGCCATGTTTTGGGAATTTATCTTAAATAAAATAGCTGTCCAAAATGCCAAGCCATTGACTATGATTTAAAGCACCTGTGCAAGATAAAGGAAAACCTGCAAACATGGCCTGTTGGGGGTACTTGAGGACAGGGTTGAGAACCATTGGTCTAGGGGACAGGAACCACACTGGAGCAGAGATTCTTGCAGCTCTGCAGGGACAGGCCCAGAGGTGGTTCACACCATGCCAGCTGGGGCCAGGAATGGTGGTATGCGATAATGGCTCAAACCTCCTGTCCGCCCTTAGACAGGGAAAGTTGACACGTGTGCCATGCCTGGTACATGTCCTCAATTTGGTGGTGCAGCATTTCCTAAATACATAGTCAAGGTTTTAAAATGTGCTAAAGCTGGCCAGAAGAGTCTGTAGCCATTTCAGGCGGTCATACACAGCCAGTGCTCGGTTGGCTGAAATTCAGTGAGAATTCCACCTGCCCGTAAATCACCTGATTTGTGACATACCCACCAATTGGAACTCAACTTTAGCAATGCTGCAACGGCTATACATGCAGCAGAGGGCCGTCAATGAGTACCTGTGTGAGTACAGCACGACGACAGGCTCAGGCCGCCTCTGCTTTTTTTCCTCACGCCAATGACTGATCATTAAGGATGCATGCGCTGTACTGTCACCATTTGGGGAGACCACAAGGATGGTGAGCCGTGACAGTGCATGCATCAGTGACACAATCCCTGTTGTGTTCCTGCTGGAGAAGACTCTGCATGCCATTATGGACAGGGCACTGGAGGAAGAGCAGCAGGAGGAAGAGGAGGACTTCCTTTCCTTTCAAGGCCCACTTTATCCAGACACCATCATTCCTATGTCACAGAACACATAGGAGGAGAGAGGGGAGTGGGATGAGGAGGAGGATTCTGGCAGTTTCGTAGGAAAGACATGCGTCAATCTGTAAGGATGGCTTTCCAGCCCCAGGACCCTTGAGAGAAGTACGTGGCTGACGAAGTTCTAGATGCTGTCTTCCCGAGTTACCCTGAGGAGTTGGCTTCTCAAGCCACGGCAAATTTGAGGTGCATGGGCAACCTCATGCTTGAAAGCCTGTGAAAGGAACCAATGATATGTAGCATAAAGGAGAAGGATCATTACTGGTTGGCAACCCTCCTTGACCACCGTTATAAGAGGAAGGTCTCAACTAACCCCGTCCCCACAGAGAGTGCAGAAGATTAAATCTCTTGAGGACACGTTAAAGAGGATTTTATTCAACAATTTTCCCGACTCCAGCAGGTTACAGTGTCGTGGAAAACATAGTTTTGAGGCTTCTGCTGGTCAAGAGAGGAGCGTTGGAGAAGGCGTCCACCTAAGTGATGCATTTTGGAATTTTTTTAGTCCTCGCCGCCCTGGGCTGTCATCTGAATCACATGATGGACGATTACCTCAAGGCCAAAACAGAGTTGGAGAGCTTTCCATTTGACGATCCACTGGCTTACTGGGTCATGAGAATAGACCATTGGCCAGAACTTACCCAGTATGTTATTGAGTTGTTGGGCTGCCCGGCATCCATCCTTTCAGGGCATTCAGTGCTGCAGGAGGTTTCGTTACTGATCATAGAACGCATCTGTCCACAGACTCCATGGATCGTTTGACTTTTATCAAAATGAATCAGTCCTGGATTACCAGCTATGAAGCCCTTAATGCCGATGTCACTGATTAAATGTTTTTGGGATGTGGAATGTCTGCAGGACTTCGAGGCTGCCTAGCTTTGAGGGTGTGCAATCATTTCATCTGGAAGAATGTTTTTGGTATAGGTTTCATGGGCACAATTAACACCCAAAGACCAATTTTTCAGCACCTGTTTGACAGGTGCATATCATTGCAGTTTTCTTTGCCTTCATCAAGAGCACCTCTATAGGGTTACGGTGGGAAGGTGCCACAAACACCCAAAGAGCAATTTTTCTGCACCTGTCGACAGGTGCATATCATTGCAATTCTTACAGCAAGACCAATTCTTCCTTTCATCAAGAGTACCTCTATAGGGTTACAGTGGGAAGGCGCCACTGACACCCAAAGGCCAATTTTTCTGCACCTGTTTGACAGGTGCATATCATTGCAATTTTTTTTAAGCAAGGCCAATTCTTACTTTTATCAAGCGTACCTCTATAGGGTTACAGTGGGAAGGCGCCACTGACACCCAAATTCCAATTTTTCTGCACCTGTTTGACAGGTGCATATCATTGCAATTTTTTTTAAGCAAGGCCAATTCTTACTTTTATCAAGCGTACCTCTATAGGGTTATGATGGGAAGTCGCCACCGACACCCAAAGTCCAATTTTTCTGCACCTGTTTGACAGGTACATATCATTGCATTTTTTTTACAGAAAGGCCAATTATTGCCTTCATGAAGAGGTGCTATCTATAGGGTTATGGTGTGAAGACACCACCGACACCCAAAGTCCAATTTTTCTGCACCCATTACTTCTATCCAAAGTCAAAGTGACAGCAGAATTTATTCAAAAAATCTCTAATCTTGTTCCCAGTGCACTACATTGTGGCCTCATCATGCACACTGGCTCCCCAGCTGTTGCTGAGCAAAATAAAGGCAGCTTGCAGGGAAAATGTCATTTTTTTGGCTTTATAAATGCAATTATTGCTGCAGCAGATTCTAGACATGGTACAGATCTGCCACTTTACAGGTAGACTAAGGGGATCCCACAGGCACTATATTGGAAGGAATTTTTCATTTTTATGCTTTCACTTTAAAAATCAAAAAATCACTGCTCATTTAAAAATGACGTTTTTTTTCATTGGTACATGTCCCCCAGGACAGGACCCAGACCCTTATAACCATTGTATGCCCCATTACTTGCATATAAGCCTTCACAATTGGCACTTTTAATTTTTGACGTTTGGGTCCCATTGACTTTAATGGGGTTTGTTATTCAGGTCCAAACTTTCGCGATATTCGAAAGTTCTGGTGCGAATCAAACAGGAGTCAGTTCGGCCCATTCCTAGAAGGGAGTAACATGAGCTTACAGAGAGGGAAGAACACTGATAAACAACAATTTGGCAGTCATGTTCCCCTAGCTGCAGTGTATTGCCAAGTTGGCTCCAGTGATGATGAGTATAGAGGGGATGATGACGATGAGATCACTGATGCAACTTGGATGCCAGATAGAGCAGAGGAGAAAAGTGGGGGGGAGAAACAACCCCAACGAGGCAGGATGTCCTCTAGAGGTAGCCATCATGGAAGAGTGGAAAGCAGCCATCCTATTCCTTTAGATTGCTATCTCCTGGACCACCTCCCACTGCTCAGCTGTATGGGCCTTTTTTAGCACATGTGTAGCCGATCGCACTGTTGCAATTTGCAATCTCTGCCACAAGCAGATCAAGTATGGCAAAAACACCAGCCATTTGGGTACCACATGCTTGACAAGGCATTTAACCTCCCACCACTCAGCCTATTGACAAGAGCACCTGAAAGCCACACACAAGGGACACAATTCTTCACCTCCTCACTCCTCACACTCCATCTCACTCACCTTTCATTTCTACCCCCGCTTTATCTCATGACCTCTCAGCAGTCTCCACTGACAGAGATGACAGGGATGATGGTATAGCAAATTGTGTCACAGGTCCTTGCAACAGGTCTGCCAGCGGCACGCCACCAGCTGTAGATTATAGCAGGCAAATTTCTCTGCCCTAGCTGCTGCATCAAAAAAAAAAAATACACTCCCTGCCACCCACATGCCCAGCGTCTAAATTCCAGCTTGTCTAAATTGCTGGCTTTACAACTCCTCCGTTTGGTGGATTCCTCCCCATTCCTTGAATTTGCAAAATGTGCTACACCTCAAAAGCAAGTTCCCTGTGGCTATTTCTCTGCCAGTTCTGTACCATCACGTGGAAGGCAATGTTTTGGCATCGTTGGCCATCCAAATTACTGCTGACACATGGTCCAGCAAGCTTGGTCAGGGACGATGTTTATTTAGTTCACAGTACACTGGGTAACTCTGCTTGCAACTAGTAAGCTTGTTTTGCCACCACGTCTCCATACAGCTGGTGATGATGATGTGAGATCTGTCAACTCCACCCCTTCCTCCTTCTCCATGCCCTCCTCTGCTGAATTGTCCTATGAAACACCAGTACCCCCTAAGTGTTCAAGGGGCCATTCAACAAGTCAGACTAAAAGATGCAATGCAGTGCTTTAGCTAGTCTGTCTATGGAACAGGAGCCATACCGGAGCAAAGATTCTTGAAGCTCTGCAGGGGCAGGCCCAGAGGTGGTTCACACCACGGAAGCTTGAGCCAGGAATGGTGGTGTGTGATAATGGCACTAACCTTCTGTCCGCCCTTCCACAGGGAAAGTTGACACATGTGCCATGCCTGGCATATGTTTTCAATTTGGTGGTGCAGCGTTTCTTAAACAGGTACCCAGGTTTGCAAGATCTTTTAAAGCAGGCCAGAAGAGTCTGTAGCCATTTCAGGCAGTCATACACAGACACTGTTTGGTTGGCTGAAACAGTACTGTTATAAGGGGCCCCAGTGTCTCAAGGGGCCCTTACAACAAAGACTTTAGCTGTCTTTAACATTGGAGTCTCTGGCAGGGGGAAACCCGGTTTGGGGACAGCATTCTCCTGAACCATAGCATCCTCCAGCATCTATGGTTCGGCCATACTGGGTCCTCAAAGTGACCAGTCATTGACCGGCAATTGTCAGGTGAATTTCAGACTTAACATTGGAGTCTATGGGAGGGGTGGACCCGGTTTGGGGACACCATTCTCCTGAACCATAGACAATAAAAATACCAAACTTGAGTCACATGGAGATGGCCCCCTGGACCACAACCGGTCCAAGTTTAGGACCTCCAGCACCTATGGTTTGGCCGTACCAGGTCCTCAAAATGACCAGTCATTAACCAGCAATTGTCAGGTGAATTTCGGATTTAAAATTGGAGTCTATGGGAGGGGGGCACCTGGTTCGGGGACACTGTTCTCCCGAACCATAGCCGATAAAAATACCAAACTCGGGTCACATGGAGAGGGCCCCCTGGGCAAACACTGGTCTGAGTTTGGGACCTCCAGCACCTATGGTTCGGCCATACCGGGTACACAAACTGACCAGTCATTGACCTGCAATTGTCAAGCGAATTTCGGACTTAACATTCGAGTCTATGGGAGGGGTTCACCTGGTTTGGGGACACCATTCTCCCGAACCATAGGCAATAAAAATATCAAACTTGAGTCACATGGAGAGAGCCCCCTGGTCCAAGTTTAGAACCTCTAGCACCTATGGTTCTACCGTACCGGGTCCACAAACTGACCAGTCATTGACCGGCAATTGTCAGGTGAATTTCGGACTTAACATTGGAGCCTATGGGAGAGGGCACCCGGTTTGGGGATACTATTCTCCTGGACCATAGGCAATAAAAATACCAAACTTAAGTCACATGGGGAGGGCCCCCTGGGCAAACACTGGTCTATGCTTGGGACCTCCAGCACCTATGGTTCGCCCATACCAGGTCCTCAAATTGACCAGTCATTGACCGGCAATTGTCAGGGGAGTTTGGGACCTTCAGTACCTATGGTTAGGTGCAAGGTCTTATTGTAAGCATCGGATGAGGCTGTGCTGCATGTGCTCTGTTTTTTAACCCCTTGGATCCCACACTAGCATGCATTGCACACTTTACTTCACTTGAATAGGTCATGCTTGGCAGGCTACACCTGGTAAGTATGACAGGGTGTATAATTCCTACTGCGGCTCCAACATGTGTACACCCCTGGCCAGTGGGTGGATGTGGTGGGATGGCCAGTGGTCAGGCCCTGGGTAATGTTGGTGGTCAGACGGGGGGGGCCAGGTCTAGAGCTGTGTAAAGGGCCCCAAAATTTATGATGGCTACCCTGGGCTGAAATTCAGTGGGAACTCCACCTGCCCATAAACCGCCTGATTTGTGACATGTCCACCAGGTGGAACTCAACTTTTGCAATGCTGCAGTGGCTGCACATGCAGCAGAGGGCCGTCAATGAGTACCTGTGTACGTATGGCACAAGGACAAGGTCAGGGCAGCTCAGATTTTCTTCCCCATGCCAATGGCTGTTGATAAAGGATGCATGCACTGTACTGTCACCATTTGAGGAAGCGACAAGGATGGTGAGCTGTGACAAGGCATGCATCAGTGACACAACCCCTCTTGTGTTCCTGCTGAAGCATACTCTGTGTGACATTATGGACAGGGCACTTGAGGCAGAGTAGTGGGAGGAAGAGGAGGACTTCCTTTCCTCTCAAGGCCCGCTTTATGCAGACACCATTCTTGCAATGCCACAGAACACACAAGAGGAAAGCGAGGAGGAGGATTCTGGCTGCTTTGAAGGCATAGCTGCAAACCTTAAGAGATCAATCAAAAAGTGGGTGTTAGGCGTAGTGGCAATTAATATTGCAATCAGAGAAAGTCACTGGTTAGTCCACAGCTGGGGCAGCTTATCCAAGAGCATAGCTCACTCTGTAATATAAGGAAGAAGAAGGGAGAAACAGGAAAGTGCCACTAAGTGTAGTATTAAGTAATGTTAAATTGCCCCCATATTGGACTACTCACAAGATAAAAGATGTAAACAAGCTAATCTGTAATGCGATGGTGCTGGGTGCTGTGTCTGTCATCCGTAGAGAGCGCTGCACTGCGAAGAGGAAAGCCTGCTGGTGCCAAAAGTTGGAGGAGGAAGTCCGCTGGTTGAACCTAGTGTCCAGATGGAATGCAGCGCGGGTCACAGTGTGGGTCACAGCGTGGTGGGGACAGCTTGGTGGTGCAGATGTCACAGTTCCCAGAATTCAGTGCAACGTGCTCCCGAGCCTGCACCGTGCTATGGTGGAGCATGCACACTCCTTTTTCAAGCTATAGGCTGTACAGAGAGCTTGCAATTTATAGTAAGCCGGCCGGAAATGCCAGCCATGATACAAGAGGCAGAATAACCACAACATTGCAACATTAAAAGTATTAATTACTGGGAGTCACTGCGGCAGCAAGAGCACAGCAAGTAAACAGCTGGAGTTTCAAGGCAAATGGTCAACGGTGGCTGCAGCCTGAGATACTCACAGGGCCCCAAATAGTGGAAAGAGTTGCAATGGACCGGTTCCTGAGAGCTCTACCTCCTGAGTTGCAGAGATGGGTGAGGCAATCTGATCCGAATTCAAAGGACGTTCTGGTTAAGCTGGTGGAACGCTACTTGGTGGCAGATGGTCGCTGGATCTGAAGCTTCATGATCACTAATGGTCAAAAGACCCCCTCCTGTGGCCACCTAGTCACTTCCAGCAACACCGTTGGTAAAGCCAAAAATAGGAAGTCCTGAAAGGCCAGGCAGAGTGCTCAGAGCATCACCCCCTGTTGAAAGACCCCATCTGGGAAGCCCCAGAGGCACTAAGTGGGGGCACATCTCTGCCAAGTGCACCCTGAGTCTGTGGAATGTGACGTAGTTTGACGCATGTCCCTGTTTGCACGCCTGGGCCTGGGCCTAGTCGCTGATCTGGACATGCAAAACTCTGTGGTAGAGCTGCACGATTAATCGTATTAAAATCGCAATCTCGATCTACCCTCCCTGCGATCTCCATTGGGCATTACCGTGATTTTTCAGTGCAGTTAATGGGGTCCGACTTGCGGGGCGACTCAGCGCGACTTGACAGTAATAAATGTCAATGCAAGTCGTCTGAAGTCTTTTCAAGTCGGAGCGACTTGAGTCTCAGGGGAGACAACCAAGTCTGGGCAGAGAGCCAAGTTCTGAGAAAAGAGATACAAAGTAATTTACTTCAAAGGCATGAACTCTAAGTGAACTCCCCTTGTATAGATTTTTGGTTTAACCATATAAAGACTAAATCTTTCCTGACACTTGCTGTTTACAAATAAAAATCCATGATTTTGTGCTAGAAAATGACTTAGAACCCGCAAACATATATTTTTTTTTAGCAGAGACCCTATAGAATAAGATGGCGGTTGTTGCAATATTTTATGTCACACGCTGTTTGCGCAGCGGACTTTTAAATGCAATTTTTTTTGGAAAAATGACCCTTTCAAAAAACGAAACAGTGCTGTTAGCCCAATTTTTTTGTATATTTAATATATTACGGCACGAGAATCATGATCTTTATTCTAAGCAAAAAAATTGTGATTCTCATTTTGGCCAGAATCGTGCAGCTCTAATATGTAAGATGTTATGCTGTGAGAATCGTGACAGAATCGTGATCTTTATTCTAAGCAAAAAAATTGTGATTCTCATTTTGGCCAGAATCGTGCAGCTCTACTCTGTGGTAAAGATAAGGGGGAAAAGTGTACATGCCCTCCTGGACTCTGGAAGTCTGGTCACCCTGGTCCATACCCGGCTGGTGGACCCTGAACAGCTGAACCAGCATCAGGTAGGAGGTATATGTGTGCATGGTGACTGTAAGAAGTACCCCACAGCGCTGGTGACCTTTGAAACTGCTCAGGATCTGTTTGCCATGAAGTGGCTGTGTCTCCTATCCTGTTGCACAGTGTAATATTGGGGAGAGACTTTCCACTGTTTCAGGAAACTTTTCAGTGTGAAAGAAAAGGGCCTTGAGCCTGGACTTCCTAGTGGGACTGAAGGGGGAAACCCCAACCCCTTTGAACCAAAGGTTGATGAAAATGCGGTAGGGGTGACTCCTTGTGAAAATGTGTCTTTTCCCCTAGCAGTCTATGCGGGTGAACCGGAGGTGACCCCTGAGACCCTAAAGTTGCCCGGCGTGCGGGAGCTAGAGGTTTCTCGGGACAACTTCGGGACCACCCAGTTACGGGATCCTACTCTTGTACAAGCCTGTGAAATTAAACAATGGGACCCCGGTAGCCCTGGAAAATGTGTTTCCTCATATGGCGGTTAACCATGACATGTTGTATCGGGTTGACAAAATTCGGGGTGAGGTTGTGGAACAACTGGTGGTGCCTGGCCCATATAGGAGGACAGTGCTGAACCTGGCCAATACGCACCCCCTGGGTGGCCATTTGGCCTATGAAAAGACAAAAGAATGTGTTGTACAGCGTATCTTCTGGCCTGGGATACATGCCGACATGAAAAACTATTGTGAGTCATGTCCTGAGTGTCAAAAGGTAGCCCCTATGCCTCATTACCGTAGCCCTCTGGCCTGTGATTGAGATTCCTTTTGACTGAATTGCCATGGATCTGATAGGGCCAGTAGTTAAGTCTGGCAGAGGCTATCAGTACATTCTAGTCTTCATGGACTATGCCACCAGGTATCCCGAGGCTGTTCCCTTAAGAAACACTTCCTCCAAGACCATTGCCAAAGAGTTGTTCCACATGTTTACTCATACTGGGATCCCAAAGAACGTTCTAACCGACCAAGGGACTCCCTTCATGTCAAAGGGGATGAAAGAATTGTGCAAATTGTTCAGTATTAAGCATTTGCATACTTCAGTTTACCACCCTCAGACAGATGGGTTAGAAGAACGGTTTAACAAAACCCTCAATAATATGCTCCAGAAGGTGGTGGCTAAAGATGGGAGAGATTGGGATTGTCCACTGCCATACCTATTGTTCGCCATTAGAGAGGTCCCACAGTCTTCCACTGGGTTCTCACCCTTTGAACTCCCGTAAGGGAGGCATCCCAGAGGGTTGCTAAAGTAACTTGGGAGACTGAAACTACTCCCTACCGGAGTGTCATTGAACATATCTCAGCCATGCAGAATAGGATTGCCTCAGTAATGCCCCTGGTTCAAGAACACATGCAGCAAGCCCAGGAAGCCCAGAGACGAGTATACAATAGGTCGGCGAAGGTTCAGACTTTCCATCCGGGGGATCACATACTTGTTTTAGTCCCCACGGTGGAAAGTAAGTTCCTAGCTAAGTGGCAACGACTCTATTAGATACTGGAAAAGGTTGGGGAAGTAAACTATTAGGTATATCAACCAGACAAGCGAAAGAAAGAGCAGATATATCATGTAAATTTAATTAAAGCATGGAAAGACAAGGAAGCTCTCTTAGCCCTGGGTGATCAGCCACTTAAAAATGAGGGAGGCATAAGTGAAGTTCAGATATCTGAGACCATGTCAGTGCCCCAACAGCAGGAGGTGAGGGGGTTCTAACAGTGCAATAAAGACTTCTTCTCAGACTTGCCCGGCTGCACAAATGTAATTAAACATGACATTGTCACTGACACCAAGGTTCGAGTACGCCTTAAGCCTTATCGTATTCCAGAGGCCCGTAGACAGGCAGTAGCCAAGGAAGTTCAGAGGATGTTCAACTTCGGGGTGATAGAGAAGTCTAAACGTGAATGGTGTAGTCCTATAGCAGGGGTCGGGAACCTATGGCTCGCGAGCCAGATGTGGATCTTTTGATGACTGCATCTGGCTCGCAGACAAATCTTTAATAGAAAAAAATTAAAGTTAAAAATATAAACCATTCTCATGTATTTCAATCCATTCATTTCCTACCGCTCATGTTCATGGTTGCAGGTGGCTGGAGCCAATCACAGCTGTCCTCCGGGACAACACCAAATTTTTATTGGATAATGCATAACGTACACGGGCCATTGTGAGGTCAGGAAGTAAACTTCCCTCCTTTTAATCAAGTAATCAGCTAGCTAATTGCGGAACCTTTTTATCGAAGAAGATGGCTAAAAGAAAAAAAGATGAGAAGTATCTCTTGTGGAGAGAGCAAGTTATGTAGTGTGTCTAATATGCAATGATAAAATTGCATCGATGAAACGGTCAAATATAAAGCGGCACTTCGACACACTCCATACTACATTTGCATCGAAATATCCTGCGGGGGACAGCAAGAATTAAGCATGTCAAGAGCTACTGTAAAGTCAGAGAGAAACACACCGCTCTACCAGCTGCTGCTTAACCATAGATCAAACCACACACTTTACCAGGTGCTCTGACTTCAGGAAGTCTTCCCTCTTCCAATAGAAATCCATCATAATAAAAAAGAAAAAGTCGGCACTCTGGAACTGCAGTATCAAAACTTCTTTATTCCATATCGTCCAAACAGGAATAGGCTTACATGTTTCGGCAAATAATGCCTTGTTCACAGCATAACATTCCAAAATGAACTCACTTGTATAAATACTCACATACAATCAAATAATTAGAGTCAAATACAAAACATATGATTCTCTTCCCTATTCGGGTCTTGATATCAATTAAGTTCAAACAGGAAACCAGTGTGTGTTTGCCCTAGGGAGACACACACACTGGTTTCCTGTTTGAACTTAATTGATATCAAGACCCGAATAGGGAAGAGAATCATATGTTTTGTATTTGACTCTAATTATTTGATTGTATGTGAGTATTTATACAAGTGAGTTCATTTTGGAATGTTATGCTGTGAACAAGGCATTATTTGCCGAAACATGTAAGCCTATTCCTGTTTGGACGATATGGAATAAAGAAGTTTTGATACTGCAGTTCCAGAGTGCCGACTTTTTCTTTTTTATCAAGAGCTACTGTGCAGAGTTTCAAGCTAGTCAGCAGCAACTCCGTGTTTGGACCCAACAAGGTGACTGGAATTCATCTAGCTTTGCTGGTGCTTTAGCAATTGTGAGAAACGGAAAGCCATTCACAGATGGGGAGTATGCCAAAACATTCATGCTTGATGTTGCCAATTAACTTTTTGACAACTTTTCGAATAAATACAAAATAATCAAACGAATAAAAGACATGCCTCTGTCGGCAAGAACTGTTCACGATCGTACCATCATGATGGCAAATCAAATTGAGGCAACACAAGTGAAGGACATAAATGCAGCACCATTCTTTTCTCTCGCTTTGGATGAGTCAACAGACGTAAGCCATTTATCCCAGTTCAGCGTGATTGCAAGGTATGCTGTCGGTGACACACTACGTGAGTAAAGTCTTGCTGTTTTGCCTATAACAAGGGACAACAAGAGGGGAGGATTTATTCAAGTCTTTCACTGAGCTCGCTAAAGAAAAAAATCTACCGATGGATAAACTTATATCGGTGTGTACTAATGGTGCTCCGTGCATGGTGGGGAAAAACAGAGGATTTGTAGCGCTTCTTCGTGAACTTGAAGAGAGACCCATCCTAAGTTTTCACTGCATCCTACATCAGGAGGCGCTTTGTGCTCAGATGTGTGGCGAGCAGCTTGGTGAGGTGATGTCATTCGGGTGGTCAACTTTATTGTTGCCCAAGCTTTAAATGATCGCCAGTTTAAAACACTGCTGGATGAAGTTGGGAATAATTATCCTGGTCTGCTTCTGCACAGCAATGTGCATTGGTTGTCAAGAGGGAAGGGGCTTAGCTGTTTCGTGGCTTGTCTGAGCAAAATCCGGACTTTTCTTGAAATGAAAAATGGCGAGCATCCTGAGTTAGCTAACACTGAGTGGCTCCTGAAGTTCTACTATCTTGTGGACATGACTGAACATCTGAACCAGCTCAATGTGAAAATGCAAGGCATTGGAAATACAGTCTTATCCCTTCAACAAGCAGTGTTTGCATTTGAAAACAAGCTAGAACTTTTCATCGCTGACATTGAAACAGGTTGTTTACTACACTTTGAAAAACTGGGAGAGTTTAAAGATGCATGCACAGCAAGTGACCCTGCTCAACATCTTGATCTTCAGCAGCTAGCGGGCTTCACATCTAATCTCCTGCAGTCATTCAAAGCGCGCTTTGGAGAATTTTGTGAGCGCACTCGTCTTTTTTAAGTTCATCACCCATCCACATGAGTGTGCAGTGGACAGCGCCAACCTACATCCCCGGTGTCTCCATCAGAGATTTTGAGCTACAAGCTGCTGACCTCAAGGCCTCAGACATGTGGGTGAATAAGTTCAAGTCATTGAATGAAGATTTGGAAAGACTTGCACGACAGCAAGCAGAGTTGGCGAGCAAACACAAGTGGGGAAAAATGAAAAAACTTCAACCCGCGGACCAGCTGATTGTCAAAACTTGGAACGCACTTCCCGTCACATACCACACACTGCAGCGTGTGAGTATTGCTGTACTGACAATGTTTGGCTCTACGTATGCATGTGAACAGTCTTTCTCACATATAAAGAACATTAAGACCAACCTACGATCACGTTTAACGGATGGAAGTCTCAACGCCTGCATGAAGCTTAACCTCACCAAGTATCAACCAGACTACAAAGCCATCAGCAAAACCATGCAGCACCAGAAGTCGCATTAATGGTAAGACGTACTTTATTCATCATTGGTTAGCAACAGCATAACAACGTTATTAAAAAGAATTCAGAGACTTATTGTACTTTAAAAGTGTTGGTCTTACATAAAATGCACACATTTACTTGTATTTAGTTTTAAACATATTGTATGGCTCTCACGGAATTACATTTTAAAATATGTGGCGTTCATGGCTCTCTCAGCCAAAAAGGTTCCCGACCCCTGTCCTATAGTCTTTGTTCCCACATCAGATGGGTCCTTAAGATTTTGCAATGACTTCCGGAAACTGAATGAGGTGTCAAAGTTTGATACATATCTCATGCCCCGGGTTGGTGAATTAGTTGGGCCCCGCCAGGTACATAATCACTCTGGATCTCACTAGAGGGTATTGGCAGGTTCCCCTGACAGAGGAAGCAAAAGAAAAAAAAACGCTTTTGCAACACCTGAGGGGTTATGGCAGTATGTGTGGATGCCATTTGGGATAAATGGAGCTCCCGCTACATTCCAGTGGATGATGGATGAGATCTTTAGGCCGCATCAGTGTTATTCTGCAGCCTATCTAGATGATGTGGTTATTTGGAGCACAGATTGGGAAAGTCATTTACCCAAAGTCCAGGTTGTCATAAACTCCATCAGAAACGCTGGCTTAACTGCAAACCCAAAGAAGTGTGCCATAGGGTTAGAAGAGGCCCGGTATCTGGGATACACCATTGGGCGGGGCCTAATCAAACCCCAAGTCCATAAAGTAGTAGCCATTAAAGATTGGCCTGCCCCTGCCACCAAGAAACAAGTGAGAACCTTCCTAGGCATGGTTGGGTATTATCGAAGGTTCATCCCAAACTTTGCCACACTGGCAGCACCCTTAAATGACCTCACCAAGGGAAAAAGCTCCTCTGTAGCAATTAAATGGAATCCTGAGGCTGAAGCAAATTTCCAAAGCCTGTAGGAGGCACTATGTAACAAGCCTGTGTTGGTGGCCCCAGACTTTAGAAAGGATTTTGTAGTCCAGACCAATGCCTCCAGCATAGGTCTGGGGGCTGTTTTGTCACAACTGGTAGGTGGAGAAGAACACCCGGTGGTCTATTTGAGTCGGAAGCTGACCCCGAAAGAGGGCAATTACAGAATTGTGGAGCGAGAGTGCTTGATCATTAAGTGGGTCTTAGAGGCTCTACGGTACTACTTGCTGGGGCGTCACTTCAGACTCATAACAGACCATGCTCCCTTGAAATGGATGGCCCAGGCTAAGGATCATAATGCAAGGGTTACCTGTTGGTTCCTGGCCCTCCAAGATTTTTAATTTAAAGTGGAGTACAGGGCTGGTTGTAACCACAAAAATGCAGATGCCCTTTCTAGAACCCACTGTTTAATAGCTGGTGTTCGAACCCACGGGTTCAAACAGAGGGGGGAGGTATGTGACAAACAGCCCATGTCAGTTGTTGATGGAGTATATCTGCCACATAAAATCTTGAGATTCTTAAGGTAAATGGGTGGCAGGGAGAGGTCTGTAGGCAGCAAGGGGTTAAGTATTGGTCACACCAAACAATGACCACTGCCTACACCTATAACTGGCTATTGCAACAAGGAGCATTGGAGGGCAACAAACAGAAAAAACAAGGGCCAGGGATAAATCCAAGGCAAATACCAAGCTCTGCTTACCGGCCAGCTGTGACTAACCAAATTAACCTGTCTAACGGTATGCGTTTAAAAACAGGGGTTTAGTTGCACAAATTTGCAAATGCATGCGTAAGCTACAGGCCCCGCCAAGGCACCCTGTGATCTTTAGTCCTATCTCTGACTTTTGAGAGACTCCACAGTGGAAGCACATGCATTCTAATAAGATAGGTGAAGGCAGATGGTCTGGAGGGGGCCCCATCCCTCCTTAAAGGTGCAGGGGCACATTGAACACCTAGCATATAGCACAGTGGCTGCAAAGATGTCAATGCGTTGCCTGACCAAAAATCAAACATACCAAACAATGACCACTGCCTACACCTATAACTGGCCATTGCAGCAAGGAGCATTGGAGGGCAACAAATAGAAACAACAAGGGCCAGGGATAAATCCAAGGCAAATACCAAGCTCTACTTACCGGCCAGCTGCGACTAACCAAATTAACCTGTCTAACGGTATGCGTTTAAAAACAGGGGTTTAGTTGCACAAATTTGCAAATGCATGCGTAAGCTACAGGCCACGCCAAGGCACCCTGTGATCTTTAGTCCTATCTCTGACTTTTGGGAGACTCCACAGTGGAAGCACATGCATTCTAACAAGATAGGTGAAGGCAGATGGTCTGGAGGGGGCCCCACCCCTCCTTAAAGGTGCAGGGGCACATTGAACACCCAGCATATAGCACAGTGGCTGCAAAGATGTCAATGTGTTGCCTGACCAAAAATCAAACATACCAAACAATGACCACTGCCTACACCTATAACTGGCCATTGCAGCAAGGAGCATTGGAGGGCAACAAACAGAAAAAGTATTGGTCACATCTTGTTTCCCACCTGCTGGGGTATAATTTTGCCTGACCTGGGTGTAATCAGTGGTGGTGCTGATAGAGAAGGAGCAGGCTGTGAGTGAACATGTCTGCAGGACTGAAGCAGACCCAGTGAGGTCTATCTGGTAGCCAGAAGGCTTTTATTCATGTAATGGACTTTTGTTTTGGGACTGTTTTCCACCCCTGCGAGGGAAGCCTTTCTGTTATCCTTATTTGCTGAATGAATAAACATGGGCAGGAAGCCCTTAACCTGACATACAGTTGGATTACATGTTTGAGAATCTCTCCACTTGAAGCTAATCGCCCACACCACTCTAAAAGTAGCACTCTGATATATCAATATTCTCAGTGCAAATAATCACAAACATACATTGTCCATCAGAATAAAAGTCCACCCCAGTGTTTTGTGCTGATGAAATCCACCACATGCTGCTACCAATAACCAACAGTGATTCAATCTTCCCTGGCTGGGATATCCTCCAAAAAACACCTCCTCGCATGCACAGGTGATCCCTCTCCCCAATAGAAAAGAACTCACCAGATCCTCATGCCTCCCATTCTCATGGTTGGCATGACACGCTCTATATTTCAATACACCAGCTCTCGCCTCATATGCAGTAAGGTTCATCTATAGTTGGACACAGGCACGATTTTCATACCTTTGGCTCTGTATGCCACCATAATAAAATTAAAACCTAACAATCTAAATGAATTTGAAGTGCAGACTTTCAGTTTTAATTCAAGTGGTTGAACATACATATCATGTACAAATTTTAGGAACTGCAACCATTTTTATACACAGTCCCCCCCCATTTTCAGGGGTTCAAATGTAGTTGTACAAATGAATATACTCATAAATAAAATGTTAATTTTTAATATTTTGTTGAGAATCCTTTACTGGCAATGACTGCCTGAAGTCTAGAACCCATGCACATTACCAAAGATTGGGTTTCCTCCTTTCTTATGCTTTGCCAGGCTCTAACTGCAGCTGTCTTCAGCTGTTCTTTGTTTGTGGGTCTTTCTGTCTTTAGTTTTGCCTTCAGTAAGTGCAATGCATGCTCAATTGGGTTGAGATCAGGTGATTGACTCAGCCATTGTAGAATAGTCCACTTCTTTTCCTTCAAAAGCTCCTGGGTTGCTTTCACAGTGTGTTTTGGATCATTGTCCATCTGTTCTGTGAAGCATCGTCCAACCAACTTTGCTGTATTTGACTGAATCTGGGCTGACAGTATGGGGGTCATTTACTATATCGCGATTCTATCTTCGCGCAAATTTTAACACGCAGAATCACAAATTTGCGCTAATTAGCTCGAAAATGGAATTCACTAAAGCCCTGAGGGAGAAAATAGTCCCAAAATCAAATTCACTATAACGCCCAAACAACAGTGACTGACTAAAAAACTAGTCGTGGTAGAAGCAAGGGAATTGCACATGGAAATAATGTTTAGAGCACAATATGATCACCTAAATTGTTTTTAAAAATGTAGTATCTTGTTTAATGATGATCTGCTTTTAAATTGTTTAAAAAAGTGATATATAACCTGAAATATCATTGAAAGTCTGAAAAGAGCCAAATTCCCCCTTTTTTCCTGACTATTCATCAGCACAACTGAGCATGCTCAGACAAGAAAATTCCCTCATTTTAACTTTTTTGGAGGGTGTGTAAATTCGCAAATTCGCACTTGCCTATAATGTCTTCTTGAGAAAGCAAATTTGCGTTGGCTAATATGCCTTCTTGAGAAGCCTAATGCAAGTTTCAGCCATTGATTCTAATGGTAAAATTGTAACTTCCCTAAAGAAATCCTTTTTATGTTGAGATGAAATGTATCTTTCTCTCAAACAAATTGTCCCTGCAACAAAGTTGCTATTTTATCATCTAATTTGTTTTTAAGAATGTTACAATGTGCAATCTTTTCATGTTTTTCTCTGTCTTTTGCTTGTTGCTGTCCATCTCATAAAAATCTTTTGCCAAACTCACACAGGTATCTTCACAAAGCACAAACAATACTATTGCTGTTACAATAACATCACTGTTCTACACTCTAAGCACAGAATAAACTCCAGACTAATGTAATTCCACCAACTATATGTGCAAAGAAATGCAGTATATGTGTATTTATGTGTAGGAGGGCTGCACACTTGGCAGACTGGTGGCTAACAGCTTAACGCTTCTACCTAGGAACATAGAGGTTCTGGGTTTGCGTTCTGAGAATATCACTTCATGTAGAGAGGTTTTCTGTTCTCATAACTCATGTTCTTACCAAAATTATGTCTAAATGTAGTATTTATGTGTAGGAGGGTTCCACCACTATTGCAAATTGTGTAACATGTTTTCCATGGGCAAGGACTATAATCAGCCTTAACATTTCCCATCCAGCAATTATTGCAGCTTCTTACCAAGGCAAATGCCCCAAATGCCCCAAAATGAGAGATGTTCTATAGCAGAATGCTCACAGTACTGAGCCAGAACAAACCTTCAAAACATATGGCATATGCCAGAAACAGGTTGTTCAATGGTTATCCAGCCTTCCACAGTACATCTGCATTGGTTCATTTATTGCACCCCTGAGACTTAGGACTGTTTGACATCACAGCAATGGATGCTCAATGAATGTAGCTAAGGGCTTAGCACTTCTGAGCAAAGCTGGGGTTCATAGGTTCAAATCCCAAACATGCTACGTCCTGTAGAAAGGCTGTCAGCTTGTCCTGTGTTGTTAAACATAACTCATGTCCTTTCCCAAGTTTTATATAAATGTAGCATTTATGTGGACAAGGGTTCCACTACCATTACAAATCTTGCACAATCTGTGATCTTGCCAAAAGTATTGGAACGCCTGCCTTTATACACACATGAACTTTAATAGCATCCCAATCTTAGTCTGTAGGGTTCAAATTTGATTTAGCAAGCCTTTGCAGCTATAGCAGTGCAAGGACCTTTTTTCCCGCACCAGAATCAGATCGCATCACTCCTGCGATCCGATTCCTATTGGAATCCACAGTTAGCACTGTGATCTATGAACCTCTTGAGAAGAGGAGATTAAGGGGGGATATGATCAACATGTACAAGTATATAAGTGGTCCATATAGTGAACTTGGTGTGGAGCTATTTACTTTAAGGTCATCACAAAGGACAAGGGGGCACTCTTTACGTCTAGAGGAAAAAAGATTTCATCTACAAATACGGAAAGGTTTCTTCACAGTAAGAGCTGTGAAAATGTGGAATAGACTCCCCCCAGAGGTGGTTTTGGCCAGCACGGTTGATTGCTTTAAAAAAGGCCTGGATTCTTTCCTTAACGTAAATAATATAACTGGGTACTAACATCTTTAGGTAAAGTTGATCCAGGGTGAATCCGATTGCCTCTCGGGGAATCAGGAAGGAATTTTTTCCCCCGTTATAGCAAATTGGATCCATGCTTTGCTGGGGTTTTTTGCCTTCCTCTGGATCAACTGTGGGTGAAGGATTGTATATGGGATTATTTGGTTGTATGTGTGTATGTGTATATGTGTATATATATATATATATATATATATATGTATATACATTTTTTTTTTTTGTTTTTGGTTGAACTGGATGGACTTGTGTCTTTTTTTCAACCTGACTAACTATGTAACTAATCTGACGGTGTCATTAATATTGTACTGACACCGGCAGTGGTTCACAGAAGGCAGTGTGAACTGCCTGTGGGAGAGATGCGATGCAGGAACCGGTGCTGAAATCGTGCTGGTTCCTGCATCGCACTAATGTGAACCTGGGCTAAGGCTGCTTTCACACTTGTGCGACCTGAAAGTCGCATGACTTTACCGCGATTTGACGTAATTTTTTGAAGCAATAGCTGTGTAATTCTAAGGTCAATCGACCTCAAGTTGCTTCAAAGTCGGACTACTTTGAAGTCGCACAGATATGAATGGTGCTCATTGGAAATTATCTTCAGGCCCCTTTCACACTTGTGTGACTTTTCCTGCAACTTGGGACTGCAAAGTCACATGACAAGCCGTTCCCCATGATTTTCAATGAGTACCATTCATATCTGTGTGACTTCAAGTTGCAGTGACTTCAAAGTAGTCCCTGCACTACTTTGGTCTGCCTTTGATGCGACTTGAGGTCCATAGACTTCAGGATTACACAGCTATTGCTTCAAGTCACATCAAAATCACTGCAAAACATTGCGGCAAATCGCTGTAAAAACGCACAGATTTCAAGCCGCACAAGTGTTAAAGAACAACCCCTGAAAAACAACCCCACACCATAATCCCCCCTCCTCATTTGGACAAAGCAAGGTCCATAAAGACATGGATGAGTGAGTTTGGGGTAGAGGAACTTGACTGACCTGTACAGAGTCCTGACTTCAACCTAATAGAACACCTTTGTGATGAATTAGAGCGGAGACTGCGAGCCAGGCCTTTTCATCCAACATCAGTGCCTGACCTCACAAAAGTGCTTTGGGAAGAATGGTCAAACATTCCCATAGACACACTCCTAAACCTTGTGGACAGCCTTCCCAGAAGAGTTGAAGCTGTTATAGCTGCAAAGGGTGGGCCAACTCAATATTGAACCCTACAGACTAGGACTGGGATGCCATTAAAGTTCATGTGCGTGTAAAGGCAGGCGTTTTGACAATATCGTGTGGGCTAACACATTTGCAGATTGTAAGTGTTCTTGTTTATCAGGTGCAATCACTATAGAGTTAGGCAGACATGAAGAGATAGATTGAATGACACTGGTGGGCGTGTAATTCCATTGGGCGTGTCGGTGTGCTAACAATACAACCTATGTTATATAAATGGCTGAAGGAGAGGGGCTGGTTTGCCCTGAGAAGAGGCCGTGTTATTAGCTGGGGTTTTTGGGAGGGGGAGCAGCTAATATTGTGCATAATGATAAACGCCCCACTTGGGCTGTTGAAATTCTTGTGCATTTTGTCCATCAAAAGTGTGGCTTTGCTGTCAATGTTGTGTATTGTTGCTGTCTGACCATGCATTCATGGTTTGGGAGCATCTGCTGACTTTCTACTCTTTGATCTCATTGCTTAATCATGTACACAGAAATGCATCTTCCAGCAGAAACGTCACCAATGTACGTGTGTGGAATGTGAGGTGGTGGGTGGTCATGTTTGGAATATGCGTCTTTTTAATATTTTGTATTTTTTTTAAGAATGCCTAAATGTGTTTTTGTAGTTTTGTATAATCTTGCAGCTAAACATTTGTTGGTGGTTGGTGTCTGTTGAGAGTAGTTGTACTATGAAATGTGTAGTCTGCTATACACATTGAAATCCACTATAAGGCTTGGAAAAATTTTAGATTGTAAGCTCCTATGAGCAGGGCCATTAGATCCCAATTGCTAAATGTTTGTCTAAATGTACCAACTAATATACGAATGCCACTAAATGAATGTACATAATTGTGTTGCTGCTATGCAAATAAATGTAAATTATTGAGCTATTTTTTTCATTTGTTTTGGGGGGAGCTGGGTTTGGAGAAGTGAACCGTCTTGCTAATGACACATTATGAGAAGGTGTAATCATGGATTAAAAAAAAACGAATCTCTTCAGCACACCTGCAAGTAAATGATAAAGGATGTTTAAGTGGAGTCCTTTCTTTCAACAGGTCTGGAGGATTGCAGGTAAGTGCCGGTTCACACTGCACTGTGCAAGATTGCATCTGATTCACACCGCAGTACAAGTCACATGCGCTGTCCATGCAATTTCAGCCATACAGATAGCATGGCTGAATTTGCATTGCATTCGGACCAAACTCGCACAAGACCCTTTTTTTTTTGTCCACGCCAGAATTGGATTGCATGGATGTTCATGCCCATGCAATCCGATTAATGTCCAAACTGTTAGTTTGCACTGTGATATGTGAGCTGAAATGGGAGTGTCATTAACAATGTATTGACACTCCCAGCAGGTCACACATGGCAGTGTAAAATGTGATGCAGGAACCTGCAGTGGATTTGAACCGGTGTGAACCGGCACTCATAATGAATTTAGCTGGTGGATAGGCAGTGTTGTATGTCTCAAACTGAGCCTTTGTCTTTGTCATTTACCTGCCTATTACTAAAAAAAAATTGTGATTGCGATCAAATATTCGCAAGCAAGTGTGGCTTTGTCCTCTGACCCGGGAATGTCATTGTGTTCACCCGGAAGTACCTTTTCTGGTCAGGATCTCTATATAGGTGGCTGTAGTGAGGTTCCATTTCAGCAAAGAGGTGCTACTCATTTGATGGGTAAGTGTATGAAATGTACATGTGCTTACACCGTGTGGGGGAGGATGCGGTAGCTATATTTGGTAGGGATGGGGTTAATTTATTTGTTCATGTGCGATCACCACACATTCACTTCCTGCCAGGGCAGCCATCAGAAATTTTGGGGCCTCTTAAACAGCTTTAGACCTGCACCTAGGGTTGCCACATCATCCCTTTAATCCAGGACACATATGAATTACACAGGTTCTGAGGCTAATTTAATGCACATAAGGCACCAAGTGGGTTTAATTACCACCTTAATCAGTCACAGAACCTGGGTAATTAATATGTGTCCTGGATTAAAGGGATAATGTGGCAACCCTACCTGCACCCCCCCTTCTGACCACCAACATTCCCCAGGGCCTTCCCACTGGGCCATTCCACCACATCCGCCCACTGGCCAGGGGTGTACACATGTCGCAGCCCCAGTAGGAATTATACACCCTGTCACACTTACTGGGTGTAGCCTGCCAAGCATGACTCATTCAAGTGAAGCGTGCAATGCATGCTAGTTGGGGATCCAAGGGGTTAAAAAAAAACAGTGCACAGGCAGCAACGCCTCACCCAATGTTTGCAATATGGCCTCGTGCTGAACCATAGGTGCTAGAGGTCCCAAACATGGACCAGTTATGGTCCAGGGGGCCCTTTCCATGTGACCCAAGTTTGGTATATTTATCGCCTATGGTTCAGGAGAACGGTGTCCCCAAACTGGGTGCCCCTCCCATAGACTCCAATGTTAAGTCCGAAGTTCACCTGACAATTGACAATGACTGGTCACTTTGAGGACCTGGTACGACAGAACCATAAATGCCGGAGGTCCCAAACCTGGCCCAGTTACTGCCAAGGGGATGCTCTCTATGTGACTAAAGTTTGGTATTTTTATTGGCTATGGTTTGGGAGAACGGTGTCCCCAAACCGGGTGTCCCCCTCCCATAGACTCCAATGTTAAAGACTGCTAAAGTCTTTGTTGTAAGGGCCCTTGAGACACTGGGGCCCCTTACAACAGTACTGCCTGTACTCCCCTGATGGCGGCCCTGCTTAATGCCCATGTGCACACATCACTTCCTAGTTACAGGCACATTACACTTCCTGCATGTATTCTGCTGATGTAAATCAGTAAGGAGTGTGTGTTTATATATATATAAACGAGAGAGCTGCTTTTATATTTTATATATATATATATATCCGAGAGAGTTACTTCTATACACTCCCTTTACACTTGGCCGCCTTTTCCTAAAACTCTTCATATCTGTGTTACTTCAAGTGGCACCAACTTCAAAGTAGTCCCTGTACTACTTTGGTGTAACTTGAGGTTCCTAGCTCTCAATATTACACAGGCATTCCCTGAAGTTGGGACAATGTTGTGGGCAAACTGCATTACTTTCAGGATAACACCTTTTGACTCAGGCCCCATTTGCACTTGTGTGACTTGAAAGTCATGCAACTTTGATGTGACTTGAAGCAATGCCTGTGTAATCTTGAGGTCTAGGGACCTAAAGTAATATCAAACTCGGACCAAAGTAGTTCAGGGACTAGTTTGAAGTTGATACCACTAGAAGTCAGACAGCTATGAATCCTACTTATTGGAAATTGCGGGGTCCAACTTGACAGGCGACTTTGCAGTCCCAAGTCGCAGAACAAGTTGCACAAGTGTGAAAGGGGCCTTAGATATCCACCCAAAAGTGGAAGCTCTGCTTATCTCTCCCCCCCTTCTAATGCCACGTTTGGCACCTTTTTGGGGGTTGGGTACCTGTTTTGGACATTTACCTGTCCCCACTTCCGACAAACCTCACTGCAGCGAGGTATGGTAGAAAAATGTCACCCCTCCTCCTTCCCTGCTGCCAGGCCATTCAGAAATCACAGTGCCCTTTGTGTATGCGCAGTAGGGAATTGGCAATGGAGGCGACAGCACCTGAGAGCCAATGAAAACATGGGCCGGGGTGCCAACATCACTAGCTTCCAGGACAGTGTCCTAATAATTAAAGTCAGCAGTTGCAGGATGTGTAGCTGCTGACTTGTACATTTTGTGTGGTGGGGGGCTGAGGCACCACTTATCACATGGTACTTGGGCTTATCTAAACAACCTGTACCATGTGAATAGCTTCAGCTATTCACAGATCAGTAGTAATCCCAGCTGACATGAATGTCAAACAATTCTGACTGTTGAAAGTTTGGCTGGTACAATGATTTGTATGGTATCAGCAAGCCTACATTATACATTTAAACAAGGCTATCTAACTCACAGAGTAGTTCAATGGTATGAATGGTATGACCTTCTGAAAGCTTGCAATGTACTCAGCATTAGATGCTGAAAATATGCGAACGCATATTCGCCAATTAGCCAATGCACATCAGTTTGATTGCTTCCATACTATGATTTCTTTAAACGCATGCAATGGTATGTACATATTCAATAATATTATGATGTGGAATTGGAATAATCACACACTAGTTAACGTGCCTGCAGTTAGTTTGTGGAGAATGAAGAGAATACAAGATTAGTAAATGTATTTTTTCTGGCTGGTTGCGGTCAACTCTATAGCGTAGTGGTTTATTCTGATGCGTTCAAAGCTTACAGCTCCAGGTTCGGATCCTACAGATGTTATCTGCACACCTTGCATTGTACGCAGCATTATGCTTTCCATTTTGCTGCAGTAGTTCCCATACACTTTTTCAAGCAAATCATGTTCATACAAACCTTCAATGGATTCTGCAGGTTCAGGCCCAATTGACATCAGCTATTCCCATATATGCCGATTAAGAAGGCATATTCGCGGCAATAATGCGATCGTTCGCATGATCGCCTATTTGATATGCTAATTGACTTTAATGGGTGGTGTTTTTTTTTTTTTTTTTTTTTTTTTTTTAGCTTCGCGCGAACGCATATACGCAATATAGTGCATTAGCCCCTATATCTCTAAACACTGCAGAATTCATCTGGCTGCTTCTGTTTTCTGTCATATCATCAATAAACACCAATGACCCAGTCCCACTGGAAGCCATGCATGCCCATGCCATCACACTGCCTTCACCATGTTTTACAGATGACATTGTGTGCTTTGGATCATGAGCTGTTCCAAGCCTTCTCCACACTTTTTTCTTTCTGCCATTCTGGTACAGATTAATCTTAGTTTTATCCATCCAAAGAATGCTTTTCCAGAACTGGTCTGGCTTTTTTAGATGTTTTCTGGCAAAGTCTAACCTGGCTTTTCTATTCTTCAAGCTTATGAATGTTTTGCACCTTGTGGTGATCCCTCTCTATTTGATCTTGTGAAGTCTTCTCTAGAGTTAAGCGGACACCTGGATGTTCCAGTTCGTCAGGTTCGGCCGAACCTCGTGAAAACGTTCGGGTTCGGCACCAAACTCGATCCGAACTTGACCCCGGACACGAACCCCATTGAAGTCAATGGTGACCCGAACTTTGGGGCACAAAAATGGCTGTAAAAAAGTCATGGAAAGGGCTAGAAGGCTGCAAAAGGAAGCAAAATGGGGGTAAGAGTAGGACAAGTGCCCTGCAAACAAATGTGCATAGGGAAATAACTTAAAATGACATAAAAAAAATAAAAAATTGGAGGAGGAGGTGGATGTGGAGTAGGAGCCTGGAGGTTGAGGCGGTGACCGTGGCGGTGTAGGTGGAAATGGTGGTGGAGGAGGAGGAGGTAGCCAACACTGTTTTTTGTTTGTTTGTTTTTTTTTTAGAATTGGGGTAGCCCCCAAAAAATTGAGACATATTCAAAAAAAAAAAAGATACTAATGGCTGTGTGAGGACGGTCTAAATGGCTATTCTGCACAAGGTACAGACAAGTCTTGTGGGATCCATGCCTGGTTCATTTTAATAAAGGTTAGCTTGTCCACGTTGGCTGTGGACAGGCGGCTGTGCTTGTCTGTGATAATGCCCCCTGCCGTGCTACACACACGTTCAGACAATACACTGGCTGCAGGGCAGGCCAGCACCTCCAAGGCATAAAGGGCAAGCTCAGGCCATGAGCCCAATTTGGAGACCCGGAAGTTGAATGGGGTAGACCCATCAGTCAGTATGTGTAGGCGTGTGCACACATACTGTTCCACCATGTTGCTGAAATGCTGCCTACTGCTAAGACATTGCCTATCAGCTGGTGGTGCTGTTTGTGGTGGCGTGCTGCTGACAAAGCTTTTCTACATTTTGGCCATACTAACCCTGCCTTCTGAGGGGCTGGCGGTGCCACAGCTGCGTTGGCAACCTCTTCCTCCTCCTCCTCTGCTTTCGCCTTGTGCTTCCACCGAGCCCCCGATTCATTTGGGAATGCCCTCAGCAGCGCGTCTACCAGAGTGCGCTTGTAGTCGCGCATCTTCCGATCATGCTCCAATGAGGGAATTAAGGACGGCACGTTGTCCATGTAATGGGGATCCAGCAGGGTGGCCACCCAGTAATCAGCACAGGTTAAATGTGGGCAACTGGGCTGTAGTTGAGCAGGCACTGCAGCATGTAGTTGCTCATGTGTGCCAGGCTGCCCAGAGGCAAACACAAGCTATCCTCTGTAGGAGGTGTATCATCTGTGTCCTCCGTATCCTCCCAGCCACGCTCCAGTGATGCCCATGAGCTGCGTTGGGTGCCACCCTGCTGTAAACACAGTTCCTCCTCCTCCTCCTCATCATCATCCTCGTTCTCCTCATCCTCCAGAACTGTCCCCTGGCTTGAAAATGTTTTACCTGGCCCATGCTGGTGCAGGAACCCACCCTCCGAGTCACTTGTGAATGAGTGGCCTCATAAACTTGGAAATGACCCCCCTTCCTCCTCCTCCTGTGCCACATCCTCTTCCATTATCGCCCCAAATTGTTTTTTCAAGGAGACATAGAAGTGGGATAGTAACGCTGAGAATAGCGTCATCGGCACTGGCCATGTTGGTGGAGTCCTCAAAACAACGCAATATGGTACACAGGTCTCGCATGAAGTGGTGCTGTTCCGCAGAGCGACTGACCCGTGCGTGCTGCAGCTGAAATTCCACTATTGCCTGCTGCTGCTCTCACAGTCTCTCCAGCATGTGCAAGGTGGAGTTCCACCTTGTGGGCACGTCGCATAGGAGGCGGGAAGGCCGAAGTTCCGCTGCAGCACAGACAGGCGAGCAGCAACAGGGTGAGAATGCCGAAAGCGCGCACAGACGGCCCGCACTTTCTGCAGCAGCTCTGACATATCCGAGTAGTTTTTTAGAAATTTCTGCACTACCAAATTTAGCACATGCGCCAGGCAAGGGATGTGCGTCAAACCGGCTAGGCCCAGAGCTGCTACGAGATGTCGCCCATTATCGCACACCACCAGGCTGGGCTTGAGGCTCAGTGGCAACAACCACTCATCAGTCTGTTGTTCAATGCCCTTCCACAGCTGCTGCGCAGTGTGGGGTTTATCCCCCAAACATATAAGTTTTAAAATAGCCTGCTGTCGTTTCCCCCTGGATGTGCTGATGTTGGTGGTGAAGGTAATACGCTGAGCGGATGAGGAGGTGGTAAAGGAGGAGGAGGAGGAAGCGCAGTAGGAGGAGGAGGCAACAGGAGGCAAAGAGAAATGCCCTGCAATCCTCGGTGGCGGAAGGACATGCGCCAAACTGCTAGCCGCCTCAGGCCCACCCGCCACTACATTTGCCCAGTGTGCAGTTAGCGAGATATAGCGTCCCTGCCCGTGCTTACTGGTCCACGTATCAGTGGTTATGTGGACCTTGCCACAGATGGCGTTGCGCAGTGCACACTTGATCTCGTCCCCGACTTGTTTGTGCAGGGAAGGGATGGCTCGCCTGGAAAAGTAGTGGTGGCTGGAAACCACGTACTGTGGGACAGCCACTGCCATCAGGTTTTTGAAACTGTCCGTGTCCACCAGATGGAATAACAGAATTTCAAAGGCCAGGAATTTTGAAATGCTGGCATTCAGGGCCAGGAATCGCAGGTGGGTAGGGGGTACTTCCTCTTTCTCTCCAGTGTTTGGGAGATGGAGAGCTGTAAGCTTCCATGGGACCGTGGGGCAATGCTTGGGGACGGTGGCGGACATGGTGGCGTTGCTGTCACATGCTCTGTTTGCTGGGTGGCAGGTGACACTGGTACTGTAGAGGTGGAGGAAGAGGCCGAGGCAGCAGCAGAAGAGGAAGCAGGAGGAGGCCGAGACCTTTCTTGGATTTTGAGGTACAAGTGCTTTGAATTTAGATGCCTGGTCATGCAGGTTGTGCTCAGGTTTAGAAAATTTATGCCTTACTTCAGGCTCTCATTGCAGTGTGCAAACCACTCGTGTCTTGTAGTCAGCACATTGTCTGAATAACTTCCACTCCGGGGAACGCCTTTGAGCTGCCTTTGGTGTGCTAGGTCCCTGGGTGTGGTGTGTAGTAGCTTTTGCAACCTCCTTTCTCTTTTGCTGTGCTGGTGCCTCTGTGCGACCACCACTTCTTCCTTCAAACTGCACATGTCACTCGCATGACCTTCATTCTATGTGGGGTCTAGGACCTCATCATCCTCCACATCATCTTCCACCCACCCTTCACCACTGCCCTCCTTGTCAGTCTGCACACTGAGGAA
>BLSH010291439.1:48480-64100 GCA_018402905.1 Glandirana rugosa | reverse complement strand
TTTTAGAACGATAAACTCTCCCTCAGAGCACCAACAAGAACCTATCCATAATGCAGTAGTAAATGGTTTTAGAACGATAAACTCTCCCTCAGAGCACCAACAGGAACCTCTCCCTAATGCAGTAGTAGATGGTTTAAGAATGATAAACTCACCCTCAGAGCACCAAAAGGAACCTATCCATAATGCAGTAGTAGATGGTTTTATAATGATAAACCCTCCCTCAAAGCACCAACAGGAACCTCTCCCTAATACAGTAGGAGATGGTTTTATAACAATAAACTCTCCCTCAGGGCACCAACAGGAACCTCTCCCTAATGCAGTAGGAGATGGTTTTTAGAACAATAAACCCTCCCTCAGACCACCAACAGGAACCTCTCTCTAATTCAATAGTAGATGGTTATATAACGATAAACTCTCCCTCAGAGCACCAACAGCAACCTCTCCCTAATGCAGTAGGAGATGGTTTTATAACGATAAACTCTCCCTCAGAGCACCAACAGCAACCTCTCCCTAATGCAGTAGAAGATGGTTTTATAACGATAAACTCTCCCTCAGAGCACCAACAGGAACCTTTCCCTAATGCAGTAGGAGATGGTTTTAGAACGATAAACTCTCCCTCAGAGCGCTAACAGGAACCCCTCCCTAATGCAGTAGGAGATGGTTTTATAACAATAAACTCTCCCTCAGAGCACCAACAGGAACCTCTCCCTAATGCAGTAGGAGATGGTTTTAGAACGATAAACTCTCCATCAGAGCAACAACAGGAACCTCTCCCTAATGCAGTAGGAGATGGTTTTATAACGATAAACTCTCCCTAAGAGCACCAACAGGAACCTCTCCCTAATGCAGTAGGAGATGGTTTTATAACGATAAACTCTCCCTCAGAGCACCAACAGGAACCTTTCCCTAATTACGTAGGAGATGGTTTTAGAACGATAAACTCTCCCTCAGAGCACCAACAGGAACCTCTCCCTAATGCTGTAGGAGATGGTTTTAGAATGATAAGCTCTCCCTCAGAGCTCCAACAGGAACCTCTCCCTAATGCAGTAGTAGAGTGCTTTATCATGATAAACTCTCCTTCAGAGCACCAACAGTAACCTCTCACCTAATGCTGTAGGAGATGGTTTCATAACGATAAACTCTCCCTCAGAGCACCAACAGGAACCTCTCCCTAATGCAGTAGTAGATGGTTTTATAAGTATAAACTCTCCCTCAGAGCACCAACAGGAACCTCTCCCTAATGCAGTAGGAAATGGTTTTAGAACGGTAAACTCTCCCTCAGAGCACCAACAAGATCCTCTCCCTAATGCAGTAGGAGATGGTTTTAGAACAATAAACTCTCCCTCAGAGCACCAACAGGAACCTCTCCCTAATGCAGTAGTAGATGGTTTTATAATGATAAACTCTCCCTCAGAGCACCAACAGGAACCTCTCCCTAATGCAGTAGGAGATGGTTTAAGAACGATAAACTCTCCCTCAGAGCAACAACAGGAACCTCTCCCTAATGCAGTAGGAGATGGTTTTAGTACCTTAAACTCTCCCTCAGAGCACCAACAGGAACGTCTCCCTAATGCAGTAGGAGATGGTTTTAGAACGATAAACTCTCCCTCAGAGCACCAACAGGAACTTCTCCCTAATGCAGTAGAAGATGGTTTCATAACGATAAAATCTCCCTTAGAGCACCAACAGGAACCTCTCCCTAATGCAGTAGGAGATGGTTTTATAACAATAAACTCTCCCTCAGAGCGCCAACAGGAACCTCTCCCTAATGCAGTAGGAGATGGTTTTAGAACGATAAACTCTCCTTCAGAGCACCAACACGAACCTCTCCCTAATGCAGTAATAGATGGTTTTATAACGATAAACTCTCCCTCAGAGCACCAACAGGAACCTCTCCCTAATGCAGTAGGAGATGGTTTTAGAACAATAAACTCTCCCTCAGAGCACCAACAAGATCCTCTCCCTAATGCAGTAGGAGATGGTTTTAGAACAATAAACTCTCCCTCAGAGCACCAACAGGAACCACTCCCTAATGCAGTAGTAGATGGTTTTATAATGATAAACTCTCCCTCAGAATACCAACAGGAACCTCTCCCTAATGCAGTAGTAGATGGTTTTATAACTATAAACTCACCCTCAGAACACCAACAGGAACCTCTCCCTAATGCTGTAGGAGATGGTTTTAGAATGGTAAGCTCTCCCTCAGAGCACCAACAGGAACCTCTCCCTAATGCAGTAGTAGAGGGTTTTAGAATGATAAACTCTCCTTCAGAGCACCAACAGGAACCCCTCCCTAATGCTGTAGGAGATGGTTTCATAACGATAAACTCTCCCTCAGAGCACCAACAGGAACCTCTCCCTAAATCAGTAGGAGATGGTTTTAGAACAATAAACTCTCCTTTAGAGCACCAACAGGAACCTCTCCCTAATGCAGTAGTAGAGGGTTTTATAACGACAAACTCTCCCTCGGAGCACCAAGAGGAACCTCTCCCTAATGCAGTAGGAGATGGTTTTAGAATGATAAACTCTCCTTCAGAGCACCAACACGAACCTCTCCCTAATGCAGTAGTAGATGGTTTTATAACGATAAACTCTCCCTCAGAGCACCAACAGGAACCTCTCCCTAATGCAGTAGTAGATGGTTTTAGAATGATAAACTCTCCCTCAGAACACCAACAGGAACCTCTCCCTAATGCAGTAGTAGATGCTTTCATAACGATAAACTCTCCCTCAGAGCACCAACAGGAACCTCTCTCTAATGAAGTAGGAGATGGTTTTAGAACGATAAACTCTCCCTTAGAGCACCAACAGGAACCTCTCCCTATTGCAGTAGTAGAATTTTTTAGAACAATAAACTCTCCCTCAGAGCACCAACAGGAACCTCTCCCTAATGCAGTAGTATATGGTTTTAGAACGATAAACTCTCCCTCAGAGCACCAACTGGAACCTCTCCCTGATGCAGTAGTAGATGGTTTAAGAACGATAAACTCTCCCTCAGAGCACCAACAGGAACCTCTCCCTAATGCAGTAGGAGATGGTTTTAGAACGATAAACTCTCCCTCAGAGCACCAACATTAACCTCTCCCTATTGCAGTAGTATAATGTTTTAGAACGATAAACTTTCCCTCAGAGCACCAACAGGAACCTCTCCCTAATGCAGTAGTAGATGGTTATAGAACGATAAACTCTCCCTCAGAGCACCAACAGGAACCTGTCCCTAATGCAGTAGTAGATGGGTTAAGAATGATAATCTCTCCCTCAGAGCACCAACAGGAACCTGTCGCTAATGCAGTAGTAGATGGTTTTAGAACGATAAGCTCTCCCTCATGGCACCAACAGGAACGACTTCCTAATGCACTATAAGATGGTTCTGAAGGCTAATGTCTCCCTCACAGCACAGACAGGAACATCTCCCTAATGCACTATAAGATGGTTCTGAACGCTAATGTCTCCCTCACAGGACCGGAATGAAGTTCTCCCTAATGCAGTCTGAGATGATTGTGAACGCTAATCTTTCCCTCACAGCACCGCCATGAAGCTCTCCCTACTCTAGTCTGAGACAATCTGACACGTGGCGCTACGTGACTCCAGCCTCATATAGAGGCTGGGGCACATGATGAACTGGCCAATCACAACCATGCCATTAGTAGGCATGGCTGTGATTGCTTCTAAGGGCAAACTAGTGAAAAGCTTGTTGATTGGCTGCCCAGCAGCTATAGAAAAGGCACCAAAAATACCTGAATACCGAACCCAACTTTTTTCAAATGTCCGGGTTCGGGGCACGGACACCCTAAAGTCCAGTACGGACCCATACTTTACAGTTTGGGTTCGCTCAACTCTAGTCTTCTCTTGATTGTAGACTTTGACAATCATACGCCCACCTCCTTGAAAGTGTCCTTCACTTGTCTGGATTTTGTGAATGGGTTTTTCTTTACCATAGAGAGGATCCTGCAATCTTCCACCACTGTTGTCTTTTGGTGGACATCCAGGCCTTTTTATCTTGCTGACCAGTGCATCCTTCTTTCCTCAGAATGTACCAAACTGTTGATTTGGCCACTCCTAACATTGCTGCTATTTCTCTGATGGATTTGTCTCATTTTTTAAGATTTACAATGGCCTGTTTCGCTTGCATGGACAGTTCCTTTAAACACATGATGTAGGTTCACAGCAATAGATTCCAAATGCAAATACCAACCTTAAAATCAACTCTAGATCTTTTAACAGCTTAATTGATGAAGAAATAATGAAGGAATAGCCCACACCTGGCCATGAAACAGCTTTTGATTCAATTGTCCAATTATTTTTGGTCCCTTGAAAAAGAGGGGGTAGCTATTCTTAAGAGCTGTACTTCCTAAACCCTTCCTCCGATATTAATATGCTGTAAATACTCTCAAATTAAACCTGCGAGTGTGCACATTCAGCCCATATCCATTATATAACTATAGCTTGAATATGTTCTTGTAAATTCATAAAAAAAAAAATAAATAAATAAAATTGTGCCTGTGTCCAAATATATATGGACCCAACTGTAGATATCACTCACCCGGGTACACCACCTCCACAGCCAAGCCTTCCTTGTTACAGATAGACACTCGTGAGACATTTTATAGCTCACAAACTGGTTGGGAAAAGGCTAAGGGAAAACAATGCTACTTAGCAGTTGATTAGGTACACAGTGGGTCTCACGAGTGTCTATCCTTAACAAGGAGGGCTTGGCTGTGGAGGAGGCCCAGGTGAGCGACATCTATATGAGGCGAGAGCTGATGTTTTGAAATATAGAGCGTGTCATGCCAACCATGAGAATGTGAGGCATGAGAATGTGAGGCATGAGAATCTGGTGAGTTCTTTTCTATTGGGGAGAGGGATCACCTGTGCACGCGAGGAAGTGTTTTTACTGGAGGATATCCCAGCCAGGTAATATTGAGTCACCGTCAGTTATTGGTAGCAACACTTGGTGGATTTCATCAGCACAAAACACTGGGTGGACTTTTATTCTGATGGACATTATGGGGTGGATTTACTAAAGGCAAATCCACTCTGCACTACAAGTGCACTGCAAGTGCACTTGGAAGTGCAGTCACTGTAAATCTGAAAGCAAGATCTGAAATCAGGGGAAGCTCTGCTGATTTTATTATCCAATCACGTACAAGCAAAAATGCTGTTTTTTTATTATCCTTGCATGTCCCCCTCGGATCTACAGCAACTGCACTTCCAAGTGCACTTGTAGTGCAAAGTGGATTTGGCTTTAGTAAATAAACCCCTATATGTTTGTGATTATTTGCACTGAGAATATTTACTGTATATATCACAGCGCTATTGTTAGAGTGAGCAATTTGCACTTTGATATTTTTTATATATGTGTGTACATATGTCTGTGTGCGTGTACATGTACAAGTGTCTGTATGTGTCTATGTGTGTGTACATGTGTATGTATGTGTCTGTATGTGTGTTTTTGTGTTTGTATATGTGTTTGTATGTGTGTGTGTTTATATGTATGTGTGTATGTATGTTACTTTAAATGCTGACCCCCTATTCCTGTACTATCAGAACTGCCTTTTTAGGGCTTGTTTGTAATAGCAGTAAGGACTGCTGATCCTCTGAAAAGTGATCCATGCTCAGGTCACTTTTCAGAGGCATTTGACAGGCAAAAAGAGGCAACATGTTACCTCCTCGCCTCCTTAACCCCCATAAATGCAGCCTCACCACACCACGTGCAATGCACACAGTTGCGGGGTGGTTGCAGTGCAGCCCCATTCACCCTGGGTATACCTCTAGCTGCAGCCACAACATGTGTACACCCCAGCTGCTGCCTCTGCAGCTAAAGTGGGAGCAGTTGGGAGTGGTAAAACAGCTCAACCATGTGGTTTGATCACCACCACTAACCTCACATGTGAACAAACTCTTGGTTCACATCTGTGCGGATGCATGCTGTGTATAGGGCAGAAATGCAGGGAAAGAAGTCCCTGACCCTTTTTAAAAAAAACAAAAAACACCCCACGTTTGCCAATGTGTGGGGTACTATTAAGAATTAATGACACCCCTAAAGAGTAGAGCATTTGTCTGCATGTCAGAAATGAGCATGATTTTGCATGTATTCACGACACAAAGTAACATAAACCAAGCCTTGGACAGGAGTGAAACAAGACTGAAAATACTTTTCAAGGGCGCCCTGACTGGAAAAAAGTTTAGAAACACTGGTATAGTGTGTAAGTGTAGTGTCAGTGTATTGTGTTAGTGTAGTGCAGCGTTTAACCACTTGCCTACTGGGCACTTAAACCCCCCTCCTGCCCAGACCAATTTTCAACTTTCAGTGCTCTCACACTTTGAATGACAATTACATTATAAATGAAAAAAGACCGAAAATTTTGAAAAACAACGCATTTTCTTCATTTTTGTTATAAAATTTTGCAAATTAGTAATTTTTCTTCATAAACTTTAGTCACAATTTATACTGTTACATATTTTTGGTAAAAATAACCCAAATTAGTTAGAAAGTCTACAACCTATGGTGCAAATCACTGAAAATTGATCACACCTGATGTACTGACGGCCTATCTCAGTTTCTTGAGACACTAACAAGCCAGTACAAATGCCCCCCAAATGACCCCTTTTTGAAAAGCAGACATTTTTTCCCACAATTCTTTGCAAAATGAAGACTTTTTTTCCACAAAATTGTCATTGTAACAGGTTATTTCTCTCACATGGCATATGCATAACACAAATTGCACTGCAAAACACATTCTACTACTCCTCCTGAGTATGGTGATACCACATGTGTGGGACATTTTTACAGCCTGGCCACATAGAGCGGCCCAACATGGAGGGAGCACTATCAAGTGTTCTAGGAGCATAAATTACACATCTTATTTCTCAACCACATATTAAACTTTTGAAGGCCCTGGAGCACTAGGACAATGGAAACGCCCACAAAATGACCACATTTTGGAAAGCCGACACCCCAACCTTTTAATCTATGAGGCATTATTAGTCTTTTGAACGGTTTATTTTTTTCCAGAAGTTTTTGGAAAATGTAGGCAAAAAATGAAAACTTTTTTTTTACTCAAAGTTGTCCATTTATAAGATATTTCCACCACATAGCATGTACATAGCAAAATGACACCCCGAAACCCATTCTGCTACTCCTCCTGCGTATGGCCATACCACATATGTGAGATTTTTACACAGCCTGGCTACATACAGTGGCCCAACATGCAAAGAACACCATCAGCATGCACATACCAAGAATTACACCCCAAAATACATACTGCTGAGTAAAGGGTAAACAAAAGATTACCTGTGGTTTTAGTAGCGCAGTTGTCCACAGGAGGATAGCACTGGTCCAGGCAGCAGGCAGGGACTTGGTCAGCAACAGCGAACACAATTGTCCAGGCAACTGACAGTGAACGCAATTGTCCAGGCAACAGGCAGGAATACTATCCATAGTACAGGTAACAGTCAGGGATACTGTACATATACAGTCCAGGGTCAGTGCAGGCAGAGATATTATAAACAGTGGCAAAATATTGGTCCTGGTAGTAGGACAGTGAATGCAATTGTCCAGGCAACCGACATGAATGCTGTCCATAGTCAGGACAGGCAGCAGGCAAGAATGCTGCCCATATACAGTCCAGGGTCAGTGCAGGCAGAGATATTGGTATACAGTCCAGGGTCAGTGCAGGCAGAGAATTTGTCAACAGTGCCATCATATTGGTCCTAGTGGTAGGCAGAAACATGGTCCATAGTTCAGGTAACAGGCAGAGGTGTGGTCAGTTCATGCGGCAGGCAGAAGCATGATGGCAGTAATTCCTACAGGCAGCAGACAGAAGTAGGGCCTTGGTCAGAACAGAATGGGGACAGGGGTTGAGGCTTCTCCCACCCAAATCTCTTTGAAGCCTCCGAGTCTCCAGACCCTAATCTGAGTGAGAGACAACAAAAAAAAAATAGTTTTCTTCATCCAAAAAAAATATTCTGGAGCCCCTCACATATGTGAGGCCCCGGTGTTGTGAATCCCACTACTCCAGTTGCAGGGTACAAGATCAGTCCAAGAGGCAGGTAAAAAACTTGGTCAACAGTCCAGAGTCAGTTCCAGATCAGGCAGAGGTATGTACATAATCGGTAGGCAGAAGCGTGGTTGAATAACAGTCTAGGGTCAGTACCAGATCAGGCAGAGGTATGTACAGAATCGGTAAACAGAAGCATGGTCAAATAACAAGAACAAAAGGAAAAAGCCACCCCAAGCTTGTGGGACTTTAAATGAGGGTCATGACAGTGGGGTCATGGGTAACCTCCATCCCTAATTTTGAGAAACAAAGAAAAAAAGGAAAGGGTTGGGACTTTGTATGAAGCATGCACCCTGAAGGTATGTACCACAGTAAAAAAGATTTTTTGCAACAGAGTAATATCACATCTGATACAGAAAATAAATTCATGGGTATTATAAGGATACAAAAAAATCACAATATCTCAATGTAATACAAAAATACAAAAGTATTGGTAATTATTTCATGCATGTACAAAATGATAAACAGGTCCTAATTTTGTTAAGGTGGACAGCAAGAATCATAGAATGACAAGGTCACAGAATATTACACGATTGCAATAAAAGTTAATAAAAAGCCTATAATCCGAGAGGTGGTGGCGTACAATGTGTAAACGCATGACGATGGTAACATCGACTCGACGCGTTTCGTGGTCAGTACCACTCATCAGGAGCTATTCGTGGAGGATATCTAGTAACATATAAAATAGTCAATGAGTAAGGCTGGTGCAAGGCAGGGGAAAGAAAAAAAAAAAAAAGCCTGGTAAAGGACTGCCCCCCCCATACTTACATGTAAAATGTGACTGAATAAAGTGGCGTTTGCTGTAGACCAATAGGGGATAACGTCTCACTCGGGAGCTGAGGCGGTACAGAAGTTGGCGGCTGGGCAAAGGAGCACCCCTGAACAGATGAGTGGCAGGAGGGATGTGGACCATAAAAATTACCATAAAGGGGTGTATCTGTCCATAGTCGTCCCCAGAACCTATGGAGAAATTTGCGTATATATGTATAATGTACAATATGTGTCAATGTATATAGTAGATATCTTTATATAGGGGACAAAAAAGTAGCTAGTGCGTAGCTAGAACTAGGTTCGTGAATATAGTGTTTACAGATCATGGAAATGATGAGATAGTCCTGGGTGTGTCAATAGAGAGGAATTACCAAAAGATAAAGTGAATTGGGAAAGCGGTGATACTAATAATGTATGTGGACTAGTTTGAAAAAATGAGGATGAAAAATGTGGAAATGGTGACAAAAAAGTGTCAAAAGGAAAAAAGAAAAAAAGAAAAAAGGAGGGAATTTTGTGAGAGAAAGGGATTTAGTATGTAATACCTTGGATCCCCATGTGAAGTGTTGTTCCTAGCACATATGCACCGCTGCCTGCCATCCACCGGCCAAGTGAGGGCGCCCATGCTTCCAAGGAGGGAGCAAAGATGCTCCATGAAAGCCGCCGAAGACCGCCAATGTCACGCAGGCGACTGGACGAGGGGAAGGTGTTACAATAGACAATGGTCAAATAACAAGCCAGGGTCAGTTCTGGAGCAGGCAGAGGTATGTACAAAAGCGGCAGGCAAAGGCGTGGTCAAAAAACAAGCCAGGGTCAGTTCAAGAGCAAGCAGTGGCATAAGGGGTGTGAATGTACATGGCAGGAACTGAGGATTATTGACTAATAACTGACTAAAGTGTGATAACGGTGGAAGCAGTCAACTATGCAGAGGCCTGGTTGGGAAGGGCACTGGGGACAATAATAAGTGGTGTCCCTTCTAACTCCTCTACTGGTACACACCCGGCATTTTTTCTGGCGTTTTTGGCCTGTTGGTCTGGGAGGAATTTTATCGGGAAAGTGGCGCTGGGAGAGTCTGCTACACACATCAGATATAATGTTTTCTGGTGGGCTGTTCAGGAATAGAAGTGTGGTGATTATATCCTCCTGGTAGCCAAGGAAGGGTTTGGGGTTTTCGGTGGAATTGCAGTATGGTACATAGGTGTTGAACATGGCCAAATGAAAAAAATAGAGTGGTAATACAGTGGTATGTTCTTCGGGTGGCAAGATAGGGGTCCATCATTTGGTCGTTTAAGTCGATTCCTCCCATATACAAATTATACTCGTGGACACAGCTTGGTTTTTGTATTGGGCCATTCCTTCTGTTGATCTCCACAAATGTATTGTTATGTATTGACGACAACATATATATATCCCTTCTGTCCCTCCACTTCATAGCCAGAATTTCCACATTCCACAGACTCGCCGTCTCTCCTGTTCTAAGCTTCATGTTGACGAGTCTTTGAGGAAAGCCCCTCCTGTTTTTTTCTGACTGTGCCACATGCTGGCGTACTCTTCCTGTGAAGGTTCCGGAACAGGGGTAAAACTCTTATAAAAATTGTCGACATACAGGTGGTAGCCTTTCTCCAGGAGCAGGTAAATGAGTTCCCAAACGACTTTCCCACTTGAGTCTAAATAGTCTGGGCAATTAGGGGGATGCAGCTGGGAGTCCTTCCCTTCGTTCACTATAAAGGCGTAAACGTACCCCGTGGCTCGGTCACAGAATTTATAGACTTTCACTCAATAGTGTTTTATTCCCAGCCTGCCGCTAAACTTAACAAAGGATTCATCAATACATATGTGCTGGTCCAGTGTAAACAATTGGAAAGCCGTCATAATTAGGGGCATTTCGGGGAGGGCACTGGGCATTATCATTGAAATGGAGAAATCTCATACTCATGAGATATCTTGTCCTGGGCATTATCGTTGAAAAGACAGGCATGTGGTAGATGGAGTAGGTGGACCAATAGGAGCGCAGTTCATTTTTTTTGTTAAGTCCCATGCAAAATGAGAGGCCCAAAAAAGTTTTAAACTCTTCCACCATTACGTCTCTCCACTCAAAGGGACGGGCATAATAGGAGGTTGGATTATTTTCCATGAATTGATGTGCATACAGGTTGCACTGGGCCACAATGGATGTTAGCATGTCCTCCGTGAAAATCAAATCAAAGAAATTAATGGGTAAGAAATTTTCTGTGTCCACCTGGACTCCTGGCTGGGCAGTGAAAGGGGAAATCCTAGCTTCTCCTGAATTAGGAGGAAGCCACAAGGGGTGCTGAAGAGAATAGGGAAGGCCGGCATGGGACCTAACTCTTTGGGGCTGAGGTGACACCCCACTGATACTTGGCCTTTCTTGCTGAGGTACAGCGGTGCTGGTGGATGGCACTGGGGTGCTGGTGGATGGCACATCGGTGCTGGTGGATGGTACTGGGGTGCTGGTGGATGGCACAGCAGTGCTGGTGGATGGTACTGCCTCCTCACCAACGCGCTTTCGTCTGGCGGGCGGATGAGACTGGCTCATAGTTCACATCAGACTCAGACTCAGATTCAGAATTTTGAGAGGAACCTGCAGTAGAGAGCTCCCTGTTGCTCTCGTCGGCCGCAAGAATATTGTAGGCCTCATCAGCAGAAAAATATCTTTTTGCCATTGTTGATGTGCAGCACTAATGAGGTGACACTGCGGTCACTTATGGCACTGATGACATGTGACACTGATGGGACTGATAACAGGTGGCACAGATGATAGGTCAGGTGGCACAGATGAAAGGTCAGGTGGCACTGATGATACGTGGCACTGATGACAGGTTAGGTGGCAGTGAGGACACGTGACACTGATAATTGATGGCACCGATGACAGGTGGCACTGACACGTGGCACTAATGACAGGACAGGTGGCACTGACACGTGGCACTGATGACAAGTCAGGTGGCACTAATGACATTTTGATGACACGTGACACTATTGGCACTGATGACAAGTGGCACTGATGATATGTGGCACTGACAGGTGGCACTGATGGCAGGTCAGGTGGCACTGATGACACTTTGATGACGTGTGACACTGATGGTACTGATGATATGTGGCATTGATGTGTTGCACTGATGATATGTGGCACTGACAGGTGGCACTGATGTTATGTGGCACTGACAGGTGGCATTGATGATACGTGGCACTGACAGGTGTCACTGATGACAGGTCAGGTGGCACTGATGACACTTTGATGACACGTGACACTGATGGTACTGATGATAAGTGGCACTGATGATACGTGTCACTGATATGTGGCACTGACAGGTGGCACTGATGACAGATGATGGGTACCAGTGGGCACTGTGATGGGCAGTGTTTGGGCACAGTAAAATAGCAGTGTTAGCACTCACTGAATCACAGATCGCTCTCTCTCTCTCCTCACACAGCGGTTTCTGTGTGAGGAGAGAAAGCCAGCAACGAGAGATGATCTCATATGTTTACATTTGAGATCATCTCTCATTGGACTCTCAAATCACTGAGGCCATTTACCACCATCTGTGAATGGCTGTGTCCAAGGGACACGGTGATCACAGATCTTCCCTGCTGCGCGCCCGCGATGGTTTGCGGGGAGCATGCAAAGGGGAGGATGTCCAGGGACACCCTCCTGGCAATTCAGATCCGTGCTGTAGCCGTCTTTCAGGTATAGTGCGGATCTGTATTGGTTAACACAGCTTTACATAACATGAGACTCTGAGTGTACAGTGTTAGTATAGTGTGTGAGTATAGTGTAGTGTCAGTGTAGCGTGTTAGTGTAGTGCAGTGTTTAACACAGCATTACATAACATTTAATGCTGTATACAATGCCGAATACCCTTTTTTTTTTTTTTTGGTTGCTGCGTTTTGTTTTTGTTTTTTTTTTGTCCCCTGCCTGATCCCTTTTTTTAAATTGTCAGCCGCAGTTTTTCTGACTGGAGCGCTGGTGTTCCCCCTTTCCTATTTTTTTTTTTTTATGGTTTTTACATTTCTGTCAGCGTTAGTCCTCAGTTTAAGATGCACCAAACATTACTTTTCATTCAAAAAAGTGCACCCAATCACACATTTTCCAGTTTCTATTAAATCTGGGTAATAAGCACCCTCTCATCATGTCTAAGAGGCAAACAAGGAGAGGCAGATATTCCCATGCCAGCAGTGTCTGTGGGAGTAGTCAGCTGAATTATTTGAACACAGCATCGGCCACTTGCTTCTTGGGGATGCACAGACATTACTTGATTCTGATGTTGGTTCTGAGGTAGAGGAAGGGAGTAACATGAGCTTACAGAGAGGGAAGAACACTGATAAACAAGTTGGCCAAGTTGGCTCCAGTGATGATGAGAATGGAGGGGATGATAATGATGAGGTCACTGATGCAACTTGGGTGTCGGATAGAGCAGCGGAGGAAAGTGAGGGGGAGAAACAACCCCCATGAGGCAGGATGTCCTCCAGAGGCAGCCATTGTGGAAGAGTAGAGAGCAGCCACCCTATTCCATCAGATTGTGGAGCTGTTACAGTATCTCGCATTTTTGTAAATATTTTATTCTATATTTTCATGTGATAACACTGAAGTAGTGATGGTACAGCTTGTTTAATGGTGGAAATTTGCTGTCCCCTCAAAATAACTCAACACACAGCCATTAATGTCTAAACTGCTGGCAACAAAAGTGAGTACACCCCTAAGTGAAAATGTCCAAATTGGGCCCAAAGTGTCAATATTTTGTGGCCACCATTATTTTCCAGCACTGCCTTAACCCTCTTGGGCATGGAGTTCACCAGAGCTTCACAGGTTGACACTGGAGTCCTCTTCCACTCCTCCATAACGACATCATGGAGCTGGTGAATGTTAGAGACCTTGCACTCCTCCACCTTCTGTTTCAGATGCTCAATAGGGTTTAAGTCTGGAGACATGCTTGGTCAGTCCCTTACCTTTACCCTCAGCTTCTTTAGCAAGGCAGTGGTCATCTTGAAGGTGTGTCTGGGGTCGTTATGTTGGAATACTGCCCTGTGGCCTAGTCTTCGAAGGGAGGGGATCATGCTCTACTTCAGTAAGTCACAGTGCATGTTGGCATTCATGGTTTCCTCAATGAACTGTAGCTCCCCAGTGCCAGCAGCACTCGTGCAGCCCCAGAGCATATCACTCCCACCACCATGCTTGACTGTAGGCAAGACACACTTGTCTTTGTACTCCTCACCTGGTTGCCGCCACACATGCTTGACCCCATCTGAACCAAATAAGTTTACCTTGGTCTCATCAGACTGTAGGACATGGTTCCAGTAATTCATGTCCCTAGTCTGCTTGTCTTCAGCAAACTGATTGCAGGCTTTCTTGTGCATCATCTTTAGAAGAGGCTTCCCTCTAGGATGACAGCCATGCAGACCAATTTGATGCAGTGTGCGGCATGTAGTCTGAGATATGACAGGCTGACCCCCCACTCCTTCAACTTCTACAGCAATGCTGGTAGCACTCAAACGGCTATTTCCCAAAGACATCTGGATATGATGTTGAGCACGTGCACTCAACTTCTTTGGTCAACCATGGCGAGGCCTGTTCTGAGTGGAACCTGTCCTGTTAAACCACTGTATGGTCTTGGCCACCGTGCTGCAGCTCAGTTTCAGGGTCTTGGCAATCTTCTTACAGCCTAGGCCATCTTTATGTAGAGCATCAATTCTTTTTTTCAGATCCTCAGAGAGTTCTTTGCCATGAGGTGCCATGTTGAACTTCCAGGGACTAGTATGAGAGAGTGAGAGCGATAATACCAAATTTAACACACCTGCTCCCCATTCACACCTGAGACCTTGTAAAATTAACGAGTCACATGACACCGGGGAGGGAAAATGGCTAATTGGGCCCATTTTGAACATTTTCACTTAGGGGTGTACTAACTTTTGTTGCCAGCGGTTTAGACATTAATGGCTGTGTGTTGAGTTATTTTGAGGGGGCAGCAAATTTACACTGTTATACAAGGTGTACACTCACTACTTTACATTGTAGCAAAGTGTCATTTCTTCAGTGTTGTCACATGAAAAGAGAGAATAAAATATTTACAAAAATGTGAGGGGTGTACTCACTTTTGTGAGATACTGTATCTCCTGGCCCACTTCCCACAGTTCAGCTGTGTGGGCCTTTTTTAGCACATGTGCAGCCGATCGCAGTGTTGCAATTTGAAATCTCTGCTGCAAGCAGATCAAGCGTGGCAAAAACTCCAGCTGCAAAGAATACCTCTGCATCAATGGCTGCTATGGGGATAAAAGGAGAGAAAGTCATGGTGTGGCCTCCATCCTCCCCTGACCTCAATCCTATTGAGAACCTTTGGATCATCCTTAACCACTTCCTTACTGGGCACTTAAACCCCCCTCCTGCCCGGACCAATTTTCAGTTTTCAGCGCTGTCGCTCTTTGAATGACAATTGCGTGGTCGTGCGACGTTGTACTTTTGACTTTTAACCAGGCCCGTCCTCCCCCCAAATTCACGGGTCATTCCTTCACCAATTCCTACTAGGTTTCCAAGAGTTATCCTAACTCCAGTCCCCTCCTACCTCCGGTGTGGTACTGAAAGAGAGGAAAATAGGGGTATCGTCGGTAACTACGTCTCCATAAGAAACGTCGACCTCAAAAACGGTGCGAACTAGACGAACGTCGTCTCTAAAGTTTAACGTTGTGACGCTAGCCGACGTGTACACGATTTTTTCCGGGTGTGTCGACTTGACACCCTTCACCCGGTCCTCTATGTCATAGAGTGTTTTCACTCATGTG
>BLSH010291439.1:34023-48470 GCA_018402905.1 Glandirana rugosa | reverse complement strand
GACATGTCGGAGGTTTTTGACACTTTTTTGGGACCAATGACATTTATACAGCGATCAGAAATTTAAATGTCCACTGATTACTGTATAAATGTCATTGGCAGTGAAGGGGTTAACCTGCAGGGGGCAGTGAAGGGGTTAACTATGTTCCCTGGGTGTGTTCTAACTGTGGGGGGGTGGGGTTGACAGGGGCATGACAGATCTAACTGATCCCAGTGACAGGGATCAGTAGATCTGGCATGCCCCCCTCACAGAACGGGGAACCGCCGTGTTTACTTCGGCGGTTCCCCGTTCCTCCTGTCTGTAAGGAGATCGCGGGTCTCCGGCGGACATCGGGTCCGCCTGACCCGCGGGCACGCTCCCGCGGACGCGAGCGGCGCGTGCACGTGCCGCTCGCGCCCGCGGGAGCGCGCCCAGCATGAGCCGAATGGGAGGACGTCTATTGACGTCCTCCCGGCATTTTAGAGCCGCGCTGTAGCCGTCATTCGGCTATAGCGCGGATGCGAAGAAGTTAAGCAAAAGATCTATGAGGGTGGGAGGCAGTTTACATCCAAACAGCAGCTCTGGGAAGCTATTCTGACATCTTGCAAACAAATTCAAGCACAAACTGTCCAAAAACTCACAAGTTCAATGGATGCAAGGCTTGTGAAGCTGCTATCAAATAAGGGGTCCTATGTTAAAATGTAACGTGACCTGTTAAAATGTTTACAAAGTTAAAATGTTGTTCAAAGTTTGATTGAAATAGCTTTTGATTTCAGTAAATATTCTGCAAACACAACAAATGACAATTTTCAGTTCTTTACAACCTATAAAGTGTTTTGAAACTTACTGTGTGTAATAATTTGGAACAGTGCATTGTAAGTTTTTTATTTTGAAAAAAAATACTGTTATCATTAGGAGGTTTGTTTGAATAAAATTTTAATTGTACTGTTAATAGTTGATAACATGAGAATTATGCTGACTGTTGTTTACATCAATTATTTAGGTAAATGAGAAAAATATCATTGGCATAATAATTTGTAACAGGGTGTTGAGGAAAAAAGATTTCATCTCCAAATACGGAAAGGTTTCTTCACAGTTTGAGCTATGAAAATGTGGAATAGACTCCCTCCAGAGGTGGTTTTGGCACAATAGATTGCTTTAAATAAGGCCTGGATTATTTCCTTAATGTAAATAATATAACTGGGTACTAATATTTATAGGTAAAGTTGATCCAGGGAGAATCCGATTGCCTCTTGGGGGGATCAGGAAGGAATTTTTTTCTCCGCTATAGCAAATTGGACCGTGCTTTGCTGGGGTTTTTTTTGCCTTCCTCTGGATCAACTGTGGGTGAAGGATTGTATATGGGATTGTATGGTTATATATAATTTTTCTATTTTTCTTTTTTATTGGTTGAACTAGATGGACTTGTGTCCTTTTTTCAACCTGGCTAACTATGTAATGTGGAAAGCAATGTTTTGAAATTGTTGAGCAAGGCAGTCGGCCACAAGGTTCACATTACTGCTGACACGTGGTCCAGAAAGCATGTTTAGGGACGATATATTTTGTTCACAGCACACTGGATAACTATACTTGCAACTAGGGAGGATGCAGGACAGGGCTCAGTGTTGGAGCTTGTTTTGCCACCATGTCTCCATAGAACTGGTGGTGATAATGTGAGATTTGTCAGATCCACCCGCTCCTCCTCCTCTGCTGGAGGAGCCACACCAGAGCAGAGATTATGGCAGGGGCAGGCCCAGAGGTGGTTCATGCTACAGAAGCTTGAGCCAGGAATGGTGGTGTGTGATAATTGCACTACCCTTCTGACCACCCTTCCACAGGGAAAGTTGACACATATGCCATGCCTGCCACATGTCCTTAATTTGGTAGTACAGTGTTTCTTAAAGAGGTTCCCCGTTTTGCAAGATCTTCCAAAGCAGGCTAGAAGAGTCTGTAGCCATTTCAAGTGGTCATTCACAACCAGTGTTGTCCGAGGAGGTGACAAGGATGGTTAGCCATGACAATGCATGCATCAGCGACACAATCCCTGTTGTGTTCCTGCATATATTCTGGGTGGCATTATGGATCGTCGAGGCAGAGCAGCGAGAGGAGAAGGAGGACTTCCTTTCCTCTCAAGGCCGCTTCGTGCAGACACCATTCTTGCGACGCCACAGAACACACAAGAGGAGAGAGGGGCGGAGGTGGATTATGGCAGTTTTGGAGGCATAGAAGCAGAGGAAAACCTACTTCAGACCTTAAGAGATGGTTTTCAGTCCACAGATACCTTGGGAGTAGTACATGGCTGGGAAGAGGCAGTTCCAGATACTCTAATCCTCAGTGATCCCGAGGACTCTGATTCTCATGCCTCCACAAACTTGTTGTGCATGGGGTCCCTTATTCTTTAAAGCCTGCAAAAGGACCCGAGAATTTGTGGCATCGAGGATAAGGATCATTATTGGTTGGCAACCCTCCCTGACCACCGTTACAAGGGGAAAGTCTCAGAACTCATCCTGCCCTCACAGAGGGAGCACAGAATGAAATATCTTAAGGACGCCTTAAAGAGGAGTTTATGTAAACGCCTTTCCAGACTCTGGTAGGTTACAGTCTCAAGAAAAAGCTAGTTTTGAGGCTTCTGTTGGTCAAAGGAGGAGCGGTGATGCATTTCAAAATCTCTTTAGTCTTCGGCACCCAGGGCTGTCAGCTTCAAGATCCCATCAACAGCGTCTGCATCATGGTGGAAGATTATCTAATGGCGAAAAGAGACATGCAAAGCTTTCCAGTAGACGATCCCCTGGGTTTCTGGGTCATGAGAATAGACCACTGACCAGAACTTGCCCAGTATGCAATTGAGCTGCTGGGCTGCCCTGTATCCAGCGTGCTTTCTGAATGAGCATTCAGTGCTGCCGGAGGTTTTGTGACAGATAAAAGTCTGTCTACGGGGCGTGTCCTAGCCGCAGACCGAGATAGGCACTCGGCTCTAACTCTCCCTGCTATACCGGGTCTCCACAGTGGCACACAGCCCTTTAGAGGGCTCCATCCAGCCCCAAAAGGGGATACTATTAGAGGAGAACACCCAGGCTACCCAGGGAACCAGACGCCGGGACCACGCCGCCTGACAGATTTCTTCTCAAAGACAAACACCATGCTTTCACAAGATGGCGCCTGGTAAAACAGCGGCACTCTCCCTTCACCTCACACAGAGCTGCTCCCTCCTACAGACAAACTTTCTGACATGGAGAAATCCTCACAGCATCAGGATAACTCCTCAGCTTCTGACAGAGGTAAGAGAGCAGCAGAATCCCCTGCACACTCTCCTCAGAAAAGTCCCTCAGCTAAAAAGCACCACTGGGCAGAAATCCCTGCGTCAGCAACTGGGACCCATTCAGACCACTCAGCACCATTAGCCACCTTTTCTGCCTCAGACGCACCAGCATCTGAAAGCACCATTAAAGTTATGTTACTGTCTCTCAAGGCTGGCTTACATTCTGAGCTACGCTCCTCCATATCCCACCTTACTCACAGAATAGATAGCATAGAGGATTGCACAGACCACATAGAATCGCAGCTGGGTGTGATAGTAAAAGCACATGATAAAATGGTGGATATTCATGACAAACAGGCAGACATGATCCATAAGCTGCAAATCAAAATCACAGATCTAGAAGGTCGCAGTAGACGCAATAATATCAAAATAAGGGGGATCCCTGAGGCTGTTAAATCTCATGATCTCATTCATTACTTACAGCAGCTTTTCTTAAAACTTGTCCCGGATCTCACACCGAGAGATCTTTTAATGGACAGAGCACACAGGATCTCCAAACCCCCCCAACTGCCTGACACGATCCCCAGGGATGTGTTAACAAGGATCAATTTCTACCATATCAAGGACCGCCTGCTCAAAGCAGCCAGATCCTCCTGCATTTTCTCCCCTCCTTATGCGGGCTAGCTCTTTACCAAGACCTGTCTGTAGCCACCTCAAAACTCAGGAAAGAATACACCCCCATAATAACTGCAATTCTGAAAGATCACAATATTGCTTACCACTGGGGCTTCCCTCAAACTGCTAGTCACATATCAGAGCCAACAAATCTCCATCACATCTCCTAAAGATGGTTATAAGATGCTGCACAACTGGGGCATAACACCCGCCTCATCCACAAATCGCCCAAGTAACAACACTACCTGCAAAACCTGAGGAATATGCTCCATAGCATTCATAAACCATGTTGGATGCTCTCACAGACATATCTCCCTACTTACTCTGCGCTCCAATAAGACATCTAGTTCTGCATCTCTCTTTTACTTGGAGACACGACATGGCACAGAATGTTCTCATTTGTTTACTTGTTTGAACCAGTTCAAAATTTTCCCACCCCTGGTGCGAAGTGTGCTAAGTACACAGCCTAAGCATCACATCTCTTTATATAGTTACTTGTATTGACTGCAACTGTTGTTTAGTTACAACCTGTTATTTTTGACAAGATTAACCTGAGTCCAGGTGTGTCTCCTAACCATCCCATGCGTCTACGCATCAGGTGTATCTATACCTGTCTACTCTTTACAGAAACACTTCCCATTTTTTTTCCTCCCCCCTTCCCCTTCATTGTCCATGTCCCCTGGTGATTATATACACTCAAGTCTACATCTCCCCGCCCTATTCTGTCCCTGGTCCGTAGACGTTCAGCTTGAGGAAGGAGTGCGACTGCCGTGTCATCGCAGTACGCCAGTTCAGGAAATGCGTCGCAATACAGTGATGTCATCTCTCCAAGACTTCCGGTCTGCGCATTCCATGCCTCTCCCTGGTTGTTCCTGTTTTCAACTGGCTACACACACAGGACCCCGGACTTTCGATCTGGCTATACCGTTCAGTGCCTGTTGATGGATGTTTCCACTGGTATCCCCCCTTATCTACATATGAACACCTACCATGCTCTTTGCTTCTTTTACCATTTGAGTTGCTAATATGTTGTTTTAAAAATAAACCTTTGGTCTGCACTTAGAGTGCCTCTCCTCTCTTGTTCCTGTACAGTGTTTTGGGACTCTGCTTCTGGTCCCCCCAAGAGGCTGACCTAGTGCCACCATCCCTGCCATCTCAGCTGGCAATGTTACCAGCTTTTCATGTAATAATTCTTTTATAGACGTATGGACTTTGAGGACTGTATTATCTTAGGTGTTGCACCTTACACTTGTTGCACCTGTCTACTCTGCACTCTTCTACCTACCATACTTCTAACCAATATCAGAGGCGGCTCTAGACTTTGTGAGGCCTTAGGCAAAACTTAGACATGAGGCCCCGATTGCAATTGGTTGCCAGAGGTTACGGCCGATCTTTACCACTCACTAACTAGTTTCTAGAGGTTACAGCACATAATTCCTGCTTGCCGATTGGTTGCTAGAGGTTACAGCACATCATTGCAACTCACTGATTAGTTGCTAGGGGTTACAACACATCATTACCGCTCACTGATTGGTTGCTAGGGGTTACAACACATCATTACCACGCACTGATTGGATGCTAGAGATTGCAGCAGATCGCTACTGTTTGGTTTCTAAAGGTTATTGATCATCATTACCACTTACTGAGCAGTGCAGCAATCCCAAATAATTAAGCAAGTAAAGTGGCACATTAATACACATACTAAAGGAGAGGGTCAGAGACTACAGACATACTACAAGAGATGGTCAAAGAGACTGCGGGCATACTACAGAAGATGTTCCGAGACTGCAGGCATACTACAGGAGATGGTAAGAGCCTGCAAACATAGTACAGGAGATGGTCAGAGACTGCGGGCATACTACAGGAGATGGTCAGAGACTGCGGGAATACTACAGGAGCTGGTCAGGGACTGCTAGCATACTGCAAGAGGCAGTCAGAGACCACGGACATACTACAGGAGATGGTCAGAGACTGCGGGCATACTACAGGAGATGGTCAGAGACTGCAGACATTGTACAGGAGACGGTGAGAGACTGCGAACATACTACAGGAGCTGGTCAGAGACTACGGGCATACTGCAAGAGGCGGTCAGAGTTTGCAGACATACTACAGGAGAGGGTCAGAGACTGCGGACGTACTACAGGAGAGGGTCAGAGACTGCACAGATACTACAGGAGAGGGTCAGAGACTGTGGGCATACTACAGGAGACAGTCAGAGGCTGCAGGCATAGTACAGGAGATGGTCAGAGACTGCGGGCATACTACAGGAGCTGGTCAGAGACCGTGGGCATACTGCAAGAGGTGGTCAGAGTTTGCGGACATACTACAGGAGAGGGTCAGAGACTGCAGACATACTACAGGAGAGGGTCAGAGACTGTGGGCATACTACAGGAGAGGGTCAGAGACTGTGGACATAGTACAGGAGACGGTCAGAGACTGCGGGCATACTACAGGAGACAGTCAGAGGCTGTGGACATAGTACAGAAGATAGTCAGAGACTGCAGTTCCTATGGATGGCAGTAGATAATGGCCGACTGTCCCTCTCACCAGACCCTGCGATACAGCAACAACGGTTCCTCTGATCAGGAGTCAGCTCACTCTGGGTTGCCCATGGCGACTCTGCTGGGTAGTGCCCTGATCTGTATTCTGGCAATGATTCCATTCTTTTCTTCACCAGGGATGGCGCTAGGCTGTATGGCTTTCACTCTGGTGGGGCAGGGCAACAGGGTTCTCTCTCTCTCTCTCTGATGGGGTTCATTCAGCACTGTCCTCTCCCTCTGGAGTCCTGGGTGCACTTCCCTGAAAGCTTCCCTAGGCTCCCGTCTCTCTCTTTTTCATTCTGCTGGGCATGCAGTGGGCTGCAGTTTCCTTCCTTAGGGTTGCGATGGGGCCTCCAATCCTCGGGACTACATGTCCCACAATCCTCTTCTCTGCTCAGTCCTTTTTCACTGTATCTCTCCCCTGGCCAATATGAAGGAGGGGGAGAAACATAGCGGGTAGCTGTGCTGGCAAGTGCCGCTCCCGTGAACAGCAGCGTGAGGAAGAGAGGGAGGGGGGAAAGGAGAGTTCACGACTGCTCTCTGTCCACACAGAGACACAGCCAGGCCGGCCGCTCCAATCTCACGCTGTTCCGCTCTCCTCCCCTGACAGGAGGAGGGAGGGGGAGTGGGCAACAGTAAACACAAAGAGCATTCTTCTCATTGCTGACAATGGCAGGCGCCGGGCAGCAGTATAGTCTCTCCTTCTCTGACCCGCTCCTGTCATTTGCCGGTGGAGAGAGCATGCAGGATGTGTAGCACCCGCTACATGTATTAGGCAAATTAGGCGGCCGCGAGGCCCCTGTGAGCGCGAGGCCTTAGGCGACCGCCTAATTTGCCTAATTAGAGAGCCGCCTCTGAATATGTCTTATATTACTACCATCAATGCAAATGGCTTAAATAGCCCATACAAGTGATCACGACTTTGGCGGGAAGCCATCATGCAAAACACAGGCAAAAAACGCACTTCATGCAAGACAAAGCTCCCCCTGTCTACATCATCTTTACCAAAAAACACCAAACAACTCCTGCGCTCGGATATATCAACCAACAGTAGCGGCCTGACCAAGGCAAAAATCCTTTATGAATGTTACGCTCTCTATGCACTTGATGGTCTTGCTGCCCTCCTCAGGACCATGGGAATCCGAGTAGAACTAAAGAAAGATACAAAAAAGAGAGGGGCGCACCGACCTTGTGCAATACCATAAGACCATTTATTAAAAATGAAATAAGGCATAAAATATACTCACAAACGGAGCAGTATAAAAAGCATGTAAATCGTAGATAGTGACTTCAATCTATCTCCACCACAGCTAGGGGGGATCCAGACGGCATCCTACGCAAGGCTGACGCGTTTCCAGGGCGAACCCTCTTCCTTAGAGCCTAGCGGTCAAATGAGCTGTCCCTCTTAAATACCTGAATGTAAGTGAATCAGATCCCTCCCTCCAATAAGTTTTATTGTTTTTTTTTTTTTTTTCTTGAATGGTTATATAAGGTTTTCAGGTTTTTTAAAATGTGTTTAGAGGTCAGTTTTAGGACTAGATATGGATTATGAATGGCTGTCCCCCAAATTCCACGGACGTGTGCCGCGCGGCTCCCCCTGTGTCAGCAAAGGCCCATCTATTAGCAGATAGTCTGCTGCACTCAGTGTTGTCTGCCTGAGTGTTGGATGGGGGTGTGTTCCATCCCTCCGTTGTCGTCCCCTCCCCCTGTGTGGCATCTGACTGCTGCTATAGGTTGGGGATGACCCGGAGGGGACAGCTTGGAATGCACCTCTGTTTCCACCTCCGGGTCACTGAGCCGGGTTGCGTTCCACAAGTTTGTGGACGCCAGCTTTACCCACGGGCACACTCACTGTCCCTGCTTTTGACAGGAGATTGGACCTGACGATGTGAGGGCGGGAAGGGCAAGTACCGTACCGCGTTATGATTTTGCGGCCATTTACAGAGGTATGCCACATCTTACACCTTACTAATCTATATATATTTTTATATTGATACCTAGCTGACCTTTGCTGGCTGCAATGGGGTGCCATGCATCAGTGCCTTGTTTCCCTGGTGTCATTCTGGTGGCATTCTTGTGCGGCACATATACACATACATATGGATGTACCTTTATATGTACAGTAATGAAGTATTGATGGATTCATTGTATGTTCACTATTGTTATCAATAATGTGCCTGATTCTAAGTGGTCAGTGGGTAAGGAGGTGTATCACATGAGTGCCTATCTATCATTGGAGGTAGCTACCCTCCCCTCCCCCTCCTCCTCCCCCCAATGCCTCGCCCCTTAGAGGAGGGAGGGATATGATTTACTTACATTCAGGTATTTAAGAGGGATAGCTCATTTGACCGCTAGGCTCTGAGGAAGAGAGTTCGCCCTGGAAACGCGTCAGCCATGCGTAGGATGCCGTCTGGATCCCCCCTAGCTGTGGTGGAGATAGACTGAAGTCACTATCTACGATTTACATGCTTTTTATACTGCTCCATTTGTGAGTATATTTTATGCCTTATTTCATTTTTAATAAATGGTCTTATGGTATTGCACAAGGTCGGTGCACCCCTCTCTTTTTTGTATCTTTCTTTAACATCATCTTTACCCCCACACTTACTTTGCACACGCTACCAAAAAAATAAGAGGTGTCATGATTGCTATTTGCAAATCCATATCTTTCCAACTCTGCCACCTAGAAGCTGACCCTTGTAGCAGATTTCTCATTTTGGATGCCCTCATTGACAACTCACCCTACGTGATTGCCAACATATATGTTCCCAACTCCCACCAGAAAAAAATCTTCAAAACACTGATGAATAAGCTTTCTCCATACCCAAAAGAACACATAATCATATGCGGAGATTTTAATGACATGATTGACAACACATTTGACTCCTCCAAACAGTGCAGACAGAGATCCTCGGCCCTCTCCACACTAGCATCAATGGAAGATCTTTATGATTCCTGGCATTCTCTGCATGGGATGGAAAGGGACTTTACCTTTTACTCAGCTGCACAAAAGTCGTACTCTAGAATTTATGTCTTTCTGGTACACAAAAGCACTTTACAGACCATATCCAAAGCAGATATAGGCTTAATAACTTGGTTGGACCATGCCCCGGTCACAATCACCATCTCGACCAACCGGTCCTTTAAATAGTCCACCATCTGGCGCATGAATTCCTCCCTTCTATCCCATCCTAAGTATCAGGAAGAGATCAAGCAGGAGTTAGAAAACTATACATGCAATATGAATTCTGTAACAGATAATGTACTACTTTGGAACTCACACAAGGCCTTTATGAGAGGTGTTTCCATTAGGCTTGGGGCCCAAGAGAAAAGAGCACGAAACGAGAAATACCAGCATCTCTTGGATCAGATTTGCAATCTTGAAAAAATAAATAAAACCTCCCCTAACGATGCAACTACCGCCCACCTATGTACACTCAGAGAGGAACTCCGCTCTTTCCTACACGCCTCCTTTGACCATCACATAAAGCGATGAAAAGTTACTTGGCACACCTCTGGCAATAGGCCAGGTGCTCTCCTAGCCAGACAACTAAAACACAAAACTGCCACCTCCAAGATCCCATACATGCACACATCCCAAGGCCACAGAGTCACTAAGCCTGTAGATATTGCCAACTGCTTCCGAGATTTCTGTGCTTCCCTATACAACCTAAATTCCTCCACAGAAACCCTAAAACCAGACTCTTCTGGCATATTACAGTTTTTAGAACCACTTCAACTCCCATCCCTTACGCCCGACGAATTAGCAACCCTCAACGAGCTATTCTCCGGTCCAGAAACAATACATTCTTTACCCTTACACAAAGCCCCAGGTCCTGATGGCTTTTGTAATGAGTATTTTAAAACATATGCAAAAGAGCTGACACCACACCTCTGCACCTCCTTTAATCAAATTATACAGACTGGCACTATCCCGAAAAAATATTTGGAGGCCCTCACTGTCACGATCCCGAAACCAGGTAAAACCCATGACAATCCAGCCAACTATAGACCCATATCACTCCTAAACACCGACCTTAAAATGTATGCAAAAATCCTAGCATCCCGTATATCACTTCACATCTCCTCACTAATTCATCCAGACCAGGTTGGATTCATCCCAAAATGCCAAACAACTGATGGCACCAGAAGAATTCTGGACCTCATGCAATGGGCTGAGTTCCACAAAACGCCTTCTCTGCTCCTTTCACTAAATGCAGAGAAGGCGTTTGACAGAGTCCACTGGTCTTATCCTAAATTAGTCCTACAAAAATTTGGATTCACAGGCAACATTAATACAGCAATACTAGCATTATACTCACACCCATCACCGAAGGTCTGGACATCGGGCATGACCTCTGACCCTTTCAACATCTCCAACAGCACTAGACAGGGTTGCCCCCTGTCCCCGTTGATATTTGCGTTAGTAATGGAACCCCTTGTAACAGCCATAATGTTAGGAAAACTGGCCATTTCCAGATGTCTGTGCGCGTCCATGTGTGCCCGGTCTTCCACGTTAACCTACTTAAGCCAGTGGTTAAGAATGTCTTTCCGGGGCATAGCACAGCACCCCCAGAACCGGTCTGGGTGGACAGAGAAGAATCCGAGGTGGAGACCATCCTCGACTGTAGGAAAAGAGGAGGCAGCACCCAATTCCTGGTCAAATGGAAGGGTTATGGACCCAAAGAAAACTCCTGGGAGCCTGAAGAAAATCTACACGCAAGGGAATTGATCAGAGCCTTCTTGAGAAGACACCCAACCAAGAGAGCCCATTAGGGCATCCGTAGGCTGCCCCTTGGGGGAGGCAATGTTAGGAAATTGGCCATTTCCGGATGTCTGTGCACGTCCATGCGTGCCCGGTCTTCCACGTTAACTTACTTAAGCCAGTGGTTAAGAATATCTTTCTGGGGCATAGCACAGCACCCCCAGAACCGGTCCTGGTGGACAGAGAGGAAGAATCTGAGGTGGAGACCATCCTCGATTGTAGGAAAAGAGGAGGCAGCACCCAATTCCTGGTCAAATGGAAGGGTTATGGACCCAAAGAAAACTCCTGGGAGCCTGAAGAAAATCTGCATGCAAGGGAATTGATCAGAGCCTTCTGGAGAAGACACTCGACCAAGAGAGCCCGTTAGGGCATCCGGAGGCTGCCCCTTGGGGGAGGCAATGTTAGGAAATTGGCCGTTTCCGGATGGCTGTGCGCGCCCGCGCATGTGTGCAGGCCTGTGCGTGCCAAAATGGCCTATTTAAGCTGACAACACCTTACAGCAGATGCTGTCCATTCTACAGCGTTCCTGTGACCCCTGTGACTACTTTAAGAGACTTTCCTGCACCTGTAACCCCGGCTTTACTTGGACTCGTTGCTTTCTGCCTGCCATGACCCCCCGCCTGTCTACGACTACCCTTCTGCCTGATCCTTCTGTACCTTTGCTGCCCGCATGTTGTTAACCTTGCTAGCACCTGACCACCCACTGGCCTGCTCCGCCTGTACCGCATTTCCAGCCTGTTGCTGACCTGGACAGTATGACCATTCTTCAGCTTGCACGAGCTCCAGTGGACTCCCACATACCATCAAGTGACCCAGTCCAAATCTCGTGCCCCCCTGTGCTCTTGAGCTCCCTGTCTGCACTACCAGGGGTTCTTGAACCAGGGCTGCAAGAGAGGTGACCCCCTGCATAAGCCAGACTCATCTGCCAGGTACGTGACACATAAGAACCCACCCAATGATCTCCGGTTTATAAATCGGAGATATCACACATAACTTAGGACTTATGCAGATGATGTCATTGTAATTCTGACCAATCCTCTCAAATCCCTACCGGAACTCCATGACCTTTTGATCCAGTTTGGCCAAATATCTTTATACAAAGTCAATTGCTCCAAATCCACTATGCTGGAAAATCAGACCACTAAAACAACTCTAACTCGTATGTTCCCATTTCCATGGGCCCCAGCCTCCATGCTTACTTATCTAGGAATACAGTTGACCGTCCCCTCTAAGAATACTCTTCGTATAAACTTTGAAGCACTTCTTAAAAAACGACAAGATGTTTGCACCTCCTTTTGCACCACTCAGGCCTCCTGGGCAGGGAAAATAGCCCTTTCCAAAATGTTTATTTTGCCTCATTTGCTCTACATGTTCTGAACTCTTCCAATACCGCTACTCTCTTCTCAACTGGACACACTTCAACACTCTTAACAACATTATCTGGGCCGATAAGCGCTCCAGAATTAAACAAACCACCATGTGCACGGCAACGAACAAAGCAGGGATGGGCGCTCCTAATCTTAAGAACTATTACAAGGCAGTCCTCCATCAAACACAACATTGGTGGTCACCCGCAGCTCATCCTCTATGGGCACAAATAGAAGAACTTGCTTTACGACACCCTACCAAATCTTTTCTAGCGGCCATATGGCTACAACATCGTCCTATGCCATCCTTCTTAAGCACAGTAAATGCTACTCTTAAAGTCTGGACATCAATTCACCAACAAAATAATGGAATCTCGAAAACAACAATGGAAGCTCTTCACCTATCTGCACTGGAAATACTATGCTCTGATATGTCACTAACCTCCTGGACAGCAGAAGGCATCACCACAATTGGACACAATCTACTTGACGGGAAACTACGTACCTTTCAGCAATTACATGAAGAATACGGAATCCTCAATAAGGACTTTTTCAAATAACTAAGAATAAGACATGCTCTATCCCTTATCACATGGTCAGATCAACCTCTAACGACTGACCTATTACGAACCTACGACCACCCTGCATCGCTTCTAAAAGGATCCTCTATATTCTACAAAATTCTGGACTCCAAACAAACCCCACACAAAACCACATCCATGAAAAAATTAGAAGATGCCCTCCACTTCTCAACAGACTTACCATCTTAGCACCGTTCAACTCGCTTCCCCCTAAAAACCTCCAGATGCATATCCCACTGGGAAACAGCACAAAAAATACTACACCAGTGGTACTATACACCAACAAAAATATCTCAGTTTTCATGATCTTGCTCATCCGCTTGCTGGAGGAAATGCAGAGAAATAGGATCCACAGTACATGTCCGGTGATCCCTACTCCTTACCTTCTGGCAATCGGTCCAAAATCTCATTGCTAACATTATAGGCAACTCTACCAAAATCACACCACAACTAGCATTGCTGGGGTTGGTAGTAGAATTATGGGACACTTCTCACCAGACCTTCCTCACCCATATTCTAATCATGGCCAGACTTTCCATAACAAGAAATTGGAATGCAATCTCGCCACCCTCAACACTAGTTCTCCAACTCCTTAACCAACGCCTACATATGGAATTCATGTTCGCTAAAGCACACATGACCTTACCCAAGATCCAAAAAAGAATGGGCCCCGGGGCTCCACTACACCAACACCGACGTCACCTCCTTACTACTGTTGAGCAAACCCGGACTGTAACGTTCGGGTCCGTACCGAACTTTTGGGTGTCCGGGACCCGGACATTTCAAAAAACGTTCGGGTTCAGTCCGGGGTTCTGCTATGTTACTCCACGTGTTGAGAAGCTGCAGGGCAGCCAATCAACAAGCGTTTCACTGGTTTGCCCTTAGAAGCCATCACATCCATGGCTACTAATGGCATGGCTGTGATTGGCCAGTGCATCATGTGACAGCCTCTTTATAAGCTGGAGTCACGTAGTGCTGCAGCCACATGCTCTTGGGTTAGCTATAGGGAGAGGAAGCTGACAGCGTGAGGGAGAGATTAGAGACATTTTAAGATCTGATCCTGCATCCTGCGATAGATTACTTTACTACTGCTGTGCTGTTACTCTGAGGACAGATAGCAGAAATTAGAGATTTCACATACCGCTGCTTTGAGTTGCAGATCAAACTCTGCATAAAACAACGAGGCCCAAACGAGTTGTCATCATTCCTCCACTGCAGCCACAACCACATCACCTCGGGGCCCCGGGTAAGAAAAAACCTAGAACCCATTCCAGTACACAC
>BLSH010291424.1:64386-82140 GCA_018402905.1 Glandirana rugosa | reverse complement strand
TCCTTCCTCTACTGCCTTTCCTGTCTCTCTTTGGGAAAACCTCCCATCCAGTAGTTGTTGGTTGGCTTCAGCCGATCATGAGGAGCAAGGTTTGCCAGGACCTTTAGCTAGGTGATCCTGAGTATGCCTTCCCTCATCAGGGGTCAGAGAAGGGTCTGTCCTTTTCGGGAGGCGACCAAGGCACATCCCAGTGCTAGGTGTACCTGAGTATGTCATGCCCCATCAGAAGTCTTGCACCCCAGGGAGAGACAGGGAAGGGTCTGTCCTTTTTGGGGGGGGGGACCAAGACACACCCTAGTGCTAGATGGACCTGAGTATGCCTTGTCCCATCAGAAGTCTTATACCCTGAGGGGTTCGGATTAGGTCTGTCCTCTTCAGGAGGGGACCAAGACACACCCTAGTGATGGGTGGACCTGAGTATGCCTTGCCCCATGAAAAGTTATGCACCCTGGGGGGGGTCAGGGATGAGTCCATCCTCTTCGGGATGGGACCAAGACACACCTTGTGCTAGGTGGACCTGAGTATACCTTGCTCCATCAGAAGTCTTGTGCTTCAGGGGTCAGGGAAGGATCTGTCCTCTTCGGGAGGGGACCAAGACACACCTTAGTGGTAGGTGATCCTGAGTATGCCTTGCTCCATCAGGGGTCAGGGAAGGGTCTGTCATTTTTGGGAGGGGACCAAGGCACACCCTAGTGCTAGGTGTACCTGAGTATGTCTTGCCCCATCAGAAGTCTTGAACCCCAGGTAGGGACAAGGAAGAGTCCGTCCTCTTCAGAAGGGGACCAAGACACACCCTAGTGCTAGGTGGGCCTGAGTATACCTTGCCCCATCAGATGTCTTACGTTCTGAGGGGTCAGGAAAGGGCCTGTCCTCTTTGGGAGGAGACTAAGACACAACCTAGTGCTGGGTGGACCTGATTATGCCTTGCCCCATGAAAAGTTATCCACCCTGGGGGGGTCAGGGATGCGTCCATCCTCTTCAGGATGGGACCAAGACACACCTTGTGCTAGGTGGACCTGAGTATACCTTGCCCCATCAGATGTCTTACGCTCTGAGGGGTTAGGGAAGGATCTGTCCTCTTCGGGAGGGAACTAAGACACAACCTAGTGCACTTTTTTGTGAACGTTCACATGCACTTTGTTGGCTCAAAAAATAAAAATGAGCGCTTGGTTCCTGAATCCGGGGAAATCGAAGCCACGCGGAAACATTGGATAAAAATGTTGCAACCGCAACAAAGTAACTTCTCAAAAAAGAAAGACAATTCCAGCGCGGTCCGATACAAAGATGCGTCACTGCGCTCAGCTGCAGAAATTAAAGAGGAATTACGTGGCGACTGAAGGGAATAATTTATTCAGGTTGTTTTATAGGAAACAGATCAAATAAAAGATGAACCTGGAAGATGCAGAAATCTATGATTCCACCCAAAGGGGAGCCGCGGAGAGAAGAGAGCCAAGGAGAGAGATTGATGAGTTCACATTAAAGAGGAATTACAGCGAGCGCGGCCTCTCCCATATGAAAGAGCATTTTGTAACAAACACATGTTAATCCGTCCGACTCTCCGAGCTGGGAATTAGGAAACCTTCAGAGAGCCCATGAAGATCTTCCAGAGACGGATCGTAGGAACGTATGCGGAATAACTAAATCCGAGAATAATGTCAGGATGGCTATTAAAGGCCAACTCCAGGCACTGAGCAGAACCAGCCGGTCAACTGGTGGTGCTGTGAGGAGGAAGCCCACTGTGCCAAAGTCTAAAAGATAAGAAAGTCTATTTAGGAAAAATAATGGTGTTCAAGGTGGAGCCGCCTTCCTTGTATAAAGTCCATATCTACCCTCCTCGGTGGTACCATCATCCTCCTCACCACGCCAATTGTTAAGCCCAACTCCGACGTCCCTTAGAGGGACTCTAACCACTCGCTGGGAATTAGGAAACCTTCAGAGAGCCCATGCAGATCTTCCAGAGACGGATCGTAGGAACGTTAAATCCGAGAATAATGTCAGGATGGCTATTAAAGGCCAACTCCAGGCACTGAACAGAACCAGCCGGTCAACTGGTGGTGCTGTGAGGAGGAAGCCCACTGTGCCAAAGTCTAAAAGATGATAAGAAAGGCTATTTATGAAAAATCATGGCGTTCCAGGTATAGGTGGAGCCGCCTTTCAGCCTTCCTTGTATAAAGTCCATATCTACCCTCCTCAGTGGTACCGTCATCCTCCTCACCACGCCAATTGTTAAGCCCAACTCCAACCTCCCTTAGAGGGACTCTAACCACTAGCTGGAAATTAGGAAACCTCCAGACAGCCCAAGCAGATCTCCCAGAGACGGATCGTAGGAACGTTAAATCCGAGAATAATGTCAGGATGGCTATTAAAGGCCAACTCCAGGCACTGAGCAGAACCAGCTGGTCAACTGGTGGTGCTGTGAGGAGGAAGCCCACTGTGCCAAAATCTAAAAGGTGATAAGAAAGTCTATTTATGAAAAATAATGGCGTTCAAGGTGGAGCCGCCTTCCTTGTATAAAGTCCATATCTACCCTCCTCAGTGGTACCGTCGTCCTCCTCACCACGCCAATTGTTAAGCCCAACTCCGACCTCCCTTAAAGTGACTCTAACCACTCGCCGATCCCAATACATATATATACGTTGCGGCTTGCAAATGGTTTACCAGGATTATGGCTGAAGATATCGGCTTTAACCCTGCTAAGATTTTTTTCAGCAGACGGCTGGCTTTCTCTGGAAACTGGTTCAAGTGGCCCAGTGGCTTCTAAAGCGACGCCGGTGCTTCTCGGGCTTACCGTTGCTGCTGCTTCACCTGAGAAACCATCTGGCGGTGCAGCCACCTGGTCCCATATTGCCTCTATAGCCTTGGAGGACCGGAGCGACGCCATGACGTCACTTCTGAAGGAAAAGTAAAGGAGAGATGATGAGAATAGAGGGATATCTAAAACACGGCACCAACCCCCTTGTATATAGTCAAAAACAACGATTTATGGAAAGGAATGGGATTTCAGGGAGCCAGATTTAACAAAAATTCAATATTTGATAAAAAAAAATCTATTTTTATTTAGACAAATATAAAATATAAGCATATAAAAATGACCATCGGATGTGAATCATACAGTGTAAATACAAAGGTGTGCGCTCTACATGTTTCGCCTTGATGTCGGCTTCTTCAGGAGTCCTATTAACACCTTATGCTATCATTCACTAGAATAAACAAAAGAACATCTTTGAGGGTCGGTTCACACCACATGCAGTCCAGTGCACTTTTTTATGTATCAAAAACGCATGGAAAGTAGGTTATATGGCTTTCAATAGCATAGTTCACATCAGTGCAGTCAGTTTCAGTGCATTCCAGTTCCGGAAAAAAAAGCGGAACATGCTGCATTTTTTCTGCACTGAACTGTACTGGAATGCAGTAAAACATATCAAGAACGCACCGGAAAGCGTAAAAACGCACCGAAACGTACCAGAAACACACCGGAACGTACCAGAAACACACCGGAACGTACCAGAAACACACAGGAAAGCATGAAAAACGCACTGGAACTGGCCCTTAGGGTTAAGAAAAACGAGGGGGGAAAGCACTGGACTGCATCAAAAACGTGTCAAAAATGTGCATGCAGAAAAGCACCTGGAATGCATCTGGACTGCGTTTCTATGGTGTGAACTGGCCCTGAATGTTACATATGGATACATAAAGATACATATTAACTCCAACTCTTTGATCGCCTCTAGAGCCTTGGAGGACCGGAGCGACGCCACAACGTCACTTCTGAATAAAAAGTAAAGGAGAGATGGAGAGAATAGAGGGATATCTAAATCACGGCACCAACCCCCTTGTATATAGTCAAAAACAACAATTTATGGAAAGGAATGGGATCTCAGGGTGCCAGATTTGACAAAATTCAATATTTGATTAAAAAAATAATTTTTATTAAACATATAAAAAAGGACCATCAGACATGAATCATACAGTGTAAATATATAGGTGTGCGATGTACATGTTTCGCCTTGATGTCGGCTTCTTCAGGAGTCCTATTAACACCTTATGCTATCGTTCACTAGAATAAACAAAAGAACATCTTTTAATGTTACATACATTCCAACTCTTTGATCACCTCTGGCGTCACTTCTGAATAAAAAGTAAAGGAGAGATGGAGAGAATAGAGGGATATCTAAAACAACGCATCAACCCCCTTGTATGTCAAAAACAACGATTTATGTAAAGGAAAGGGATTTCAGGGTGCCAGATTTGACAAAATTCAATATTTGATAAAAATAAATAGAATACATTTAGACAAATATAATTATAAATATATAAAAAGGGACCATCAGACGTGAATCATGCAGTGTAAATACATAGGTGTGCGCTCTACATGTTTCGTCTTGATGTCGGCTTCTTCAGGAGTCCTATTAACACCTTATGCTATCGTTCACTAGAATAAATGTTAATGTTACATATGGATACATATGAACTCCAATTATTTTGCATTGACATTGGAAAACAAAAGATGTCTTAATGTATATATAACTTCAGTCTTATTCTTAAAGAAGTACATCAAACATTTATTAATATTATACAACATGATTATTTTTATATATCTACACGTCAGAGCTTCCTGACCCCCTCAATGACTCATTTCTCTCACCTCAGGTCAGAAAAGAATGCAGAGACCACGGAAACTGCTGCCCACGGACAACCTCTGGAGCATCGGTGAGCCATAGAGGGGACAACACCACTGAAGGAAAATTTATTTTTTAAAAAAACCTAATAAATAATTATATGTGATATGACGCCAGATGTAAATTACACTGCTATAAAGAATTTTATAATTTATTTAATTAATTAAGCCCACCATTTTCTTTGTAAATTGTTGTATTTATTATTATAATTAATGTCATCATAATGATGTAATTGTTAATTAATAGAATTCATTATATTTATAAATAAACATATTTGTGTATTTATATTATTCAATATCATCCTGATATGACTATTAATCAAATAAATTAAGTTTATTATTAATTCAGTATTTTTATTATTTTTATGATTTTTATCACAGGAACTGCTTCATGCTATGAGCAATAATGTTTCAATGGAAGTAAGGCGACTCCAATAATTAAAATGGAACCCATTGACCCGCCTGCTGAAAATTAAACAAGCCGATTTCCAAAGAAAGTCACTTCTGGTTCAGTCTGTAAGAAAAAAAAAATTAAATTTTTTTTTTGTGTTCTATTCCTTTGTTTTCTACTCTGTTTTGTTCTCTTTGAAACTGGAAAACTATTTGAATTTGAAAACTTTTCAAATTCGAATTCAAAAACGATTCGAATTCCAAAAGTATTCGAAAACGATTAGAAAATTATTCGAATTCCAACTTCGTCAGAATTCATTTTTTTTCGTTATTTCGGATTCGTTAAAATTCGGTACGATTGTCACCCGGAAATTCGGATGTTCATCCGATTTTTAATTCGGAAAACAAAACGAACCGCATATATCGAGTTTCAGCCGAGTGTAAACAAGGCCATTCTTTTTTTTATAAAGCAACAAATCATTTTTTTCTGATCTTCAGCTTTTAAAGGTCTTCTAGACCCCCAGACCTCTCCATAAAGAGGACCGGGCATGCGCAAGGGATGTTTAGATTTCATGCAATAACAATACAAGTGATAAAAAACAAAAAATTTAAAGGGACAGTGTAAAAATAATAAAATCTAATAAAAAAAAATAAAAAAAAATGAAGGTCCCCCTGCCCCCTGTGCAGCGGTGAACGCATACATAGGCCACACCCACATATATAAACGGTGTTTACACCACACATGTGAGGTATCACCGCGAGCATCAGAGCGAGAGCGATAATTCTAGCGCTAGACCTCCTCACTTTTAAACATCACCTATGGAGATTTTTAAGGATTGTAGTTTGGCGCCATTCCACCAGCGCGCACAATTTTAAAGCGTGACATGTTAGGTATCTATTTACTTGGGGTGACATCATCTTTTATATTTTACTAAATAATTGGTGTGTATATATCGTGTTTTTTTTTATATAATTCATTCAAGTGCTTTGAAAAACTACTGCGCAAAAAACGCATGACAAAAAAAAAACGACAACAGCCGCCATTTTATTCTCTAGGGCTTCTGCTAAATTTATGTAATGTTTGGGGGTTCTAAACAATTTCTAGCAAAAAAATACAGATTTATACTTATAGACAAAAAGTTTTTTTAGAAAAAAGCCTGGACTTCAAGTGATTCATTTACATTCTCCCTTCTATTTCTGTATGGGGATGATGGCCTAATTGATTATTGAATACCCAGCTGGTGACATGACCCGGCTCTCTCCCAGCCTGCCTGCAGGGAAACATAAGTAGGCGGAGCTTCTAGTCCTCTGCTGTTGACTACATGACCCGGCTCTCTCCCAGTCTGTCTGCAGGGAAACATAAGTAGGAGGAGCTTCTAGTCCTCTGCTGCTGGTCACATGACCCGGCTCTCTCCCAGCCTGTCTGCAGGGAAACATAAGTAGGCGGAGCTTCTAGTCCTCTGCTGTTGACTACATGACCCGGCTCTCTCCCAGTCTGTCTGCAGGGAAACATAAGTAGGAGGAGCTTCTAGTCCTCTGCTGCTGGTCACATGACCCGGCTCTCTCCCAGCCTGCCTGCAGGGAAACATAAGTAGGCGGAGCTTCTAGTCCTCTGCTGTTGACTACATGACCCGGCTCTCTCCCAGTCTGTCTGCAGGGAAACATAAGTAGGAGGAGCTTCTAGTCCTCTGCTGCTGGTCACGTGACCCGGCTCTCTCCCAGCCTGTCTGCAGGGAAACATAAGTAGGCGGAGCTTCTAGTCCTCTGCTGTTGACTACATGACCCGGCTGTCTCCTAGCCTGTCTGTAGGGAAACATAAGTAGGAGGAGCTTCTAGTCCTCTGCTGCTGGTCACGTGACCCGGCTCTCTCCCAGTCTGTCTGCAGGGAAACATAAGTAGGAGGAGCTTCTAGTCCTCTGCTGCTGGTCACGTGACCCAGCTCTCTCCCAGCCTGTCTGCAGGGAAACATAAGTAGGAGGAGCTTCTAGTCCTCTGCTGCTGGTCACAGTTTAAAAAAAAACAGCCCTTGTTACACGGAGTAAAAATAAATAATTAATATCAATAAACTGTTTTAACTCGTCAAACAAACTTATAATTGAAATCAAATCTATATTATTTTTTTGTCAATAAGATGGAGTGGGTGGATTTCTGCCAGTCACAGGCTGTGCCACACCCCTCCACCCTGTGTCTTAGAATAAGAGGGAGGTGAAGCCTCCATCAATCTACATGTAATATCCCACCCCCATTGTGTTAAGTGGACACGGAGGAGGAGGGAGGGAGTGGCCTGTCATTGTGTATACGCCCACATGTGTGACTCTACAGTCACATGGGCTGCTCAGATGTGATGGGGAGGAAATGCTCAGCGTAGAAACTCACTGAACACTGAGCATGTGCAGAGCTGCCAACATCGTTCTGCAAAATCCCCAACTGCATTGGGGACATGGGCAGGAGGGGGAGACAGAGAGCAGCAGGATCAACCAGGTTTTTTGCAGAACACAGTAAAGGAATCTCATAGTGATGAGTGAGTATAACCAGCATGGAATACCCCATTTATTCTTCGTTTCTTATGATGGGGTTTAGTGACACTTGAAGTCTGGCTTATTCCAATTTCGCTGCACACTGTGAGCTTCTCACAATGTGCATTAGAAGCTGCAGCTGAAATCAGATAGAACTCCGCCCCATTTCCTGGCTTGAGGACGTCCAGCATCATCTAGCCTTTTCCTCCCCAGACTGACTGTCCCTGACCCGCCTATTCAGCCATTGGATTTCACTTCTATCAATCATGCAGGCCTGCCCCTTCCCTTGCCCAAAAAAATCATGAATGTTGTGTATGGGGGGTGCAGAGAACGTCACTTCCTGCTCATGTGATTGGCTCACTGCTGCTCCCTTAGTATTTGTTAGGATAAAACCACCAGGACTGATCACCTGACAGGCAGCCCTGCCCAATCAGCATGCAGGAAGGAGGAAGGGAGTGGAGTCCATGTGCGAGCCTCCACAGTACCAGCAGCAGGAAAGATGGGCAGGACCGGGTCAAGGGGTGGGCAGGAGGGACGGCTGCCCCGGGCACAGGGCTGGTGCAAGGATTTTTGACACCCTAGGCGAAACCTCATTTTGGCTCCACCCCTGACTCCACCCTCCTTGCCCTGCCAATGTGACAGGAGGCGGCGCTACACAGGAAGCATCGGCTGTGATTCCTCTAGCGCTGACTCCAGTGCTGCGCCTCTAATTACACTACCGGCTGGACGGAGCAGCTGCCTGAGACTGAGTTACATGCTGCAGCCTGCAGAGGATGCAGATGTGGAGGGAAACCAGCGCCCCTAAGCAGCAGTGCGCCCTAGGCGGCTGCCTATTTTGCCTAGTGGTAGCACTGGATGGATGGGGGCACCAGTGAGTTCATCATAGGTGTGCGCAGCCCAATGCATTAGGTTGCGCACCGCAAGAGATCGGCGTCAGTAGTTTATTTTTATTTTTACAATTTTGTTTTTTTTATTATTTTTTACAATATTATATTTTATTTTTATTTTTACAATTTTGTTTTTTTTATTATTTTTTACAATATTATATTTTATTTTTATTTTTACAATTTTGTTTTTTTTTAATATTTTTTACAATATTATATTTTATTTAATTTTTTTTACCATTTTTTTTAGAAGCCCTGGGGGGGGGGGGGGGGCTTTGGTGAAATGTCTCACTTTTTGAGGACAGAGATTCCCCATCTCTTTCTCTTCAGCCAGGCAGCAGGGGTAATCTGTACAACACAGGGTGATTAGGGTGTGCCCAGGCACACCTGCCACGCCTATGGAGCTCATTCTGATACAAGGCTTTTTGACAAGTGGGGGTAGCATTCTCTAAGCTCGCAAATAATGGGGGGGGCAGTTTGGCTTCCTTGCCCTGGGGCGCTGGAACACCTTGCCCCGGCACTGAAGACGGGTAATGCCAATTGGCGAGACCCTCGATGGTAACTGATCGTGGAGCAGAGTCTCACTCCTAGACCTTCAGGAAGACCACCAAGCCGTAGCCGGTATGCTGTGCCCCCCCAGCCTTCATCTCCAGGCTTCACTCTCAGCTTTGCTCGGCACTCCTCGGTGATTAGATAGTCGGAGTTGTCATTTATAACACAAACATGACTTCCTGTCACTCCGCCATTATCCGCTATACTGGATGTGACGGGCGAGGAGCCGCTCTGGAGGGTCTCCGGAGAGTCTGGAGGGTCTGACGATGAACTCAGACGAGGATTCATGAAATGAAGTGATTTATTTCCCCGATGAAGACCGCCGAGATGACAAAACACGTTAGCCGCCGGCTCGTCCGGGGCGAATCCTCGGAGGATCCCTCAGTGCCTGCCGACCGCGCCGGACCGCCTGAGCGATGCCGGGGAGGAGAGAAATCCAAAGGGTCTTCTCCCCGGAAATTTTGGTGAAAAGCATCGGCCTCAACGTCTGGCTTTTAAGGGTGAGAAGGACTTTAACACTTGCAGACCCGGCCTTCTCTGGAGTTTCTTCTTTAGAAGTTTAACCATTTAACGACCGCCCGAATGTCTGTGGCAGTCCGGCTCGATATCGCAAATCGGCGGCTGCAAGATCGAACATTGCAGCCGCGCGTGTGCCACCGGAGGCTCGCGCGTGCGCTCACTGTGCGGAGGGGGAGCCAGGGAGCGGGTAGGGGGGACTCGATGTCCGCCGGCCACCCGCGATCGCTCCCCCCACAGTGACAGAACGGGGGTCCATGTATATGGGAGCCGCGATCTCTCTCCTCCCCCAGTCAGCCCAGCCCCCACACAGTTATAGCAGTAATAGATGGTTAGAAAAGCGGGCGATCGCTCGACCGCCGACCAATGAAACAGCGGTCGGTGGTTGAAAACGTTGCAGGAATACACGGGTAGAAAAGCGGCTGGTCGCTCGACCACCGACCAACGAAACAGCAGTCGGTGGTCGAAAACATTGCAGTAATACACAGGTAGAAAATAGGGCGGTCGCTCGACCGCCGACCAACGAAACAGCAGTCGGTGGTTGAAAACGTTGCAGGAATACACGGGTAGAAAAGCGGCTGGTCGCTCGACCGCCGACCAACGAAACAGCGGTTGGTGGTTGAAAACGTTGCAGGAATACACGGGTAGAAAAGCGGCCGGTCGCTCGACCGCCAACCAACGAAACAGCGGTCGGTGGTCGAAAACGTTGCAGGAATACACGGGTAGAAATCCGGGTGGTCGCTCGACCACCGACCAACGAAACAGCGGTCGGTGGTCGAAAACGTTGCAGGAATACACGGATAGAAAAGCGGCTGGTCGCTCGACCGCCGACCAACGAAACAGTGGTCGGTGGTTGAAAACGTTACAGGAACACACGGGTAGAAAACCGGGTGGTCGCTCGACCACCGACCAACGAAACAGCGGTTGGTGGTTGAAAACGTTGCAGGAATACACGGGTAGAAAAGCGGCTGGTCGCTCGACCGCCGACCAACGAAACAGCGGTTGGTGGTTGAAAACGTTGCAGGAATACACGGGTAGAAAAGCGGCTGGTCGCTCGACCGCCAACCAACGAAACAGCGGTCAGTGGTTAAAAACGTTGCAGGAATACACGAGTTGAAAACCGGGCGGCCGCTCGACCGCCGACCAATGAAACAGCGGTCAGTGGTTGAAAACGTTGCAGGAATACACGGGTAGAAAAGTGGCTGGTCGCTCGACCACCGACCAATGAAAGAGCGGTTGGTAGTTGAAAACATTGCAGGAATACACGGGTAGAAAACCGGCCGGTCGCTCAACCGCCGACCAACGAAACAGCGATTGGTGGTCGAAAACGTTGCAGGAATACACGGGTAGAAATCCGGGTGGTCGCTCGACCACCGACCAACGAAACAGCGGTCGGTGGTTGAAAACATTGCAGGAATACACGGGTAGAAAAGCGGCTGGTCGCTTGACTTCCGACCAACGAAACAGCGGTCGGTGGTTGAAAACGTTGCAGGAATACACGGGTAGAAAAGCGGCTGGTTGCTTGACTTCCGACCAACGAAACAGCGGTCGGTGGTTGAAAACGTTGCAGGAATACACGGGTAGAAATCCGGGTGGTCGCTCGACCACCGACCAACGAAACAGCGGTCGGTGGTTGAAAACGTTGCAGGAATACACGGGTAGAAATCCAGCTGGTCGCTCGACCGCCAACCAACAAAACAGCGGTCGGTGGTTGAAAACGTTGCAGGAATACACGGGTAGAAAAGCGGCTGGTCGCTCGACCACCGACCAACGAAACAGCGGTTGGTAGTTGAAAACGTTGCAGGAATACACGGGTAGAAATCCGGGTGGTCGCTCGACTCCCGACCAACGAAACAGCGGTCGGTGGTCAAAAACATTGCAGGAATACACGGGCTGAAATCCGGGTGGTCGCTTGACCGCGGACCAAACAGCGGTCGGTGGTCAAAAACATTGCAGGAATACACGGGCTGAAATCCGGGTGGTCGCTTGACCGCCGACCAACGAAACAGCGGTCGGTGGTCAAAAACATTGCAGGAATACACGGGCTGAAATCCGGGTGGTCGCTTGACCGCCGACCAACAAAACAGCGGTCGATGGTCGAAAACGTTGCAGGAATACAGGGGTAGAAAAGCGGCTGGTCGCTCGACCGCCGACCAACGAAACAGCGGTCGATGGTGGAAAACGTTGCAGGAATACATGGGTAGAAAAGCGGCTGGTCGCTCGACCACCGACCAACGAAACAGCGGTCGGTGGTTAAAAACGTTGCAGGAATACACAAGTTGAAAACCGGGCGGCCGCTCGACCACCGACCAATGAAACAGCGGTCAGTGGTTGAAAACGTTGCAGGAATACACGGGTAGAAAATGGGCCGGTCGTTCGACCACCGACCAACAAAACAGCGGTTGGTGGTTGAAAACATTGCAGGAATACACGGGTAGAAAACCGGCCGGTCGCTCAACCGCCGACCAACGAAACAGCGATCGGTGGTTGAAAACGTTGCAGGAATACAGAAGTAGAAAAGCTGCTGGTCGCTTGACTCCCGACCAACGAAACAGCGGTCGGTGGTTGAAAACGTTGCAGGAATACACGGGTAGAAATCCGGGTGGTCGCTCGACCACTGACCAACGAAACAGCGGTCGGTGGTCGAAAACGTTGCAGGAATACATGGGTAGAAATCCAGGTGGTCGCTCGACCACCAACCAACAAAACAGCGGTCGGTGGTTGAAAACGTTGCAGGAATACACGGGTAGAAAAGCGGCTGGTCGCTCGACCACCGACCAACGAAACAGCGGTCGATGGTCGAAAACGTTGCAGGAATACACGGGCTGAAATCTGGGTGGTCGCTTGACCGCCGACCAACAAAACAGCGGTCGGTGGTTGAAAACGTTGCAGGAATACATGGGTAGAAAAGCGGCTGGTCGCTCGACCACCGACCAACGAAACAGCGGTCGATGGTCGAAAACGTTGCAGGAATACAGGGGTAGAAAAGCGGCTGGTTGCTCGACCGCCGACCAACGAAACAGCGGTCGGTGGTTGAAAACGTTGCAGGAATACACGGGTAGAAAAGCGGCTGGTCGCTCGACCACCGACCAACGAAACAGCGATCGGTGGCCGAAAACGTTGCAGGAATACACGGGTAGAAAACCGGCTGGTTGCTCAACCGCCGACCAACGAAACAGCGATCGGTGGCCGAAAACGTTGCAGGAATACACAGGTAGAAAAGCTGCTGGTCGCTTGACTCCCGACCAACGAAACAGCGGTCGGTGGTCGAAAACGTTGCAGGAATACACGGGTAGAAAAGCGGCTGGTCGCTCTGTGTTATACACTCCTTAACCCTGCAATCTGTGTGTTACTCACTCCTGACCCCTGTACTCTGGGCGACACTCACTCCTGACACCTGCAATCTGTGTGCTCTACAATCCTGCCCCTGTGCTCTGTGTTATACACTCCTGACCCCTGCAATCTGTGTATTACACACTCCTGACCCCTACACTATGTGTGTTATATACTCCTAACCCCTGTACTCTGGGCAAACACACTGCTGACCCCTGTGCTCTGTAGTATGCACTCCTCAGCCCTTTATTCTCTGTTTTGCACACTCCTGACCCCTGTACTCTGTGTGTTATGTACTCCTGACCCCTGCACTGTGTTATTCACTCCTGACCCCTGCACTCTGTGTATTATGTACTCCTGACCCCTGCACTGTGTTATTCACTCCTGACCCCTGCACTCTGTGTATTATGTACTCCTGACCCCTGCACTGTGTTATTCACTCCTGACCCCTGCACTGTGTAATTCACTCCTCCTGACCCCTGCACTGTGTAATTCACTCCTCCTGACCCCTGCACTCTGTGTGTTACTCACTCCTGACCCCTGCACTCTGCATCTAAAATACTTTTGACCCCTGTGCTCTGTGCATTTGAATTTTAAGCCCCTCCCAGTGTGAGTGAATCTTTGCCACACACACAATTTACCGCCGCGTGCGTTCTGCCCATTTTTTTTCCTCTGGGTCAACAAGGCAAAGTCCCTCCCCCTAGGAAAAACATCGGTGGCGCCGCCCCCATAAATTCACTTTCTAAAGAAGGAGATTTTTGATTTCTCAGCGAATTTCAGTGTAAAATCCGAGGTTCTGCCCGGGAAATCAATCATTTTGTGTCTCAATCAATCGATGTCCTGGAAATGAACTCCCTCACCCCTCTCTGTCCCTCCTAAGAAGGGCTGTCGTTTCCTCCAATCAGATTGCGGGATTTGGTGACCCCGCCTTTTCCCTGGGAAGGGATTGGCTGAGGAAAAAATAAGAAGTTACATTTAGGGAGCTCCACCAAAATGGTGGCATTGCTGCCGCTGGAAGGAGCGTTTTGTTGATAGAATTCTTAGATCTTCCTCTCCACATCAAGGGGTCCAGGCGCAGTTTTTCCGCAGCCGCGGCCGCTCATCTGGGAATAAAAATCCTGCAATAAAAAAGTAAAATTCCATCTCCTGATGTTTCTATGAATAAAAAATCCAGCGCTCCGAAAATGCATGAAAAATGCAGGGAAGCGTCCACTTTCCGTGTCCGGCGACGACCCTTTGTCAGCCCGCTGAGCGTCACTGCCAGGATGGCTCGGCGTCCCCGGCGGCAGGACGGGACACAAAGTGACATAAATGTAGGAAGACTTCACCCGGGCCGCTTCCTCAAGACAAAACGCATTAAATCAAAGGAAAAACCATGGCAGGAACTTGTGGCCATTAATCATTCAAAGCGTCAGCTCCTCGGTAAGCGGAGAGGTAATGGCGCCACTTCTCAGCGCTTACAGAGATTGGATGAGATTATCGTCTTCTATAAAGAACCAAAAATCCCACCAAAAAACTTCCCCAGAACTTTGTGATCTTTGCACCTCCAAATATCCGAGAATGAGGAATCGCATTATAACACCGAGAACCCCAAAACCACACTGCTCACCCCTGATTTACACTGACACTTGGGGTCCCAGAACAATGACACACTGACACTTGGGGGTCCCAGAACAATGACACCCTGACACTTGGGGTCCCAGAACAATGACACCCTGGCACTTGGGGGTCCCAGAACAATGACACACTGACACTTGGGGATCCAGAACAGTGACACACTCACACTTGGGGGTCCAGAACAATGACACACTGACACTTGGGGGTGCCAGAACAATGACACACTGACACTTGGGGTCCAGAACAATAACACCCTGACACTTGGGGGTCCAGAACAATGACACACTGACACTTGGGGGTGCCAGAACAATGGCACACTGACACTTGGGGTCCAGAACAATGACACCCTGACACTTGGGGGTCCAGAACAATGACACACTGACACTTGGGGGTCCCAGAACAATGGCACACTGACACTTGGGGGTCCAGAACAATGACACACTGACACTTGGGGGTCCCAGGACAATGACACACTGACACTTGGGGTCCAGAACAATGACACACTGACAATTGGGGGTCCAAGAACAGTGACACACTGACACTTGGGGGTCCCAGAACAGTGACACACTGACACTTGGGGGTCCCAGAACAATAACACACTGACACTTGGGGGATCCCAGTACAAAGACACCCTGACACTTGGGGTCCCAGAACAATGACACACTGACACTTGGGGGTCCAGAACAATGACACACTGACACTTGGGGGTCCGAGAACAGTGACACACTGACACTTGGGGGTCCAGAACAATGACACACTGACACTTGGGGGTGCCAACACAATGACACACTGACACTTGGGGTCCAGAACAATGACACACTGACACTTGGGGGTCCCAGGACAGTGACACACTGACACTTGGGGGTCCCAGAACAGTGACACACTGACACTTGGGGGTCCCAGAACAATGACAGCACTGACACTTGGGGGATCTCAGTACAAAGACACCCTGACACTTGGGGTCCCAGAACAATCACACGCTGACACTTGGGGTCCCAGAACAATGCCACACCGACACTTGGGGGTCCAGAACAATGACACACTGACACTTAGGGGTCCCAGGACAGTGACACACTGACACTTGGGGGTCCCAAAACAGTGACACACTCACACTTGGGGGTCCCAGAACAATGACACACTGACACTTGGGGTCCCAGAACAATGACACACTGACACTTGGGGGATCCCAGAACAATGAAACACTGACACTTGGGGGTCCCAGAACAATGAAACACTGACACTTGGGGGTCCCAGAACAATGCCACACTGACACTTTGGGTCCCAGAGCAATGACATCCTGACACTTGGGGGTCCCAGAACTATGACACACTGACACTTGGGGGTCCCAGAACAATAACACCCTGACACTTGGGGATCCCAGAACAATGACACACTGACACTTGGGGGTCCCAGAACAATGACACCCTGACACTTGGGGATCCCAGAACAATGACACGCTGACACTTGGGGATCCCAGAACAATGACATCCTGACACTTGGGGGTCCCAGAACAATGACACACTGATACTTGGGGGATCCCAGAACAATGACACACTGACACATGAGGGTCCCAGAACAATGACACCCTAACACTTGGGGTCCCAGAACAATGACACCCTAACACTTGGGGTCCCAGAACAATGACACACTGATACTTGGGGGATCCCAGAACAATGACACCCTGACCCTTGGGGGTCCCAGAACAATGACACCCTGACACTTGGGGATCCCAGAACAATGACACAATGACACTTGAGGGTCCAGAACAATGACACACTGACACTTGGGGGTCCAGAACAATGACACAATGACACTTGGGGATCCCAGAACAATGACACAATGACACTTGGGGGTCCCAGAACAATGACACACTGGCACTTGGGGATCCCAGAACAATGAAACACTGACACTTGGGGGTCCCAGAACAATGACACAATGACACTTGGGGATCCCAGAACAATGACACAATGACACTTGGGGGTCCCAGAACAATGACACACTGGCACTTGGGGATCCCAGAACAATGAAACACTGACACTTGGGGGTCCCAGAACAATGACACAATGACACTTGGGGGTCCAGAACAATGGCACACTGACACTTGAGGGTCCCAGAACACTGACACAATGACACTTGGGGGTCCCAGAACAATGACACAATGACACTTGGGGGTCCCAGAACAATGACACACTGACACGTGGGGGTCCAGAACAATGACACCCTGACACTTGGGGATCCCAGAACAATGACACCCTGACCCTTGGAGGTCCCAGAACAATGACACCCTGACACTTGGGGGTCGCTGAACAATGACACCCTGACACTTAGGGATCCCAGAACAATGACACAATGACACTTGAGGGTCCAGAACAATGACACACTGACACTTGGGGGTCCCAGAACAATGACACAATGACACTTGGGGGGTCCAGAACAATGGCACACTGACACTTGAGGGTCCCAGAACACTGACACAATGACACTTGGGGATCCCAGAACAATGACACACTGACACTTGGGGATCCCAGAACAGTGACACACTGACACGTGGGGGTCCAGAACAATGACACCCTGACACTTGGGGATCCCAGAACAATGACACCCTGACCCTTGGAGGTCCCAGAACAATGACACCCTGACACTTGGGGGTCGCTGAACAATGACACCCTGACACTTAGGGATCCCAGAACAATGACACAATGACACTTGAGGGTCCAGAACAATGACACACTGACACTTGGGGGTCCCAGAACAATGACACAATGACACTTGGGGGGTCCAGAACAATGGCACACTGACACTTGAGGGTCCCAGAACACTGACACAATGACACTTGGGGATCCCAGAACAATGACACGACACTTGGGGGTCCCAGAACAATGGCCCACTGACACTTGAGGGTCCCAGAACAATGACACAATGACACTTGGGGGTCCAGAACAATGGCACACTGACACTTGAGGGTCCCAGAACACTGACACAATGACACTTGGGGATCCCAGAACAATGACACACTGACACTTGGGGATCCCAGAACAGTGACACACTGACACTTGGGGGTTCCCAGAACAATGACACACTGACACTTGGGGGTCCCAGAACAATGACACACTGACACTTGGGGATCCAGAAGAATGACACCCGGACACTTGGGGGTCCCAGAAACACAGTGACAAGACCCTAGGGGTTCACAGTCACACAGTAACAAGACCCTAGGGGTTCACAGTAACACAGTCACAAGACCCTGGGAGTTCACAGTCACACGGTA
>BLSH010291424.1:52115-63538 GCA_018402905.1 Glandirana rugosa | reverse complement strand
ACTTGGGGGTCCAGAACAATGACACACTGACACTTGGGGGTGCCAGAACAATGGCACACTGACACTTGGGGTCCAGAACAATGACACCCTGATACTTGGGGGTCCCAGAACAATGGCACACTGACACTTGGGGGTCCAGAACAATGACACACTGACACTTGGGGGTCCCAGGACAATGACACACTGACACTCAGGGGTCCAGAACAATGACACACTGACACTCGGGGGTCCAGAACAATGACACACTGACACTTGAGTGTCCAGAACAATGACACACTGACACTTGAGGGTCCAGAACAATGACACACTGACATTTGGGGGTCCCAGAACAATGACACCCTGACACTTGAGGGTCCAGAACAATTACACACTGACACTTGGGGGTCCCAGAACAATGACACCCTGAAACTTGGGGGTCCCAGAACAATGACACCCTGACACTTGGGGGTCTCAGAACAATGACACCCTGACACTTGGGGGTCCCAGAACAATGACACATTGACACTTGGGGGGTCCCAGAACAATGACACCCTGACACTTGGGGGTCCCAGAACAATGACACCCTGACACTTGGGGGTCCCAGAACAATGACACCCTGACACTTGGGGGTCCCAGAACAATGACACCCTGACACTTGGGGGTCTCAGAACAATGACACATTGACACTTGGGGGTCCCAGAACAATGACATCCTGACACTTGGGGGTCCGGGGACTCCATGAACAATTACTGTTCAGAATTTTCAGAGTCTAATTAAGAATTTGTTGCCCTCCCCCTCCCCCCGGTTGTAGCAATTTATCTTCGATGAACTTAGGGAAGTGTCGAATGTTAATTCTTGTTTGCCGCGTCTCTACCAAGTGGTGCAGAACTCTTCTATACGGCGGGAGGTAAAGGTATTAAATATTCCTTGTTGACACTTCACATTAGTCCGCGGGCAATCAGAGACGCATGGCCAAGCCAAAGTTATCTCTTTTCATCACATACGATTAGGTAAGTCATTAATTTTCAAGACAAATAAAAAATGCAGGATTATTTGATTATAAATGTAAATCTCTGTCTGCCCAAATTACTCTCCATGAGAAGAGCGCCTATTACATAACTCCCGGCGCCACCGAGAGCCGGGGCAGCATTGGCAGAAAACGATTTTACCAAAATTAAAAGTGATTTCTGGACTCTGCCCCCCTTTTGCACCCCTCCCCCGCGTCCCCCAATTTACGCCGTCAAACCCAACAACGTCTACATCAGCAGGTTGCGGAAAGTGTCGCCGGCGTATTGTTGCCGTCCCGGCTCTGCCAATTACTGGCTGATAAAAATACGGTTTTAGCGCGGCGTGATTGAGGCAGCGTTGCGGCGGCTCAGGGTGTAATAAAACCCAATCAGTTTCTTTCATTCAATATGAACACGGTGACCCGCGTCTTGATGAGAACCCAGAGCTATTTCATCTTTAAATAAAAAAGAATGTCTGCGAGCAATTATGGCGCTGTGTTAATTGGTTATTCCTTTTAATCTTTTCTTCTGTTAAGAAGCGCGGCTAACGAAATCCTTGTTTTCTAACCGCGGCGGTGTCTTTCTTCTCCCGTCTCAGCAATAAACTTCCCTTCTTGCTGGATCGGCTATTCTCTGTGTAATTATTGCGCAGGAAGTTTTTCGGGTCCGGGGGGTTCCAGGGCGCCATGTCTGCGCAACGTCTCGACATCTGCAGGATCGGGCCCCATGTGACCGTCGCCCTCGGTGAACAGGATCTCGGTAAAGGAACGCAAAAGACGCTGTCGAGCAACGCGGCAACAGAGAAAAGCGACAACCATATTTAATTCACACCGGCTGGCTCGCCATATCAAAACGAAAGATAAATGAGCTGATGTTTGACTTTTTTTAAGTGAAACTTTTTGAAAATGAGTGCTAAGTGGGAGGGGCCGTCCTTACTTGAATCATGTGTGAAACGCAACAAAAAAAACACTCTGATGAGCAACACGCCAACAGAGAACGCCACTCTGTATTTAATTTACTGCCGGCTGGCTCGCCAAAATAAACAAAAATAAATAAACTGATGTTTTGACTTTTTGAAGTGAAACTTTTTAAAAATGAATTTGAAGTGGGAGGGGCCGTCCTTACTTGAATCATGTGTGAAACGCAAAAAAAAACCCCTCTGACAAGCAACACGCCAACAGAGAACGCCACTCCGTATTTAATTTACTCCGGGTGGCTCGCCAAAATAAACAAAAATGTCTAGATAAACTGATGTTTTGGCTTTTTGAAGTGAAACTTTTTGAAAATGAGTGCTAAGTGGGAGGGGCCGTCCTCACTTGAATCATGTGTGAAACGCAAAAAAAAACCACTCTGACGAGCAACACGCCAACAGAGAACGCCTCTCCGTATTTAATTTACTCCGGGTGGCTCGCCAAAATAAACAAAAATATCTAGATAAACTGATGTTTTGGCTTTTTGAAGTGAAACTTTTTGAAAATGAGTGCTAAGTGGGAGGGGCCGTCCTCACTTGAATCATGTGTGAAACGCAAAAATAAAACTCTGACGAGCAACACGCCAACAGAGAACGCCACTCCATATTTAATTTACTGCTGGCTGGCTCGCCAAAATAAACAGAAATAAATAGATAAACTGATGTTTTGGCTTTTTGAAGTGAAACTTTTAAAAAATGAATTCTAAGTGGGAGGGGCTGTCCTGACTTGTGTGAAACGCAAAAACACTGTCAAACAAAACAGCAACAGAGAAAGCGACTCCATATTTAATTTATTCTGGCTGGCTCGCCATAAAAAAACTAAAAAAAAAAATGAAGCTGATGTTCGACTTTTTTAAGTAAAGCTTTTCGAAAATGACTGCTAAGTGGGAGGGGCTGTAATAATTAAGGCGATTGTGATAATGCACATGGCTTTCCCAGCATCTCTATAGACATGCCTGTAGAATGCATGTAGCTGCTTGTAGTCTCCATCAGGGGGCGCGTGTGACAGGGTGACAACTAGGGATGGGCCGAACACCCCCCCGGTTTGCTTCGCACCAGAACATGCGAACAGACAAAAAGTTTGGGCGAACATTTGAACACCATTAAAGTCTATGGGACCCGAACATGAAAAATCAAAAGTGCTAATTTTAAAGGCTTCTATGCAATGTTATTGCCCTAAAAAGTGTATGGGGTCCCGGGTCCTGCCCTAGGGGTATCAATGGAAAAAACATTTTTTTTTCAGAAGGAATGATTTTAATAATGCTTAAAGTGAAAAAAAAAAGAAAAATTCCTTTAAATATTGTGCCTGAGGGGTCCCCTTAGTCTGCCTGGAAAAGGGCGCATCTCTGTGAGGTGTAGAACACAGCCAGAGCAAAATGACATTTCCATAGGAGAAATTGTCATTTAAAATTGCGGCTGTAATGTATTGCCGGTTCCCGGCAAAATACAAAAAGTCACTGAAAAAAAGTGCATGGGGTCCCCCCCAGCGTCTTCAGGTCTGGTTTGGATATTAAGGGGAACCCCGCGCAAAATAAAAAAAAATTGATGTGGGGGCCCCCCTAAAATCCAAACCAGACCTTTAACCGAGCATGCAGCCCTTGCCGGTTAGGATGGGGGAGGACGAGCGAGCACCCCCCCTCCTGATCTGCACCAGGCTACGTGCCCTCAATATGGGTAATATGGGTGCTTTGGGGGAGGGGGGCTCTGATCTCCCCACCTCAAAGCACCTTGTCCCCATGTTGATGGAGACAAGAGCCTCTTCCCCACAAGCCTGGCCGGTGGTCGTGGGGGTCTGCGGGCGGGGGGCTTATCGGAATCTGGAAGCCCCCTTTAATAAGGGGGCCCCCAGACCTCCCCCTATGTGAATAGTTTTGGGGTACATTGTCCTTTATTTTGTATTCTAGCTCTTTTCTTCTTTCTTCCTCCATCTTCTCCTGGCCGCTCCTTCTTCTGGTCTTCTGCTTCTTCCTTTAGTCTTCTTGCTTCCTCTCTTCATCTTCAATCTTCATCTTCATCTTCTTTCTTCTGTCCCCGCTGCCGCTCTCCCCGCTGCTGCAGTCCGGCCCCTGGGCATCTCCCATAATGGGCAGTCTTCTTCTATAGTACTTTTATAAGAAGTGGCGGGGCCACCCGGTGACGTAAATGGGTGACCCATCCCCTCTGACATCACATGATGTCAGATGGGGCCGGGTTCACACAGTTACATCACTGGGTGGCCCCGCCCCTTCTTATAAAAGAACTGTCATTGTAAAGACCGCCCATTCTGGAAGACGCGCAGGGGCCGGACTGCAGGAGCAGAGAGAGCGGCAGCGATGAAAGAAGTAAGAAGATGAAGATGAAGATTGAAGACGAAGAGAGGAAGCAAGAAGACTAAAGGAAGAAGCAGAAGACCAGAAGAAGGAGCGGCCAGGAGAAGATGGAGGAAGAAAGAAGAAAAGAGCTAGAATAGAAAATAAAGGACTTGTCAAAAACTGTCGATTGTTTTTTTTTTACACTACACTCCTTTTTTGGTGAATGGGTAGGGGCACAATGTACCCCATACCTATTCACATGGGGGGGCTGGGATCTGGGGGCCCCTTATTAAAGGGGGCTTCCAGATTCTGATAATCCCCCTGCCCGCAGACCCCCACAACCACCGGCCAGGGTTGTGGGGAAGAGGCCCTTCTCCCCATCAACATGGGGACAAGGTGCTTTGGGGGCGACCTCAAAGCATCTTCCCCATGTTGAGGGCATGTGGCCTGGTATGGTCCAGAGGGGGGGGGGTGCTCACTCGTCCCCCTTCCTCATGCCATGCCAGGTCTTCATGCTCGGATAAGGGTCTGGTTTGGATTTTGGGGGGACCCCACGCCATTTTTTTTTAATTTGGCACGGGGTTCCCCTTAAAACCCATACAATAAATCTACCCTACGGTATTGTACTATGTGGCTATTCCTTTCTTGACATGTCACCATTGAACTGCATACTCTGAAACCATCTTCCTGGTTTGGCATATTCGGTCTGGCGAGGTCTGTCGTCCTGTGTGAGCAGAGGAGGAGCTGACCCATTGAGATATCTCCCCTGCATTTACTGTGAATGTATCTGGCGGGCTGGTAAGCCTTGATTTCTGGCGGTGGTGGGCTCACTTCTATACTGTGCACACAGGGTGTTTGGTGTAGGTGGTGGGTCAGAGACCATTGGTCTGTTATAAACCTACTACACTATATAGTTCCTTCTCTCTCTTATACAGGGTATCGGTTTCTGGGAGTTCCTTGAAGTGAGGCCCCTAAGCGATTTACCTTCACCGGAACAGATTGAGGAAGGAGGACCTAATATATACATTTTTTGAGCGCTATGATGGCCACTAGATGGTAAGCCTCCAATTCGGGTGTGTTGGATTGTCAGATACAGTTTTCTTTTACCACACTTACTTTGGACGTTTATGACCATTGTGTGAATTAGTATAATATACATCTGGGAGTGTGGGAGAGGCCCACTTCTGTCCAATATCATCTAGGACTACTCTTTCAATATACTAGCGCGGCTCCTATGTTATCCACTCTTTATGGAAGGATGGGGGGTCTTAAAGTCCCACCATCCCTCCTTTACACTTCACAGTATTCAGATCACCAAAAACAGCGATTCTGAATACTGGCATTTTTTTTAAACCGGCGCCGTTTGCCGCCAAGTAAACCAGAAGTGACGTTGTGACATTGCTTCCTGAAATGTACGAAGGAGTCCCGATCCGATTCCGACTTCCACAGGGACTCCACACAGCAGCCAGAAGTGTCGGATTGGAGCTGCGGTCTCCCGGTGGGATGAGAGACCGGAGAAGAAAGGCAGACGGTGGTGGGAGGGGGGTGGCCCCTCCTGCTCCCTGGGATAAAGACCGAGCGGCTTCTGATCGGCCATTATTACCGGATAGCCAGCCGTCTGCTCTAAAAAACGGTACCGGGGTATCGCCTGTAGCCAGAGGCGTAACTAGAACCTTCAGGGCCCCGGTGCAAGAAATTATGAAGGGCCCCCTGACCCCTGGCCAGGGCCCTTCCCTCTTCCCACTGATCCTGGGGCCCTTTACGCCTATTGTGGGTCCCTTTATTACGGTACTGCAGTGGGGCCCTTTCACAAGTTCTGCAGCAGGCCCCAGGGGGACCAGGGAAGCACACAGGGGCCCTGGGAACAGCAGAAGACAAGTAAACTGGATAGAGGAAAATGGAGGAGATTGGGTCCTCTAAATGCCACCCCCGCCATCCCTCCTATTCAGGTGTACAAGGGAGGCACATGGGCCCCCTGGACCATGGGGCCCGGTTGCAATTGCAACCCCTGCAACCCCTATCGTTACGCCCCTGCCTGTAGCTGCAGACTGAACCACAATACTTTCACTTAAAGCTGCCGCCGTTCATAAACAGCGATTTGCTTTAAGTGGTTAAAAATTGCGATGACGCCCCAGTCCAACAGGTGGTGAAAAATTGGGCCCAATGACCACAAGTGTGAGGAGCATTCTTCCCATTGACCAGAAGTGTGAGGAGCATTCTTCCCATGGAGCACAAGTGTGAGGAGCATTCTTCCCATTGACCACAAGTGTAAGGAGCATTCTTCCCAATGACCACAAGTGTAAGGAGCATTCTTCCCATTGACCACAAGTGTGAGGAGCATTCTTCCCATTGACCACAAGTGTAAGGAACATTCTTCCCAATGACCACAAGTGTAAGAAGCATTCTTCCCATTGACCACAAGTGTGAGGAACATTCTTCCCATGGACCACAAGTGTGAGGAGCATTCTTCCCATTGACCACAAGTGTGAGGAGCATTCTTCCCATGGACCACAAGTGTGAGGAGCATTTTTCCCATTGACCACAAGTGTAAGGAGCATTCTTCCCAATGACCACAAGTGTGAGGAGCATTCTTCCCAATGACCACAAGTGTGAGGAGCATTCTTCCCATTGACCACAAGTATAAGGAGCATTCTTCCCATTGACCACAAGTGTAAGGAGCATTCTTCCCATTGACCACAAGTGTGAGGAGCATTCTTCCCATTGACCACAAGTGTAAGGAACATTCTTCCCAATGACCACAAGTGTAAGAAGCATTCTTCCCATTGACCACAAGTGTGAGGAACATTCTTCCCATGGACCACAAGTGTGAGGAGCATTCTTCCCATTGACCACAAGTGTGAGGAGCATTCTTCCCATGGACCACAAGTGTGAGGAGCATTTTTCCCATTGACCACAAGTGTAAGGAGCATTCTTCCCAATGACCACAAGTGTGAGGAGCATTCTTCCCAATGACCACAAGTGTGAGGAGCATTCTTCCCATTGACCACAAGTGTAAGGGGCATTCTTCCCATTGACCATCACACTAATGTATCAGGAGTTGTAGATTTCTCATTTTTAGCAGAGGTTCCCCGAGACCTGAGAATTATTTCCAGGGTTCCTCGGTGTTGAAAAGGTTGAGAAAGGATGGACCTGAAAAATTCTATGTTAGTGCAAATAAAAAAAAGGATCACAAACTCAATTTTCTATAACAAACTACAAAATGTTTTGTTCTTTTTTTCAAAATTTTCGTTCTTTTTTCCTTTTTAAGAAAAAAAAAACCCAGCAGTGATGAAATCTCTATTTGTGTGAAAAAAATGATAGAAATGTCATCTGGGTGCAGAGTCACGTGACTGAGTAATTGTCATTCAAAGTGCAACCTCGCTGAGAGCTGAGAATTGGCCTGGGCAGGAAGGGGGTGAATGTGTTCGGTATTGAAGTGGTTAAATGTTAGGGTTATGGTTAGTGTTAGGGTTAGTGATGATTGTTAGGGTTAGTGATGATTGGTAGGGTTATGGTTAGTGGTGATTGTTAGGGTTATGGTTAGTGTTAGTGGTGATTGTTAGGGTTATGGTTAGTGTTAGTGATAGTGGTGATTGTTAGGGTTATGGTTAGTGTTAGTGATAGTGGTGATTGTTAGGGTTAGTGGTGATTGTTAGGGTTATTGATGATTGGTAGGTTTAGAACGCTAACCCTAAAAATCACCCTTAAAGTAAATAGTAACCCCTTTTTTTGCTAATCCTTTCCCTTTTCAGTTGCCTATTGTCAATTTACCGTCATGAAATTCTGTTTACAAGTTATTTTTTGGGGGTCAGTTTTCCCCACTTCCTGTGCTTCTTCTAGATGGGTGACCCCTTCACAGAGGCCTTCTCTAGGGGTCACCCGACGTGCACGCTCCCAGCACTGTGACAATACTGTGTGGACACGCAGGCCACGCTGACAGGCATAGGAGCTGCGGCCGTGCGAGTTGCTATAGCTCCGCCTCCCACACCCATTGAATGGCATGGGAATCCGGAGTTCCGGACCGAAGCCCCACCTTTCCTCCTCCCCTATCTTATCTTGGGTTCTTCTGGAGGAAATGGGCGTTAGGTGGAGGAGGGAATGGGTGCGGTATATGGGGGTTGTCTTTTAAAATAAGGCTGTACTATCTCTCGAGAACTGTGCTCGTTCTCAATGAAGTACATGGCGGAAAAGTGGCAATGCGCATGGGTTGGGCAGCCATCAGAAATTTTGGGACCCCTTACACAGCTTTAGACCTGGGACCCCCGTCTGACCACCAACATTCCCCAGGGCCTGCCCACTGGCCATCCCACCACATCCGCCCAAAGGCCAGGGGTGCACACATGTTACAGCCGCAGTAGGCATTATACCCCCTGTCACACTTACCAGGTGTAGCCAAGCGTGACCCATTCAAGTGAAGAGAAGAGTGTAATGCATGCTGGTGTGGGATCCAAGGGGTTAAAACAGTGCACATGGACAGCCTCACCCAATGCTTGCAATAAGACCTCGCGCCGAACCATAGGTGTTGGAGGTCCCAAACTTAGACCAGTTGTGGTCCAGGGGGCCCTCTCCATGTGACCCAAGTTTGGTATCTTTATGGCCTATGGTTCGGGAGAACGGTGTCCCCAAACCAGGTGACCCCCTCCTATAGACTCCAATGTTAAGTCCGAAATTCACCCGACAATTGCTGGTCAATGACTGGTCAATTTGAGGACCCGGTACGGCCGAACCATAGGTGCTGGAGCTCGCAAACTTGGATCACTTTTTGTTTATGTCGCCCTCTCTATGTGACCCAAGTTTGGTATTTTTATCGGCAATGGTTCAGGAGAACGATGTCCCCAAACGGGAGGCCCCCTCCTATAGACTCCAATGTTAAGTCCGAAACTCACCCGACAATTGCCATTCAATGACTGCTCAATTTGAGGACCCGCTACGGCCGAACCATAGGTGTTGGAGGCCTCAAACTTGGACCAGTTTTTGCCCAGGGGGCCCTCTCTGTGTGACCCAAACCGGGTGATCCCCTCCCATAGACTCCAATGTTAAGTCCGAAATTCACCCGACAATTGCCGGTCAATGACTGGTCAATTTGAGGACCCGGTACGGCCGAACCATAAATGCTGGAGGTCCCAAGCTTGGACTAGTTGTTGTCCAGTGGGCCCTCTCTGTGTGACCCAAGTTTGGTATTTTTATCGGCTATGGTTCAGGAGAATGGTCTCCCCAAACTGGGTGTCCCCCTCCCATAGACTCCAATGTTAAAGACTGCTAAAGTCTTTGTTGTAAGGACCCCTTCAGACACTGGGGCCCCTTACAACAGTACTGCATGTACCCCCCCGATGGTGGCCCTGCGCATGTGCAATGCCGCTATGCATCACGGGAAATGTAGTTCAGTAAGGCTGATGGCGCGGCGGCTGGGAGTGCGCTGGGGTCGCTGCCAGAACAGGAAGCTTACCGCATGACACGGAGGTAAAGATGAAAATCGTTATGGAAAAAAATATAAAGATGATACAATTTTGGGCTAAATATGGATTTATTGTTGATCTTTGACATATAGAAGATCTGCTAAATATTTAACCCTTACCCTTTTGAAATATTACAAAAGTGATGAGTTCATAAAAGACATTTCCGTTTTTTGGGGGGGTGTTGATGCCGTCGCGGTGTATCAGTCTTTTTGCGCAGTTCTTGTCGCAGGTTTTTGTCCTGTTTTATATGTAGAAGAAGAGAAACGATTGATTCCTCCGGCAGAATGTTGCCAAGCTGCATGCGTCTAGCGGAAACAAAAAATGACTTTGTAGGCCGGCGTCTCCAATGCCTCCATTTATAACATTAAGAAAGTTAATTTTACAACAAGTGGCGACACAATTGGAGGTGTCAGCGCAGGTGGGGCGGCTGCCCCCCCGTGATTCATGGCGGTGCGACACGCATGGCTCATGGAGCGCGGCATGAACTTCGCTGGCCCGGGACAAGGCAGATAAATCTTCATTCATTGGGGGGGAGATCCGCTGTCAGCGCGTCCGTCGCACAGCTCATTTCATGGCGCACGTTCCCCGCCATTCATTTCTCCTGAATGATGGAAGAGGGGAGAACGAGCGGCTCATCTGCTCAGCCAGGCAGGGAGACGGCTGGAAATTAGCGCGGCGTCTATAAAATTGGGGCGAGGAAGGGAGCGTCTGATGAACCGCCTCCACTCCGCCATAGAGGTGAGTGCGCATGTGACGTCCCGGAACGGCGAGTAATTAGACGCGCCTCGTGATTCTCCGACATCTTCTCCCACAATCGCCATGGAACTCCAACAGGAGGAGCAATTCATTCATTGCCAGAGAAATAAAAACATTTTCCACATAGATAGATAGATTGATGATAGATAGATAGATAGATAGATAGATAATAGATAGATAATAGATAGATAGATAGATAGATAGACAGATAGATAGATAGATAGATAGATAGATAGATAGATAGATAGATAGATGATAGATAGATAGATAGATAGATAGATAGATAGATAGATAGATAGATAGATAGATAGATAATAAATAAATAATATTTGCAATTTGTATATTTTATTTCACAAACAAAAAATAAAAGGAAAGCACCGTCTATTAAACAAGGTGTCTGTAGGATTCTAAGAGTTGGAGGTTGGAGGGAATTTTCAGCCCCCCATTCTGGCCTCTAGTTGGGTCCCTGAATTGCTGAGTTGGGATAAATACAATAAAGTCAAATTTCCTATATAGGTAAGTCTGACTGAACCACCAGATTCTATTCACTTTCTGGAAATAAAGATAAAGGTCTGAGGTGTCCTGACCAATTATATTCTATCCTGCTTAGGAAAACAAATCTAGAAATCCAACAGGGATGGTGGGAACCCCTCATAATGGGCACAGCAGGTGTACAGACCCAGGAACTCAGCACAGGGATGGTGGGAACCCCTCATAATGGGCACAGCAAGTGTACAGACCCAGGAACTCAGCACAGGGATGGTGGGAACCCCTCATAATGGGCACAGCAGGTGTAGAGACCTAGGAACTCAGCACAGGGATGGTGGGAACCCCTCATAATGGGCACAGGGGGTGTACAGACCCAGAAACTCAGAGTCAGCACAGGGATGGTGGGAACTCCTCATAATGGGCACAGCAGGTGTACAGTGGACGACACGGGTAATACTCCTCAAGGGTGGTAGGG
>BLSH010291424.1:37247-51055 GCA_018402905.1 Glandirana rugosa | reverse complement strand
GAACCCCTCATAATGGGCACAGTAGTGTAGACCCAGGAACTCAGCACAGGGATGGTGGGAACCCCTCATAATGGGCACAGCGGGTGTACAGACCCAGGAACTCAGCACAGTGATGGTGGGAACCCCTCATAATGGGCACAGCGGGTGTACAGACCCAGGAACCCAGCACAGGGATGGTGGGAACCCCTCATAATGGGCACAGCGGGTGTACAGACCCAGGAACTCAGCACAGGGATGGTGGGGACCCCTCATAAAGGGCACAGTAAGGCAGACCCGGGAACTCAGTCCCTTGATATTAGTTTTGGGTGGAGTTCCCCTTGAACCGTTATCCTGACAAATACTTTTTCCCAATGAAAGAAACCTACAGAAAATAAATAAAGATCTTCGGAGCGTTTTCTTCGCAGATTGGACAGCTAAGCTCCTTTGCAGTCCCGAAGTGCGGCGATTTGTACTCAGTCACTGAAACGCTACAAATTATGCTAAGTGTACTTATGTTAATTCAGTTTGGCTCAATTTTTACAAAACGTCTTGTTCTGCTCAATAAAGTTAATTATATGTTCTGGGTATCGGAAAGGAGCGACTTGATAATCCCCCCTCCCCCACCCTCCCCACCCCGCCGGCCTCCATTACAGTTCTGTTCCACTGGAAACTACAAATGTAACAAAGACGTGACAGCGAGCGCACGGAAAATAGCGCAGCAAGGAGGGAGGGTCACGTGACCTCTAAGTGGGGTTTGTGTGGGCCCTCATCCCCCTCCCCCGCCGCCGCCTCATCGAATTGTTTGAATACTCTCCTGATTAACCGCCATTGAAACTTTCGTCACTGGGTGGCAATTGCACTTGAAACACGAAATTAACTAATTAGGCGTGATTTTTACCTTGGCCACCATACTGGCTTCATAAAAGCCTCACCGGCGCTGAGTTTTCCACGCGCGGCGGCATTACACATGGAGGCCTGGGGCTTCGCCTAACCCGTTATTGAAAAATCTTAATTACCAACCTGACGGAATGCTGCAAGTTAGAAGATTTCTTGTGTTCTATTGTTTCACCCGTCAGGCCGCCACTTCTGCTGGTTAACGGTTTCTAGCCCGGTTAAGGTGGGACTCCGATACTCTGACTTGCCTTTTCCCTGTGGGCTCAGCTTTGGCATTTACTCTCGCCACCAGGGGGCACTTCATCACACGGTCTCATGGATCCAGATCATGGTGTATCTAGTAGTAGTTAGTCTCATGGATACAGGTCATGGTGTATCTAGTAGTAGTTAGTCTCATGGATCCAGGTCATGGTGTATCTAGTAGTAGTTTGTCTCATAGATCCAGGTCATGGTGTATCTAGTAGTAGTTGGTCTCATGGACCCAGGTACTGGTGTATCTAGTAGTAGTTGGTCTCATGGATCCAGGTCATCGTGTATCTAGTAGTTGTTAGTCTCATGGATCCAGGTCATGGTGTATCTAGTAATAGTTAGTCTCATGGATCAAGGTCATGGTGTATCTAGTAATAGTTAGTCTCATGGATCCAGGTACTGGTGTATCTAGTAATAGTTAGTCTCATGGATCCAGGTACTGGTGTATCTAGTAATAGTTAGTCTCATGGATCCAGGTACTGGTGTATCTAGTAATAGTCTCATGGATCCAGGTCATGGTGTATCTAGTAGTAGTTTGTCTCATAGATCCAGGCAATGGTGTATCTAGTAGTAGTTGGTCTCATGGATCCAGGTAATGGTGTATCTAGTAGTAGTTGGTCTCATGGATCCAGGTCATGGTGTATCTAGTAGTAGTTGGTCTCATGGATCCAGGTAATGGTGTATCTAGTAGTAGTTGGTCTCATGGATCCAGGTCATGGTGTATCTAGTAGGTGTTAGTCTCATGGATCCAGGTCATGGTGTATCTAGTAATAGTAAGTCTCATGGATCCAGGTCATGGTGTATCTAGTAGTAGTTGGTCTCATGGATCCAGGTCATGGTGTATCTAGTAGTAGTTAGTCTCATGGATCCAGGTCATGGTGTATCTAGTAGTAGTTGGTCTCATGGTTCCAAGTCATGGTGTATCTAGTAGTAGTTAGTCTCATGGATCCAGGTCATGGTGTATCTAGTAATAGTTGGTCTCATGGATCCAGTTAATGGTGTATCTAGTAGTCTCATGGATCCAGGTAATGTTGTATCTAGTAGTAGTTGGTCTCATGAATCTAGGTCATGGTTTATCTAGTAGTAGTTAGTCTCATGGATCCAGGTCATGGTGTATCTAGTAATAGTTATTCTCATGGATCCAGGTCATGGTGTATCTAGTAGTAGTTAGTCTCATGGATCCAGGTCATGGTGTATCTAGTGGTAGTTGGTCTCATAGATCCAGGTCATGGTGTATCTAGTGGTAGTTGGTCTCATGGATCCAGGTCATGGTGTATCTAGTGGTAGTTGGTCTCATGGATCCAGGTCATGGTGTATCTAGTATTAGTTAGTCTCATGGATCCAGGTCATGGTGTATCTAGTAATAGTTGGTCTCATGGATCCAGGTCATGGTGTATCTAGTAATAGTTGGTCTCATGGATCCAGGTCATGGTGTATCTAGTATTAGTTAGTCTCATGGATCCAGGTCATGGTGTATCTAGTAATCGTTGGTATCATGGATCCAGGTCATGGTGTATCTAGTAATAGTTGGTCTCATGGATCCAGGTCATGGTGTATCTAGTAATAGTTGGTCTCATGGATCCAGGTCATGGTGTATCTAGTAGTAGTTGGTCTCATGGATCCAGGTCATGGTGTATCTAGTATTAGTTAGTCTCATGGATCCAGGTCAGGGTGTATCTAGTAGTAGTTGGTCTCATGGATCCAGGGCATGGTGTATCTAGTAATAGTTAGTCTCATGGATGCAGGTCATGGTGTATCTAGTAATAGTTAGTCTCATGGATCCAGGTCATGGTGTATCTAGTTATAATTAGTCTCATGGATCCAGGTCATGGTGTACCTAGTAGTAGTTGGTCTCATGGATCCAGGTCATGGTGTACCTAGTAGTAGTTGGTCTCATGGATCCAGGTCATGGTGTATCTAGTAGTAGTTAGTCTCATGGATCCAGGTCATGGTGTATCTAGTAGTAGTTGGTCTCATGGATCCAGGTCATGGTGTATCTAGTAGTAGCTAGTCTCATGGATCCAGGTCATGGTGTATCTAGTAGTAGTTAGTCTCATGGATCCAGGTCATGGTGTATCTAGTAGCAGTTGGTTTCATGGATCCAGGTCATGGTGTATCTAGTAATAGTTAGTCTCATGGATCCAGGTCATGGTGTATCTAGCAATAGTTAGTCTCATAGATCCAGGTCATGGTGCATCTAGTGATAGTTAGCTTCATAGGTCATGGTGTATTTAGTATTAGCTGATCTCATAGACCCAGGTCATGGTGTATCTAGTATTAGTTTGTCTCATAGATCCAGGTCATGGTGTATCTAGTATTAGTTTGTCTCATAGATCCAGGTCGGTTTTGTAGAAGTCTATTATGCAGTAAATGTTTTATGTAGCAGTTACTCCTCCTTCTACAAAGTTACAATGTACAGTCTGATCACTGGGGGAGGGGAGACTGAGGAAATGCTTCCTCCTCCTTCTACCCCCCCCCCCATCCATGCATCCGGCCCCCTAATTTACATTTGGGGGGTCAGATGCATGGATTCCAATGTGTTTTTTTTTCAAGCATGTGATTAGAGCCTGGGGCTCTAATTGTCTTCAAAAAAGGATAGGCTAGGGGCACAGAGCCCTGCACCCTGAGCCCACCCAGTTGTGTGACAATATGGGAAGGAATATTCCCTATTGTCTTCTTCATTCTCCTCCCGGCCAATCAGGAAGTCTTAGGACTCCCCGGCCAATCGTGTCTCAGGACACACTTCCTGTTCCTGTGTGGCTGGGTGGATACTCTCTCTCTGTGTGTCTCCCCGGGAGAATCGGTCCGGGTGGCGCCAGATCTTCCTTCCCCCTGCCTCCATGGTAAGGTATCCTCTGTCCATCTCCTGGTCACCTGCTGGGGGGGTTGTGATGGCCGCCATCCGTCTCCCACGTGGGGGGGTTGGGATGGCCGCCATCCGTCTCCCACGTGGGGGGGTTGTGATGGTCGCAGTCCGTCTCCCACGTGGGGGGGGGTTGTGATGGCCGCTATCCGTCTACCACATGGGGGGGTTGTGGTGGCCGCAGTCCGTCTTCCACGTGGGGGGGTTGTGATGGCCACAGTCTGTCTCCCATGGGGGGGTTGTGATGGTCGCAGTCCGTCTACCACGTGGGGGGGGTTGTGATGGCCGCAGTCCGTCTCCCACGTGGGGGGGAGGTTGTGATGGCCGCAGTCCATCTCCCATGTGCGGGGGGGGTTGTGATGGCTGCAGGCAGTCTCCCACATGGGGGGTTGGTTTTGGTGATGTTCGTTTGTGCTGCCCACTGCACCACACCACTGCATCTCCACTGACTGGAGCTCAGGGCGTCCCTTTAATGATAAAAAGTGGAGGTTTCCTGTCACTGTTGGGATTTATTGTATTCGTTGGGACCGATAAAGTTGCTGACCGGTCCACTTTGAAGGAAAAGTCCCACATGGAAGACCTAGAGGGCGCCATTCCTGAGATCTTCTTCCCTGGCGGTCTTTGGCTGCAATGGCGGTGATGGACCTTCTTATCTGAACTCTTCTTTAGAGTTATTACCCCCCCCCCCCCGAGGATCAGCAGATCAGCCGGATCACAAAGAGCGCAAAGATGGCGGCCACCACGCATGACCGGTGGGCGTTAAGGTGGCCCAGCCGTCTCCTGAAGGGCACGCGGCTCCCGGACTACGGCAGAACTTTATCTGACAGCAGCTAATTACAGCGCCGCTTCAGAAGGGTCCGGCGCCGGCGTTGTTCAATGCACAGCAAACAGTTCATTTTCTTTTTGCGGCGAGTATCTACAGCTTCAATGACAGTTATTAATTCCCCCCCCCCCCCCCACCCTTTATGTCGAATCTTCCCAAAGAAAAAATAAAAATCACACCACTCGGCGGGTCAAATTATTCCGTCTCCTCAAAGCCGTTTCCTGGCCCCGGCGCAGACGTAGAGCGCCTGATCCCGTCTTTATGGCGGTGAATTACTGACACTTTTTATCTGGATAAATATAGTCAATTTCAATTACTTAAAATACATATTGCATTTAGTTGTGCGCACATAAATTACGCCATTTTTCTTGTTAGCGGATGTCAACGCGCCTTTTCCCGCAATTAAAAAGTCCGTCGTTAACAAAATATGTTTCTTAATAAAGTGTCTGTAATTCGGGGACTATTTAGTAAACATTAGTAATTCGCTTTTATTTATTTCCGTCTGATTGATGAGATCTCTGGAATAAGCTCATTAGTTAAAAGGGATTTTTAAAGCGAATGGCGATGAGGGAAATTTGTACGACTGAGCGGAGAACGTTCCGGCAGGAGGGGGGCGGGGGGTGACTTTGTCCTGGAAGCAGAGGGCGGCCATTGGGAATTCAGGAAAGTTTAAAAAGGAAACAAAAAAGAAAGGTGACGGTGATGCGGCGTCTGGGCGCGGAGGGGGAGGGGGGAGAACCTCCATGCTGCTCCATGGTTGTCATCTTCTCCATAATCCTCCAGGAACCGGCGCGGTGCAGCCAATCCTGGAACCATCATGGCTGCTGATGGCTGGGAACCAGGATTTCTGAGAGCGTGGAATGGCGCATGGCGGCGTCATTCGGTGTGGAGTGATGATCAGATCAATTAATTGTACAATTCCATGCCTAGATAAATCTTCATGTGTGTTCCGGAGAATCCACCTGTGACCACACAATATATAAATGAACGATACTACATAGCTAGGCAGAGGGGTGATAGATACACTATATTGTCAAAAGTATTGGGACACCTGCCTTTACACGCACATGAACTTTAATGGCCTCCCAGTCTTAGTCTGTAGGGTTCAAAATTGAGTTGGCCCACCCTTTGCAGCTATAACAGCTTCAACAAGATAGATAGATAGATAGATAGATAGATAGATAGATAGATAGATAGATAGATAATAGAGAGATAATAGATAGATCGATAGATAGATAATAGATAGATAGATAGATAGATAATAGATAGATAGATAGATAGATAGATAGATAGATAGATAATAGATAGATAGATAGATAGATATGAGATAGATAGATAATAGATAGATAGATAATAGATAGATAGATAGATAGATAGATAGATAGATAGATAGATAGATAGATAGATAGATAGATAGATAATAGATAGATAGATATGAGATAGATAATAGATAGATAGATAATAGATAGATAGATAGATAGATAATAGATAGATAGATAATAGATAGATAGATAGATAGATAATAGATAGATAGATATGAGATAGATAGATAGATAATAGATAGATAGATAGATAGATAGATAGATAGATAGATAGATAGATAGATAGATAGATAGATAGATAGATAGATATGAGATAGATAGATAGATAGATAGATAGATAGATAGATAATAGATAGATAGATAGATAGATAATAGATAGATAGATAGATAGATAGATAGATAGATAGATAGATAGATAGAAGATAGATAGATAGATAGATAGAAAGATAGATAGATAATAGATATTAGATAGATAGATAGATAGATAGATAGATAGATAGATAGATAATCGATAGATAGATAGATAATAGATAGATAGATAGATAGATAGATAGAAGATAGATAGATAGATAGATAGATAGATAGATAATCGATAGATAGATAGATAATAGATAGATAATAGATAGATAGATAGATAGATAGATAATAGATAGATAGATAATAGATAGATAGATAGAAAGATATTGCCCTTTTTTGTGGATTTCTCCACGTCATTTTTCTCGGAGGAAGTGTTTGGCTCCTGACCTTCGTTGGCTGTCTATTAAACAGCCTTAAAGACTCTCCAGTGGAACCTCTGAGACTTCTCCCTAAAGTCGCACAGAAGATATTTCTGAAGCCCACATTTGTTTTTCTAAGATCCGATATCTTTCCGCGTGACCTGGAATTTTCCGAGGTTGCTGGCTCTTTAATGCAGAGTGCATTTTCTGCAAGTATTCCTATTGTGAGATTTCATACTTATTTATCTGCCGCGGGGTCGTACGCCATTCCGCAGGTTCGATTTTCTGCGACCCTTCCGGGGCCGAGGACACCGTCCACGTTGTTTGTGCGCCCCATGGCTGCTTTAAACCCTAATAGATGTAATGGAAGGCGCTTGGTCTGCCTCTCCGCTACAATGAGACGCGGAATCTTCTTCACAGGAGAATATTGGATCAATTTAGAAGGGCACTCAGGAGAAGGAAGCGCTGCGTTTTATTGTGTAGCACTCTGAGCCCAGCGCCTGGACATTTAAATCCATCTTCTTTTTCATCTCTCAAGACTTTTAAGTGAAGGAGAAAAAAAAAACTTTACAACAGGTATTGCTCTGTTAATATTTGTTGATGTGTTGTGCTGTTTTCCCAAGGACATGGAATTAAGCGCACCTAATGGAAAGACCGCACCAAGAACATTTGCCGGCCCTGCACAGGCAGGCAAGGGGACTCAGCCAAGCAAGAGGCGGTTCAAATGTGGAATTCTCTAAATTGAGGTGAATCGTTCAAAGCTGGAAGAAAGCCGCACAAACTTGTTATTCCTGAAAAATAACAACAACAAGATGTACAGTGCAATTTATTGTGAGAAATCAAATCAACAGGATTACAATTAGTGGAAACTGTTAAAGCGGTAGTAAACCCGCTGACCGAAATAAAAATTAAAAAAAAGCCTGCAAGAAAATCGCATAATATGTTAGTATGCATCGCATACTAACATATTATGAAATACTTACCTTAGAACGAGGCCCCCGATGCCCGAGTCGGTCAGCGCTAAGGACACTGACATCTTTGTCCTCTTCTGTCTTCCGGGTACGCGGCTCCGGCGCTGTGAGTGGCCGGAGCCGCGTGACGTCACTCCCGCGCATGCGCGCGGGAGCTCTTCGCACCGGCAGCCAGCTCTGAGATGCCAGCCGCCTCGGCCGGATCGTCAGAGCGCATGCGCCGCTAATGTCAGCGGCTGCATGCAGGGCGAATATCTCCTGAACTATGCAGGTTTAGGAGATATTCTTTTTACCTACAGGTAAGCCTTATTATAGGCTTACCTGTAGGTAAAAATAGATTTTAGGGTTTACTACCGCTTTAATTCCTTGTTTACATCATCAAATGATCACTTGTTTGTTGTAAATTCAGGTTGTAGGTTATTGATCCAGTATTCAATTACCTCTGAGGATCACATTTTTTTTCTTGTTGAATTGGATTTCTGAGGATGCAAAGTTTTTCAATCATTTTTTAAATTTTGGTTATAACAGAGACAATAGCCATAAATATTCTTCAGTGGCTGAAGTATAAGAGGGAGAGACAAGGCACGCTCTTATCTTGAAACACAAATTATAGTATAATATCTGACAGACAATTGGTACAGATGCTTTTTAAAGGCTGGGCAGTATGTAAGCAGCTTTATTAGGCCGCAATATAAAAGGGAAAGACAATCCAGGTCCTATCTTGAAATACAAACAACTGTTTATAATCTGAGAGACAACAGGCAAGAATATTTTATAATGGCTGGATAGTATGTTAGCAGTTTGGTTAGGCCACAATGTGAGGCAGGATATCATTTAGAGAGTCCTCCCTGTGTATACAAATTAGTGTCGGAAACCCGGGAATGATGTCTGTTGATGACGCCTGTGGGCAGGCGAAACGCGTTGACATAATTTCCAGTATCTGGTTTCCGTGGACGTCACTTCCTGTTCTTTTGGAACGCACGCGATCGGACGGCGTTCATGTCATTATGCTGTTACTATAGGCGAACATTTATCAGCAATTTTGTAAGTACTTTGATTCTTCTGCGCAAATAAATTATTAGTTTACAGTGCTTCACTATCGTGGTCCCCCCTCTTTTCTTACCGTTATATCTTTGTGGAGCACCTTGTGGATTTTGGTCATCCCGAACGTTCGTACCCTGGGCCAGCTGTCTGTAAGGAATCTGACCTTAACCAAGCCTGACCAGACCCCCAGACTGAAAAGCTGGTGGTCATGGTCTTGTGGTGAGTAGGGACGCTTAGGGGGTGACACCCCACATGTTGTTTTGAAGCACCTTGGCACTTAGAAGATAGCAAGCACCTTCAAGCACCATTGCACTTTTTCACGTATTTGGACTATATCAATTTTCTGCACTTTTGCATCTAAGCACTTTATTATTTGAAGTATATTTTAGCGCTGTATATCTGTATAAGTGATATTAGGTGCTGATTTTTTTCCACTTGTTATACAGCTATTTTTCACTTATTTTGGACTACACTAAGACTGCACCATTTGAATTTATGCACTTGCTAGCGCTGTATTTTTTGTTTTCATTCTTTCTATCATTTAGAGATAGAAATAAAGTGTATTATTTGAGGGACAATAGCCACAAATATTTTATTGTGGCTGGACAGTATGTAAGCAGCTTTATTAGGCCGCAGTATAAAAGGGAAAGACAATCCAGGTCCTACCTTGAAATACAAGCAACTGTTTATAATCTGAGAGACAACAGGCAAGAATATTTTATAATGGCTGGATAGGATGTTAGCAGTTTGGTTAGGCCACAATGTGAGGCAGGTTATCATTTAGAGAGCCCTCCCTGTGTATACAAATTAGTGTTGGAAACCCGGGAATGATGTCCGTTGATGACGCCTGTCTGGCAGGCAAAACGCGTTGACGTAATTTCCAGTATCTGGTTTCCGTGGACGTCACTTCCGGTTCTTTTGGAACGCACACGATCGGACGGCGTTCATGTCATTATGCTGTTACTATAGGCGAACATTTATCAGCAATTTTGTAAGTACTTTGATTCTTCTGAGGAAATAAATTATTAGTTTACAGTACTTCACCTCTTTTCTTACCGTTATATCTTTGTGGAGCACCTTGTGGATTTTGGTCATCCCGAACGTTCATACCCTGGCCAACGATGTATCTTGGCCTAGGCCAACAAGGCCCAGGCCTAGGGCAGCACTTTGCAGGGGGGCAGCATGAATAGAGTCCCCGATGGCTTGCACTACACTTTTAGTCTTATTGGGTGGACTGGGCCAGGAGACAAACCGGACTGGCACCCCCATAAAGCGGCTGCACTTGCTGCCAGTATGACAATACCCGCAGGCCCCCATCAGAGGGGGACAGCCCATACATATGTAGGGGACCTGGGCGTCCCAAGGGGTGGCAGGCCCCAACCAGCGAGTTTTTTGTGCTGCCCCATAGCCAAACAGAAAGTGTGAGGAAATCTCTTTAGGAAATCCATTCCAATCCCCCCTAGGCCCTCAATACTAGTGTCCCCACTAGAAAACTTCAGGGTGGGTCTTAAACAGGAAGGGGTGTGGCCTTGACAGGAATGGGTGGCTCATATTTAAATTAGGGGGGTGCATGAGTTTAATCAGGCCTAGGGCAGCACAAAACCTAAATACAATGCTGCCCTGGGCCAGCTGTCTGTAAGGAATCTGACCTTAACCAAGCCTGACCAGACCCCCAGACTGAAAAGCTGGTGGTCATGGTCTTGTGGTGAGTAGGGACGCTTAGGGGGTGACACCCCACATGTTGTTTTGAAGCACCTTGGCACTTTGAAGATAGCAAGCACCTTCAAGCACCATTGCACTTTTTCATGTATTTGGACTATATCAATTTTCTGCACTTTTGCATCTATGCACTTTATTATTTGAAGTATATTTTAGCGCTGTATATCTGTATAAGTGATATTAGGTGCTGATTTTTTTTCCCACTTGTTATACAGCTATTTTTCACTTATTTTGGACTACATTAAGACTGCACCATTTGAATTTATGCACTTGCTAGCGCTGTATTTTTTGTTTTCATTCTTTCTATCATTTAGAGATAGAAATAAAGTGTATTATTTGAGGGACAATAGCCACAAATATTTTATTGTGGCTGGACAGTATGTAAGCCGCCTGATTAGGCCACAGTTTTAGAAGGACAGAGATGGAAGGTTTTATCTTGAAATTCAAATTATTATTAATTATTATCTGAAAGACAATAGCCACAAATATTTTATAACTGGCTGGACAATATGTAAGCAGTTTGGTTAGGCCATGATTTAGGAGGGGAAAAAGGCAGGCTTTTATCTTGAAATAGAAACTAGAGTGTATTATTTGAGAGACAATAGCCACACATATTTTGCAAAGGCTGGACAGAATGTAAGCAGTTTGGTTAAACTGCAATAGAAGAAGGAGAGAAAAGACAGGTTCTGTCTTCAAATACATATTACAGTGTATTATCTGATAATAGCCACAAATATTATTTTGTAGCCAGACAGTATGTAAGCAGCTTGATTAGGCTGTAAGAGGGAGGGAACATTTTATATTGAAACAGAAATTAGAATGTGTTATTTCAGAGACAATAGCGACAAATATTTTATAGTGGGCAGACAGTATGTGGGCAGCTTGGTTAGGCCACAATTCAAGAAGCATAGACAAGAAGAATTTTATCTTGAAATGAAAAAAAAAAACAACATGTGCAATTTATCAAATCAATGTGGTGACAGTAAGAACAGCTAATTCCTGGTTTACATCATCAACTGATCAAGTTTTTGTTGTAAATTTGGATTGCAGGCAGTATTTAATTTCCTCTGAGGATCAGAAAGTTTTTTCTTGTTAGAGTGAATTGGATTTCTAAGGATGCAAATCTTTTCAATATTTTTTTTTTTTTTTTGTTATATCACAGACAATATCCACAAACATTCCACAGTGGCTGGATGGTATGTAAGCAGCTTTGTTAACGGGGAGAGACAAGACATGTTTTATCTCGCAATACAAATTACAGTGCATTATCTGAAATACAATAGGCACAATTGTTTTCTTAAAGGCTGGACAGTATGTAAGCAGCTTGGTTAGGCAGCAGTATAAAAGGGAAAGACAATCCAGGTTCTATCTTGAAATTTATTTTTTATTTTGTTTATTTCAGGTACTTATATAGCGCTGTCAATTTATGCAGCACTTTATATATACATTGTACATTCACATCAGTCCCTATCCTCAATGAGCTTACAATCGAAGGTCCCTAACTCACATTCATACACATACTAGGGCCAATTTAGACAGGATCTAACTTACCTACCAGCATGTCTTTGGAGTTGAAATGCAAATACTTTTTATTATTATTAACCACTTTCTGACCGCCCACCGCAGCGTGACAGCGGCAAAGAGGCTCGTTATTGCAACCCGCCGTCACCTGACGGCGGCCGCGACAACTAGTATTGTGAGAGCGAATGCCGCCGGAGGCGCGCTCACTGTGTTCCGTGGGGACCAGGGAGTGGGTATGGCAGACTCGATCTCCGCCAGCTATCCGCGATGGCCCGCCCCCCCCCCCGCAGTGAAAGAACGCAGGTCCTTGTATGTAAACACGGATCTCCATTCTGACAGAGGGGGAAGGGCTGTGATCACAGGCTTCCTGTATATGGAAGCCGTGATCACTCTTCTCCCCCTGCCAGCCAAGCCCCCATACAGTTAGAACACGCCTAGGGAACACAGTTAACCCTTAGCGCGCCCCCTGCAAGTTAACACCTTCACTGCCAATGGCATTTACACAGTAATCAGTGCATTTTTATAGCACTGATCACTGTATAAATACCAATGGTCCCAAAAAAGTGTCAAAATGGTCCGACATGTCCGCTGCAATATCGCAGTACCGCTAAAAAGCGCAGATCGCCGCCATTACTAGTAAAATATAAAAAAGAACAAAAACCCAGAAATAAATTCTCATCATTCATAAACCTTTGCGCAAACCAATCAATAAACACCGGTTGCAATTTTTTTTTTACCAAAAATATGAGGAAGAATATAAATCAGCCAAAACCTATTAAAAAAATGTTTTTTTATATTTTTTTTTTGGATTTGTATTTTAGCAAAAAGTAAGAAAAATGTTTTTTTTTTGCAAAATTGTTGCTCTTTTTTTGTTTATAGCGGTGATCAGAAATGACGCAGAGGTGATCAAATATCCCCAAAAGAAAGCTCTATTTGTGGGGGGAAAAATGACGCAAATTTTGTTTGGGTACAACGTCGCACGACCGCGCTATTGTCAGTTAAAGCGACGCAGCGCCGAATCGCAAAAAGTGCTCTGGTCCTAAAGTGTGAAATCCTTCCTGGGCTGAAGTGGTTGACTGAGAAACAATAGGTAAGCATATATTATAATGGCTGGATAGTATATTAGCAGTTTAGTTAGGCCACAGTGTAAGAGGGAGAGAAGAGGCAACTTATAATTTTGAGATACTAATAAAGTATTATTTGAGGGACAATAGCCACAAATATTTTATAACTGGCTGAACAGTATGTAAGCAGTTTGGTAAGGCCACAATTTAAGAGGGAAGAACAGGCAGGCTTTTATCTTGAATAGAGTTGAGCGAACACCTGGAAGTTCGGGTTCTGCTGGTCCGTCCGAACTTCGGGACAAAGTCCGGGTCCGGGTCCGGACGGAACCCGAACGATCGCACGGTCGTCTTGGGCTTGAAGGTCCACAAGCGAGTTGAGATAAGTTCTATTTTCGGACGGACAAGAAGGGAGAATTTAACACCGGAATGGTTTGACGAATGTATGACAAGTCGGTCAATATTTTATAAACACCGATAACAGGGAGTTTATTATGAAATAATCATAGAGTTTTAATATTCAACGGAGAAGAGAGGGAGAATGTGACACCGGATTGATTTGACGATTATATGATAGGTCGGTAATATTATATACGAATGGATAACAAAGAGTCAGTTGGTGAAGTCGGGTCCTTCCTAAAGTGTG
>BLSH010291424.1:0-32583 GCA_018402905.1 Glandirana rugosa | reverse complement strand
AACCCGAACGATTTTTGAAATGTCCGGGTCCGGGTCCGTGCCACGGACACCCTAAAGTTCGGTACGGACCCGAACGTTACAGTCCGGGTTCGCTCAACACTAATCTTGAAATAGAAGCTGGAGTGTATTATTTGAGTAACAATGGTCACAACCATTTTATAAAGGCTGGACAGTATGTAAGCACTTGTTTGAGCTGCACTAGAAGAGGGAGAGACAATACAGGTTCTAATTTCAGATACAAATTACAGTGTATTATCTGAGAGATAATAGACACACATATTTATTGGTAGCTGGGCAGGTTATAAGCAGCTTGGTTAGGCTGTAATATACTGTAAGAGGAACAGAAGAGGCGTATGTTATTTTAAAATAGAAATTAGAATGTGATATTTGAGAGACAATAGCAACAAATATTTTATAGTGGCCAGACAGTATGTGGGCAGCTTGGTTAGGCCACAATTCAAGAAGGATAGTTGAGAAGAATTTTAACTTAAAATACAAACTACAGCTTATTATCTGGGAAAGGAGACATTAGCCATAAATATATTATAACGGCTAGACAGCATGTAAGCAGTTTGGTTAGACCACAATATAAGAGGGGAAAGACGATACATGTTCTGTCTTGAAATTAAAATTACAGTGTATTATCTGAGAGACAATAGCCACAAATATGTAAGCAGCTTGGTTAAGCTGTAATGTAAGATGGAGAGAAGAGGCAAATTTTTCTTGAAATTGAAGTTAGAGGTTTTTTTAGAGACAATAGCCACATATATTTCATAGTGGCTGGACAGTATGTAGACAGCTTGATTAGACCACAATTTAAGAGGGATAGAGAATGAGGATTTTATCTTGAAATGCAAAATACAGTGTATTATATGAGGGACTATGGTCAAAAATATTTTAAAATGGCTGGACAGTATGTAAGCAGTTTGGTTAGACCACAATATAAGAGGGGAAAGATGATACATGTTCTGTCTTGAAATTAAAATTACAGTGTATTATCTGAGAGACAATAGCCACAAGTATGTAAGCAGCTTGGTTAAGCTGTAATGTAAGAGGGAGAGAAGAGGCACATTTTTCTTGAAATTGAAATTAGAATGTTTTTGTAGAGACAATAGCCACATATATTTCATAGTGGCTGGACAGTATGTAGACAGCTTGATTAGACCACAATTTAAGAGGGATAGAGAACGAGGATTTTATCTAGAAATGCAAAATACAGTGTATTATATGAGGGATATTTAAAAATGGCTGGACATTATGTAAGCAGTTTGGTTAGGACAGAATGTAAGAGGAGATAAGCGGCAGGTTTTACCTTGAAGTAGAAACTAGAGTGTATTATTTGAAAGACAATAGGCACAAATATTTTATAAAGGTTAGACAGTGTTTGCTTATACGGTAAAGACAAGAGAGGTTCTATCTTCAAATACAAATTACAGTGTATTATTATTATACAGGATTTATATAGCGCCGACAGTTTGCACAGCGCTTAACAAAATGAAGGCAGACATTACAGTTACATTACAATTTGGTACAAGAGGAATCAGAGGGCTCGTTAGAGCTTACAATCTAAGAGGGAGGGTCAGTTTATACAAAAGGTAATAACTGTGGGTCAAGGAGCTGATGGAGAAAGTAAAGCAGTGTATTAGTTAGAAGCAGGATAGGCTTCTCTTAAAGAGAAGGGGTTTCAGGGATCGTCTAAAGATGGTTAGATTAGGGGACAGTCGGACAGATTTGGGTAGGGAGTTCCAAGGGATGGGAGAAGCTCTGGAGAAATCCTGGAGGTGAGCATGGGAGGAGGTGACAAGGGAGCTAGATAGCAGGAGGTCTTGGGAGGACAGAAGTGAGCGAGAGTATTATCTGAGAGATAATAGTGACAAATATTGAGAGCTGGACAGTATGTAAGCAGTTTGGTTAGACCATAATGTAAGAAGGAAAGAGGCATATTTTATCTTGTAATAGAAATTATAATATTAGAATGTATTATTTGAGAAACAATAGGCACAAATATTTCATAATGGGTGGACAGTATGTAGGCAGATTAGTGAGGTTCCAATACAAGAGGGAGAGACAAGACTGATTGTATCTTGAAATATAAAATCTATGTACTATCTGAGAGACAATAGATACAAATATTTTATAACAACGAATGTTTAACTAAAATCTAACTCCAGTAAGAAAGCAAATATTCATTATGAATGGATCATTTCCTCAATCGCTAAAAATATAATAGGTACCTTCTTAGGAGTTAAGGATTTTCTATGTGCCCCCTGGAATCCACCACATTGTGCCACAAAGACATACAAATCTAATTCTTATTTCACTTACTAGTCCTAAAATCACACATTCTCCCCATTTGTCATCATATAAAAAACGTGTACAAGGTTCCTAAAATAAACCATAAAAATATAAATATCCATTGACTATACACAAAAAACTAGAGGGAAATCTCTCCATTGTGGGAGGGGCAGAGACATAAACTACTGCAGGAAATCTCCTCATTGTGGGAGGGGCAGAGACACAAACTACTGCAGGAAATCTCCTCATTGTGGGAGGGGCAGAGACACAAACTACTGCAGGAAATCTCTCCATTGTGGGAGGAGCAGAGACACAAACTACTGCAGGAAATCTCCCCATTGTGGGAAGGGCAGAGACAAAACTACTGCAGGAAATCTCCCCATTGTGGGAGGAGCAGAGACACAAACTACTTCAGGAAATCTCCCAATTGTGGGAGGGGGAGAGACACAAACTACTTCAGGAAATCTCCCAATTGTGGGAGGGGCAGAGACACAAACTACTGCAGGAAATCTCCCCATTGTGGGAGGAGCACAGACACAAACTATTGCAGGAAATCTCCCCATTGTGGGAGGGGCAGAGACACAAACTACTTCAGGAAATCTCCCAATTGTGGGAGGGGGAGAGACACAAACTACTTCAGGAAATCTCCCAATTGTGGGAGGGGCAGAGACACAAACTACTGCAGGAATTCTCACCATTGTGGGAGGGGCAGAGACACAAACTACTGCAGGAATTCTCACCATTGTGGGAGGGGCAGAGACACAAACTACTGCAGGAAATCTCCCCATTGTGGGAGGGGCAGAGACACAAACTGCTGCAGGAAATCTCCCCATTGTGGGAGGGGCAGAGACACAAACTGCTGCAGGAAATCTCCCCATTGTGGGAGGGGCAGAGACACAAACTACTGCAGGAAATCTCCCCATTGTGGGAGGGGCAGAGACACAAACTGCTGCAGGAAATCTCCCCATTGTGAATTCAATGTTAGGGGTCTCTGAAAGAAGCTGGTAGGTTATTCACTGTGACATTATCCATCCGAAACTGAGAAAGCAGTTTTGGGAGGAGTGAACCCTTTAAAAGCTATCATTGGCTGCCACTGTGCCTTTATCTTTAGTCAGTGTAGGAACACAGATCACCATGATAGTCTCTCCCGGATATAATGAAAGATTTATTGATGAATTCTCCTCCAATGGGGGTCAGGTCAGCGCCGGTTAGACAATGTAAGAAATCTCTGTCTCTCCACCATCACCATGCTAGGCATATAAAAGCTCCGTCTCTATGTCTGCCGGCTGATTTGTAGCTTCAGGTATCACAAGTCCTTCTATAAATTTTGGCCTGAGGATATTTTTCTTCCTTTGTGATTAATGCTGTTTGAAGCTGCGCGTAGAATCCCCAGAATCACAGCGCAGGATTGTCTGATAAACTCGTAAACTTCAGCCTGAGAATTGCGCATCTGATTATCCGCAGGTTGGAGCGTCGATCCGGATTAAAGGTAACATTTAGAGAAACTTTACTGAAACTACTTTTCAATGTGATACAAATTCATACATCCGGCGGCATGCGCAGCGACCAACCTCAGCATCAATGAGCGGTCATCCTATGTGGGGCGATGACCCCAGGGTGTGTGAGCGGGAGGCCTGGACATTTAAATTTTCCCACCCTCCACTCTGGAAGAGTCCCACAGAGGCAGGGGGAAACAATCAAAGCCTGTGAAACCGGGAGCAGACCCAGGTAATAGATCACTGCTCCTCTGATTAGAGCGAGTAAAGCTACATTTGCCTAGGAGGGTGTGACACCTCTGATCTTTGTAAAATGACAAATGTTTTGTACAGCAAGCCTCCTACATACGAGCGAGTTCTGTTCCGAGAGCGCGTTCCTAAGTCCAACTTGTTTGTAAGTCCAACACAGTTAGCCTAGGTACCCAACTATCGCAATCGGCCCAATAAATTACTGTAATAGGCTTATAACACGTCACACAAATAATGCATGGAGAAAGTACTGTATACAGCAAAGTGCACAGAACCATGGGCGTAGCATAAGGGGTTGCAGGGGTCACAATCGCAATCCCGCCCCTAGCTCCAGGGGGCCCCTGCATCCTCCCTGTCATATTATTAACATATCGTCCACAAAGTCCAGCTCCGATCTGCCCTAGTGCCCCACAGCCATGCTCCAGTACTGGGCTTCCACTTTGCTTTCCACAGTCCACACCCCTCTGTTCTGATTGGCTGGGGAGAAGCTGTGAGTCATTTCCTGAATGGAGAGGAGCATGGGGTGAGAACAGCCCAGGATGGGGAAGTGTCTGTGCTGTGTGCTGGCAACATAGAATGGTAACCGAGCTCAGCGAGGCAAGAGGAGGAGAGTGCTGTCCTGTAGCCTCAATGGGACCAATGTCACTGGCACAGGGTGTATGCACAGGGTATATCCATACAGGGTGTATCCGCACAGGGTGTATCCATACAGGGTGTATCCGCACAGTGGGTATCCGCACAGGGTGTATGCACAGGGTTTATCCGCACAGGGGGTATCCGCACAGGGGGTATCCGCACAGGGTGTTTCCGCACAGGGGGTATCCACACAGGGTGTATCTGCACAGGGTGTTTCCGCACAGAGTGTATCTGCACAGGGTGTTTCCGCACAGGGTGTATCTGCACAGGGTGTATCTGCACAGGGTGTTTCAGCACAGGGTGTATCTGCACAGGGTGTTTCCGCACAGGGTGTATCTGCACAGGGTGTTTCCGCACAGGGTGTATCTGCACAGGGTGTATCTGCACAGGGTGTTTCAGCACAGGGTGTATCTGCACAGGGTGTATCTGCACAGGGTGTTTCCGCACAGGGTGTATCTGCACAGGGTGTATCTGCACAGGGTGTATCTGCACAGGGTGTTTCCGCACAGGGTGTATCTGCACAGGGTGTTTCCGCACAGGGTGTATCTGCACAGGGTGTATCTGCACAGGGTGTTTCCGCACAGGGTGTATCTGCACAGGGTGTATCTGCACAGGGTGTATCTGCACAGGGTGTTTCCGCACAGGGTTTATCTGCACAGGGTGTATCTGCACAGGGTGTTTCCGCACAGGGTGTATCTGCACAGGGTGTATCTGCACAGGGTGTTTCCGCACAGGGTGTTTCCGCACAGGGTGTATCTGCACAGGGTGTTTCCGCACAGGGGGTATCCACACAGGGTGTGTCCGCACACAGCAACTACACTGCTGTTCCCACCAGAGAATTTTACAGGTCAGAACGTGATCCCTGTCCTCTGATTCTCCAGGGGTGATCCTGTCCTCTGATTCACCAGGGGTGATCCCTGTCTTCTGATTCACCAAGGGTGATCCCTGTCCTCTGATTCACCAGCACTGATCCATGTCCTCTGATTCTCCCGGAGTGGTCCCTGTCCTCTGATTCTCCAGGGGTGATCCCTGTCCTCTGATTCTCCAGCGGTAATCCCTGTCCTCTGATTCTCCAGCTGTGATCCCTGTCCTCTGATTCTCCAGGGGTGATACCTGTCCTCTGATTCTCCAGAGGTGATCCCTGTCCTCTGATTCTCCAGTGGTGATCCCTGTCCTCTGATTCTCCAGAGGTGATCCCTGTCCTCTGATTCTCCAGTGGTGATCCCTGTCCTCTGATTCTCCAGTGGTGATCCCTGTCCTCTGATTCTCCAGAGGTGATCCCTGTCCTCTGATTCTCCAGCTGTAATCCCTGTCCTCTGATTCTCCAGCTGTGATCCCTGTCCTCTGATTCTCCAGCTGTAATCCCTGTCCTCTGATTCTCCAGGGGTGATCCCTGTCCTCTGATTCTCCAGCGGTAATCCCTGTCCTCTGATTCTCCAGCTGTAATCCCTGTCCTCTGATTCTCCAGCTGTAATCCCTGTCCTCTGATTCTCCAGCGGTGATCCCTGTCCTCTGATTCTCCAGGGGTGATCCCTGTCCTCTGATTCTCCAGAGGTGATCCCTGTCCTCTGATTCTCCAGGGGTGATCCCTGTCCTCTGATTCTCCAGGGGTGATCCCTGTCCTCTGATTCTCCAGAGGTGATCCCTGTCCTCTGATTCTCCAGTGGTGATCCCTGTCCTCTGATTCTCCAGTGGTGATCCCTGTCCTCTGATTCTCCAGAGGTGATCCCTGTCCTCTGATTCTCCAGCTGTAATCCCTGTCCTCTGATTCTCCAGCTGTGATCCCTGTCCTCTGATTCTCCAGGGGTGATCCCTGTCCTCTGATTCTCCAGCTGTGATCCCTGTCCTCTGATTCTCCAGGGGTGATCCCTGTCCTCTGATTCCCCAGCGGTGATCCCTGTCCTCTGATTCTCCAGAGGTGATCCCTGTCCTCTGATTCTCCAGCTGTTATCCCTGTCCTCTGATTCTCCAGCGGTGATCCCTGTCCTCTGATTCCCCAGCGGTGATCCCTGTCCTCTGATTCCCCAGCGGTGATCCCTGTCCTCTGATTCTCTAGCAGTGATCCCTGTCCTCTGATTCTCCAGGGGTGATCCATGCTGGACAGATTGTGATTGGATGAGGATGCTGTGCATCCTGGGACAACAAGAACCTTCTGGAAACAACTATGGTTTGTAGGGGGGAACAAGGGACCCCTATTGTTAAAAATATTCAGGACACACCCCCCTGCACCCCCCCAAAGGGGAATTATACAAAAAGAAGACTGGTTAAACCTATAAGTGTTTTTTTTTTTTACCACGACTGTTCCTGAATATTGGCTTTTGGATTTACAGATGCAGCAATTTAGAAATGGGGTGAAGCCCTGGTTCCCGGGTTCACATTGATGCCACTTCACTTGAAGTCGCATGGTTTCAAAGTAGCAGGTCAGTGCGATTTCAGGTGCTACATGAAAGACATCTCTGCAGCTTCATGGACCGATGTCTACTGAAGTGGCACCCAAAATCAGCACAAGTAGTGCAGGAACGTCTTTTGCAAATCGGTGCAACGCCATTGCCGGCAATAGGCTGTGAATTGTCAAATCGCGTGACAAATCGCTCCAATCTGAACGAAAGGCGAAGGGGGAAACACTTTGTGAAAGATAAAAAGTGCATTTTATAAAAAACTATAATACAGATCAGAGCAACATCATGATTATGAGGGACACATAAGGAGGAAAGAGGGACTTTGTTCCAACTCAGGGACACTCCCTCCAAATCAGAGACACTCCTTCCAAATCAGGGACATTCCCTCCAAATCAGGGACACTCCCTCCAAATCAGAGGCACTCCCTCCAAATCAGGGACACTCCCTCCAAATCAGGGACACTCCCTCCAAATCAGGGACACTCCCTCCGAAATCAGAGGCACTCCCTCCAAATCAGAGACACTCCCTCCAAATCAGGGACACTCCCTCCAATTCAGGGACACTCCCTCCAAATCAGAGACACTCCCTCCGAAATCAGAGGCACTCCCTCCAAATCAGAGACACTCCCTCCAAATCAGAGACACTCCTTCCAAATCAGGGACACTCCCTCCAAATCAGAGACACTCCCTCCAAATCAGAGACACTTCCTCCAAATCAGGGACACTCCCTCCAAATCAGAGACACTCCCTCCAAATCAGGGACACTCCCTCCAAATCGGAGACACTCCCTCCAAATCAGGGACACTCCCTCCAAATCAGAGACACGCCCTCCAAATCAGGGCCACTCCCTCCAAATCAGGGACACTCCCTCCAAATCAGAGACACTCCCTCCAAATCAGATACACTCCCTGCAAATCAGAGACACTCCCTCCAAATCAGGGACACTCCCTCCAAATCAGATACACTCCCTCTGAAATCAGAGACACTCCCTCCAAATCAGAGACACTCCCTCCAAATCAGGGACACTCCCTCCAAATCAGGGACACTCCCTCCAAATCATAGACACTCCCTCCAAATCAGAGACACTCCCTCCAAATCAGAGACACTCCCTCCAAATCAGGGACACTCCCTCCAAATGAGGGACACTCCCTCCAAATCAGAGACACTCCCTCCAAATCAGGGACACTCTCTCCAAATCAGAGACACTCGCTCCAAATCAGAGACACTCCTTCCCGATCAGGGACACTCCCTCCGAATCAGAGACACTCCCTCCAAATCAGGGACACTCCCTCCAAATCAGAGACACTCCCTCCAAATCAGAGACACTCCCTCCAAATCAGGGACACTCCCTCCAAATCAGGGGCACTCCCTCTAAATCAGAGACACTCCCTCCAAATCAGAGATACTCCCTCAAAATCAGGGACACTCCCTCCAAATCAGAGATACTCCCTCCAAATCAGAGACACTCCCTCCAATTCAGAGAAACTCCCTCCAAATCAGAGACACTCCCTCCAAATCAGAGACACTCCCTCCAAATCAGAGACACTCCCCCCAAATCAGAGACACTCCCTCCAAATCAGAGACACTTCCTCCAAATCAAGCACACTCCCTCCAAATCAGAGACACTCCCTCCAATTCAGAGAAACTCCCTCCAAATCAGAGACACTCCCTTCAAATCAGGGACACTCCCTCCAAATCAGAGACACTCCCTCCAAATCAGAGACACTCCCTCCAAATCAGAGACACTCCCTCCAAATCAGAGATACTCCCTCCAAATCAGGGACACTCCCTCCATATCAGAGACACTCCCTCCAAATCATAGACACTCCCTTCAAACCAGCGACACTCCCTCCAAATCAGACATACTCCCTCCAAATCAGGGACACTCCCTCCAAATCAGAGACACTCCCTCCAATTCAGAGACACTCCCTCCAAATCAGAGACACTCCCTTCAAATCAGAGACACTCCCTCCAAATCAGAGACACTTCCTCCAAATCAGGGACACTCCCTCCAAATCAGAGACACTCCCTCCAAATCAGGGACACTCCCTCCAAATCAGAGACACTCCCTCCAAATCAGGGGCACTCCCTCCAAATCAAAGACACGCCCTCCAAATCAGGGCCACTCCCTCCAAAGCAGGGACACTCCCTCCAAAGCAGGGACACTCCCTCCAAATCAGGGGCACTCCCTCCAAATCAGGGACACTCCCTCCAAATCAGAGACACTCCCTCCAAATCAGGGACACTCCCTCCAAATCAGAGACACTCCCTCCAAATCAGGGGCACTCCCTCCAAATCAAAGACACGCCCTCCAAATCAGGGCCACTCCCTCCAAAGCAGGGACACTCCCTCCAAATCAGAGACACTCCCTCCAAATCAGGGACACTCCCTCCAAATCAGAGACACTCCCTGCAAATCAGATACACTCCCTGCAAATCAGAGACACTCCCTCCAAATCAGGGACACTCCCTCCAAATCAGAGACACTACCTCCAAATCAGAGACACTCCCTCCAATTCAGAGACACTCCCTCCAAATCAGAGACACTCCCTTCAAATTAGGGACACTCCCTCCAAATCAGAGACACTCCCTGCAAATCAGATACACTCCCTGCAAATCAGAGACACTCCCTCCAAATCAGGGACACTCCCTCCAAATCAGAGACACTACCTCCAAATCAGAGACACTCCCTCCAATTCAGGGACACTCCCTCCAAATCAGAGACACTCCCTCCGAAATCAGAGGCACTCCCTCCAAATCAGAGACACTCCCTCCAAATCAGAGACACTCCTTCCAAATCAGGGACATTCCCTCCAAATCAGGGACAATCCCTCCAAATCAGAGGCACTCCCTCCAAATCAGGGACACTCCCTCCGAAATCAGAGGCACTCCCTCCAAATCAGAGACACTCCCTCCAAATCAGGGACACTCCCTCCAATTCAGGGACACTCCCTCCAAATCAGAGACACTCCCTCCAAATCAGGGACACTCCCTCCAAATCAGAGACACTTCCTCCAAATCAGAGACACTCCCTCCAAATCAGGGACACTCCCTCCAAATCAGAGACACTCCCTCCAAATCAGGGACACTCCCTCCAAATCAGAGACACGCCCTCCAAATCAGGGCCACTCCTTCCAAATCAGGGACACTCCCTCCAAATCAGGGCCACTCCCTCCAAATCAGAGACACTCCCTCCAAATCAGAGACACTCCCTCCAAATCAGATACACTCCCTGCAAATCAGAGACACTCCCTCCAAATCAGGGACACTCCCTCCAAATCAGATACACTCCCTCCGAATCAGAGACACTCCCTCCAAATCAGAGACACTCCCTCCAAATCAGAGACACTCCCTCCAAATCGGACACTCCCTCCAAATCAGAGACACTCCCTCCAAATTAGGGACACTTTCTCCAAATCAGAGACACTCCCTCCAAATCAGAGACACTCCCTCCAAATCAGGGACACTCCCTCCAAATGAGGGACACTCCCTCCAAATCAGAGACACTCCCTCCAAATCAGGGACACTCTCTCCAAATCAGAGAGACTCCCTCCAAATCAGAGACACTCCTTCCCGATCAGAGACACTCCCTCCAAATCAGGGACACTCCCTCCAAATCAGGGACACTCCCTCCAAATCAGGGACACTCCCTCCAAATCAGAGACACTCCCTCAAAATCAGAGACACTTCCTCCAAATCAGGGACACTCCCTCCAAATCAGGGGCACTCCCTCCAAATCAGAGACACTCCCTCCAAATCAGAGATACTCCCTCAAAATCAGGGACACTCCCTCCAAATCAGAGATACTCCCTCCAAATCAGGCACACTCCCTCCAAATCGGAGACACTCCCTCCAATTCAGAGAAACTCCCTCCAAATCAGAGACACTCCCTCCAAATCAGAGACACTCCCCCCAAATCAGAGACACTCCCTCCAAATCAGAGACACTCCCTCCAAATCAGAGACACTTCCTCCAAATCAGAGACACTCCTTCCAATTCAGAGAAACTCCCTCCAAATCAGAGACACTCCCTTCAAATCAGGGACACTCCCTCCAAATCAGAGAAACTCCCTCCAATTCAGAGACACTCCCTCCAAATCAGGGACACTCCCTCCAAATCAGAGACACTTCCTCCAAATCAGAGACACTCCCTCCAATTCAGAGAAACTCCCTCCAAATCAGGGACACTCCCTCCAAATCAGCGAAACTCCCTCCAATTCAGAGACACTCCCTCCAAATCAGGGACACTCCCTCCAAATCAGAGACACTCCCTCCAAATCAGGGACACTCCCTCCAATTCAGAGACACTCCCTCCAAATCAGAGACACTCCCTTCAAATCAGGGACACTCCCTCCAAATCAGGGACACTCCCTCCAAATCAGAGATACTCCCTCCAATTCAGAGACACTCCCTCCAAATCAGGGACACTCCCTCCAAATCAGAGACACTCCCTTCAAATCAGGGACACTCCCTCCAAATCAGGGACACTCCCTCCAAATCAGAGACACTCCCTCCAATTCAGAGACACTCCCTCCAAATCAGACACTCCCTTCAAATCAGGGACACTCCCTCCAAATCAGAGATACTCCCTCCAATTCAGAGACACTCCCTCCAAATCAGAGACACTTCCTCCAAATCAGAGACACTCCCTCCAAATCAGGGACACTCCCTCCAAATCAGAGACACTCCCTCCAAATCAGGGACACTCCCTCCAAATCAGAGACACGCCCTCCAAATCAGGGCCACTCCCTCCAAATCAGGGACACTCCCTCCAAATCAGGGCCACTCCCTCCAAATCAGAGACACTGCCTCCAAATCAGAGACACTCCCTCCAAATCAGATACACTCCCTGCAAATCAGAGACACTCCCTCCAAATCAGGGACACTCCCTCCAAATCAGGGACACTCCCTCCAAATCAGATACACTCCCTCCGAAATCAGAGACACTCCCTCCAAATCAGAGACACTCCCTCCAAATTAGGGACACTTCCACTCCCTCCAAATCAGAGACACTCCCTCCAAATCAGGGACACTCCCTCCAAATCAGGGACACTCCCTCCAAGTCAGAGACACTCCCTCCAAATCAGGGACACTCCCTCCAAATCAGAGACACTCCCTCCAAATCAGAGACACTCCCTCCCGATAAGGGACACTCCCTCGGAATCAAAGACACTCCCTCCAATTCAGGGACACTCCCTCCAAATCAGAGACACTTCCTCCAATTCATGGACACTCCCTCCAAATCAGAGACACTCCCTCCAAATCAGAGACACTCCCTCCAATTCAGAGACACTCCCTCCAAATCAGAGACATTTCCTCCAAATCAGAGACACTTCCTCCAAATCAGGGACACTCCCTCCAAATCAGAGACACTCCCTCCAAATCAAGGACACTCCCTCCAAATCGGAGACACTCCCTCCAAATCAGGGACACTCCCTCCAAATCAGAGACACGCCCTCCAAATCAGAGACACGCCCTCCAAATCAGAGACACGCCCTCCAAATCAGAGACACGCCCTCCAAATTAGGGCCACTCCCTCCAAATCAGGGACACTCCCTCCAAATCAGAGACACTCCCTCCAAATCAGATACACTCCCAGCAAATCAGAGACACTCCCTGCAAATCAGAGACACTCCCTCCAAATCAGGGACACTCCCTCCAAATCAGGGACACTCCCTCCAAATCAGATACACTCCCTCCGAATCAGAGACACTCCCTCCAAATCAGAGACACTCCCTCCAAATTAGGGACACTTTCTCCAAATCAGAGACACTCCCTCCAAATCAGAGACACTCCCTCCAAATCAGGGACACTCCCTCCAAATGAGGGACACTCCCTCCAAATCAGAGACACTCCCTCCAAATCAGGGACACTCCCTCCAAATCAGGGACACTCCCTCCAAATCAGAGACACTCCCTCCAAATCAGAGACACTCCCTCCCGATCAGGGACACTCCCTCCAAATCAGAGACACTCCCTCCGAATCGGAGACACTCCCTCCAAATCAGAGACACTCCCTCCAAATCAGGGACACTCCCTCCAAATCAGAGACACTTCCTCCAAATCAGGGACACTCCCTCCAAATCAGGGACACTCCCTCCAAATCAGAGACACTCCCTCCAAATCAGGGACACTTCCTCGAAGGGAGGGGAGACTGAGGAAATGCTTCCTCCTCCTTCTACAAAGTTACAATGTGCAGTCTGATCACTGGGGGAGTCGAGACTGAGGAAATGCTTCCTCCTGCTTGCAGCAGAGTGATGAGGTCATCTCAGCCTAGGCCGGAGCTCAGTGGCTTCTTCTGTTGCTGTCTATGGTGATTTGTCAGGAATTGATTCATGCGGACTCGTTAGTGTTGTAAACCCTCGGCGCCCCCCGGTGTTCTCTCTGCAGAACAGGCGCCGTGTATTCTGATATTGCGGAATATCTATCATGGTGCCCAAATCTAGGTCAGGATCTGAGAACTCATTAATAAGTTATTTACATTTGGCGGGACTGGGGGGTAAAAACATCGGCGAAGGTTTAATATGTACTTAATATCATTTTGTGGATTCTTCTTAATGAACGTTCGGCGGTCTGCGCAGCGTGCGGGGGAGGGGATTATGTTTACCTGTTTTTTTTTTTTTTTGTTAACTTTCAGAAAAGCACAAATTCCCGAAGCAGTGAGGAGGAGGTGGGAGGGGGGAGGGGGGGGTACAAACATGTAGCTGACAAATTATACAAAACGCGGGCGAGAAATCCGCGTGCGCCGATCCGGGCCGATTCCGCCTCGCGTTCCTTTCGGCTATTTCAAGATTTAACGCCCGTAGCTCTGCAAACCTCCCCAGACTCCGTTCTTTCCACTAACAAAATAGAAAATGCAAAATTAATAAAAAGACCCTTTGAAACTGACAAATGTGCCGGCGGCAAAATATCCACCCGGCAGATGTTAAAAATTTAATCACTCTTTTTTTTTTTTTTTTCCTCGGTTCTTCAGATTTGCAGGCCTCTCCCTAGACTGAGCGCGGTCAAAGTTTTGTTAATGATCTGATTCCTTCCCGCTCCGGCAGACGAGGGTCCCGGCTGAGCCGGCGGTGGCCGATTCATTGTTCTGGCGGCACATCCAGGAGACGACTTCATCTGTCATCGGCAGACGAGATGAGAGGCGTTTGATGAAGATCGCGCTTTATAGGTCAGAGCGTTTACAACAAAGAACGTTTTCCTAACGAGGCTTGACTTACCGGCTGCTAAATGCCGCCATGCGTTATCCGCGATTCGGCTCTGGGAGTCGGATGGTAAAGGGTTCCTTAGAAGATGGTTAAGGACGTCAAACCGCTTGTGTTATTTCCTGACGTAAATCTGTTCTTCTGACGTCCTCCTCTGAGGTGACGAGCTGAGGCCTCCAAGGACCAATTTCAGGTCAAAGTCAAAAGTAGACCTCCGACTGGGAGCAGGAGGAGTCCCTTTTCATCCCTGTGAGCTGCAATGGATGTCAGGAGTCTCATCTGTGCAGCAGAAGGAAGGAGGACAATTCTAATAAAAATAAATGAAGTCGGTGCAGATAAGAGAAGCAACTTCCCTGACCTCCAGATACCCTCTGTGCCACCCCATTACTTCTCCAGTCCCCACCACCCCATCCTCATTCTGGTCCAGTTCTAAGTTCTCCTGTATACCACCCTTATCTTCTACACCACCCTTACCTTACCTTAGCCTCTTACCTGACCTCCAGATCCTCACTGTACCAACCCATTATTTCTGCTGTCTCCACCAACCCCATTATGTTACTGGGCTCTGATTTCCTCTGTACCTCCCAGTATCTCCACCTCCCATTGAATTATTCCACTCCTGGCCCCTGTTCTCCTCTATATCACCCTTACCTTCTACACCACCCTTACATTATCCTCTTGCCTGAACTCCAGATCCCCACCACCCCATTCTGCTCCCAGGCTATATTCTGCTTTCTACCACCCCAATATTTGTCCAGTCCCCACCACCCCATCCTCATTCTGGTCCTGTTCTAAGTTCTCCTGTATACCACCCTTATCTTCTATACCACCCTTACCTTACCTTAGCCTCTTACCTGACCTCCAGATCCTCACTGTACCACCCCATTATTTTTTGCTGTCTCCACCAACCCCATTATGTTCCTGGGCTCTGATTTCCTCTTTACTAACCCAGTATCTCCACTCCCATTGCCTTATTCCACTCCGGCCCCTGTTCTCCTCTATATCACCCTTACCTTCTACACCAGCCTTACATTATCCTCTTACCTGAACTCCAGATCCCCACCACCCCATTCTGCTCCCAGGCTATATTCTGCTTTCTACCACCCCAATATTTGTCCAGCCCCTAACACCCCCATCCTCATTTTGGCCCTGGGCCCTGCTCTCCTCTGTACCAACCCATTATCTCCACCTCCAGTTGCCTTATTCCACTCCTGGTCCTTGTTCTTCTCCTGTCCCTTACCTTCTAGAACAACCTTACATTATCCTCTTACCTGAACTCCAGATGCCCTCACCCCATTATTTCTGCTGTCCCCGCCACCCCATTCTGCTCCCAGGCTATATTCTGCTCTCTACCACCCCAATATTTGTCCAGCCCCTAACACCCCCATCCTCATTTTGGCCCTGGGCTCTGCTTTCCTCTGTACCAACCCAGTATCTCCACCTCCCATTGCCCCATTCCAGTCCTGGCCCCCGTTTTCCTCTATATCTCCCTTACCTTCTACACCAGCCTTTCTCAACCTTTTTAACTCAGAAGAACCCCTGAAATAATTTTCCAGTCTCAAGGAACTCCTGCTAAAAAATACAACATTTACAACTCCTGATACATTAGTGTGATGGTTAGTGGGAAGAATGCTCCTTACACTTGTGGTCATTGGGAACAAATACCCCCTTGCAGATAGATAAAAAGATCAATGGTATCAGTGGTAACTCATGTGAGAGGCAGAAATTGCTCATTGCTCAGGGAACCCCCAGCAACCTCTGGAGGAACCCTTCAGTTCCATGGATCCCTGGTTGAGAAACCCTGTTCTACCCCAACCTTACATTATCCTCTTACCTGAACTCCAGATCCCCACCCCCCCCCCCCCCCATTCTGCTCCCAGGCTATATTCTGCTCTCTACCACCCCAATATTTGTCCAGCCCCACCATTACCATCCTAATTTTGGCCCTGGGCTCTGCTCTCCTCTGTACCAACCGAGTATCTCCACCTCCCATTGCCTTATTCCACTCCTGGCCCCTCTTCTTCTGTATACCATCATCTTACCTTCTACACCAGCCTTTCTCGACCTTTTTAACTCAGAAGAACCCCTGAAATAATTTTCCAGTCTCAAGGAACCCCTGCTAAAAAATACAACATTACAGCTCATGATACATTAGTGTGATGGTCAATGGGAAGAATGCTCCTTACATTTGTGGTCATTGGGAACAATTACCCCCCTACAGATAGATAAAAAGATCAATGGTGTCAGTAGTAACTCATCTGAGAGGCAGAAATTGCTCATTGCTCAGGTAACCCCTAGCAAAATCTGGAGGAACCCTTGAGTTCCATGGATCCCTGGTTGTTCTACACCAACATTACATATAACATTATTCTCTTACCTGAACTCCAGATCCTCACCACCCCATTCTGCTCCCAGCCTATATTCTACTCTCTACCACCCCAATATTTGTCAAGTCCCCACCACTACCATCCTCATTTTGGCCCTGGGCTCTGCTCTCCTCTGTACCAACCCAGTATCTTCACCTCCCACTGGCCTATTCCACTCCTGACCCCTGTTCTTCACTATACCGTCCCTTACCTTCTATACTAACCTTACATTATCCTCTTACCTGAACTCCAGATGCCCTCACCCCATTATTTCTGCTGTCCCTCCCACCCCTTTCTGCTCCCAGGTAATATTCTGCTCTCTACCACCCCAATATTTGTTCAGTCCCCACCACTACCATTCTCATTTTGGCCCTGGGCTCTGCTTTCCTCTGTACCAACCCAATATCTCCACCTCCCATTGCCTTATTCCACTCTTGGCCCCTGCTCTTCTCTATACCGTCCCTTACCTTGTACACCAGGGATATGCAATTAGCGGACCTCCAGCTGTTGCAAAACTACAAGTCCCATCATGACTCTGCCTCTGGGTGTCATGCTTGTGGCTGTCAGTCTTGCTGTGCCTCATGGGACTTGTAGTTCTGCAACATCTGGAGGTCCGCTAATTGCATATCCCTGTTCAACACCAACCCTACATTATCCTCTTACATGAACTCCAGATACCCTCACCCCATTATTTCTGTTTCCACCACCACATTCTGCTCCCAAGCTGCGCTCTTCTCTCTAACACCCCAATGTTTGTCCACTCCCACCATCCCCACCCTGAGTCTTGACCTGGGCTCTGCTTTCCTCTGTGCCAACCCCCCATTGCCTTATTCTGCTCCTGACCTTTGTTCTCCTCTATACCTCCTGTATAATCTATACTACCTTCACTGTACCTTTTCCTGTTGCCTGACCTCCAGATCCCCACTATACCACCCCATTATTCCTGGGGTCTCCACCACTCCATTCTACTCCCAAGCTCCGCTTTCCTCTGTTCCATGCATATATTTGTCTAGGCCCCACCGCTACATTCTGATTCTGGTCCTGGGCTCTGCTTTCCTCTACCACCCCGATATTTTTCCAGCCCCCACCACAACTCGGTATCTCTCTCCCATTGCCTTATTCTACTCCTGTTTTCCTCTGTCACCCTTACCTCATCCTCTTACCTGGCCTCCAGATCTCCTCAACCCATTATTTCTGCTGCCCCCACCACCCCATGCTGCTCCCAGGCTGTGCTTTTCTGCTTACCACCCAAATATTTGTCAAATCCCCACCACCCCCCATACTCATTTTGGTCCTAGCCTCTTCTCTCCTCTGTACCAACCAAGTATCTCCACCCCCCCCCCCCCCCCCATTGCCTTATTCCACTCATGACCCTTGTTCACCTGTATATTCTATACCACCCTTACCTTATCCTCTTACCAGACCTCCAGATCCCCATTATACCCACCACCCCATTCTGCTCCCAGGCTGTGCCCTCATCTCCACCACCCCAATGTTTTTCCAGCCCCCATCACCCCCATCCTGAATCTTGTCCTAGGTTCTGCTTTCCTATCTACCACCTCAATATTCCCATTCACCACCACCCTATTCTGTTCCTGGGCTCTGCTCTCCTCTGTACCACCAAAATGTTTGTCAAGCCCCCTCCACCCCTATCCTAAGTCTTATCTGGGGCTCTGCTTTCCTCTCTACCAACCCAGTATTTCCACCTCCATTGCCTTATTCTGCTCCTGGCCTTTTTTCTCCTCTAGACCACCCTTGTCTTCTATATCCCCTGCATATTCTATAGCAAACTTACCTTATCCTCTTACTTGACCTCCAGATCCCTTCACCCCATTCTGCTCCCAGGCTCTGTTTCCTCTGTACTATCCCAATATTTACCCAGCCCCCACCACTCCATCCTGATTCTGGTCCTGGGCTCTGCTTTCTTATGTACAACCTCAATATTTCTATTCCCCAACACCCAATTCTGCCCCTGGCCTTTCACCCTCACCTTCTATACCACCCGAAACTTACCTCACCTTATCCTCTTACCTGACCTCCAGCTCCCCTCTATACCAACCCAAAATATCCATTTCCCACCACCCCATTCTGTTCCTTGCCTTTGTTCTCCTCTATACGACCCCTGCCTTCTATACCAACTTTATCTTATCATTTGCTCTTACCTGACCTCTAGTATCCTCTGCACTCCCTTCTTTCCTGAACCCCCACCATCCCATTCTGCTCCTGGCCTTCACTTTCCAGTGTAGCACCCCGATATTTCCATGCCCTTTCACATTTTTCTACTCCTGGCCTCTGTTTCCACTCTGATCTTCTATACCAACCTTACTTTACCTTCTCCTGTTCCATTTATACCATTGCATTATTTCTGTAGTCTTCACCACCCTGTTCTGCTCCTGGTCCTTCTCTCCCCGGAATCTCCCTAATATTTCTCCAGCCCCAACACTCCATTCTGCTCCTGGTCCTGGGCTCTGTCCCCCCCCCCCCAAAAGTTTCCAGTCCCCACCACCTCATTCTGTTCTTGGGCTTTGCTCTCCTCTATACCTCCTGTATATATTTCTTCAGCCCCCACCACCCAACTCTGCTCCTGGGCTCTGGTATCCTCTCTTCCTCTGCAATATTTCTATCTTCCATCAACTTATTCTGCTCCTGGGCTCTGTTCCCCTCCATACCACCCCTGCAATTTATCCAGCTCAGCGACCCCATTACTCTATTCCTGACCTATGCTCTCCTCTGTAACAGTCCAAAATGTACAACCCACCAGTACCCCGATCTGCTCTGAACATTCTGTGCTCCTCTGTACCCACCCTGCAATCTGCACTCAGTTGTGTTCCCACCCAACATTCTTCTCTCGACTGTCCCCGCAATTTTCCCATCTTGTTCTCCACCCTCAGCGCTGGCCATGGCCAAGAAACTAGCCAGGGTTAGCAGAAGTTGGTCAGATAGGCAACAATTCAGAAGAAAAATTGTGTTGGGGATAATTTAGGTCAGAGAAATACTGGAGAAAAACTGAAATGGTAGCCAAAGCAGCTGGCCGGGATCAGCAGACTTCACAGAGCAAGTTTACAGACTTCCAGGTGGTTCTGCATGGAGTAATAGGAAGAGGCTGGAAATCATCGGAATACAATGTGGAGGTCAAGATTTGATTTTACATTTCCACCATAGATGCACAGAAACAGAGTTTAACCCCTTCAGCCCCGGAAGGATTTCCCACTTTAGGACCAGAGCACTTTTTGCGATTCGGCGCTGCGCCGTTTTAACTGACAATTGCGCGGTCGTGTGGCGTTGTACCCAAACAAAATTTGCGTCTTTTTTTCCCCACAAATAGAGCTTTCTTTTGGTGGTATTTCATCCCCTCTGCGTCATTTCTGATCGCCGCTATAAACAAAAGAAGAGTGACAATTTTGCAAACACCCAAATTTCTTACTTTTTGCTAAAATCCAAAAAACTATATAAAAATACAAATTTATTCATCGGTTTTGGCCGATTTATATTCCTCCTCATATTTTTGGTAAAAAAAAAATTGCAATCGCCGTTTATTGATTGGTTTGCGCAAAAATGTTTTGTTTCAATTTGTTATTTAAATTATTTTGTAAATTCATTTAATTCGTTTTCGGAAATAATTTTGTTTATTTGTTTTTTGAATTTGATTAAAATGATCCTAATTCGGCCAAATTGAATTCAGTTTGTCCAAATTTGGAAAATTCGAATCTAATTCAAATTGGCATTCAAACTGGATTTAATTCTATTCGGATTTCAGAAGTCAGCTTGCCTTGGATACATCCGAATTTCCGCATAACAAATAAATTGTCAGAATTTCGAAACGAACTAATAGGTTGGGTGCAAATCCCAATAGACCACCAAAAACTAAAATGAAAAAAATGAAAGAATTTTGTATGTTGTAAGATTACAGTAAATGTTTTCTCTCCAATAGTTTTTTCCACTCCAATGTTTTGTTGATAAAAGTTTAAAATCGAATAAATATTTCATGTATTCAAAGAAACATTCACTTGATGCCAAATACGGTGCTTCCCTGGGCAATCCGCCAGCGCCGCTGGGTTATCATAGAGCTGGAAGGTCCCCAGCCATCTCTATGGTCTAGGACAGGGAGTCTCCAAACTTTCTAAGCTTTCCTCCACCAGGGAGCCCACCCTTGACCACCAGGTAAAGGGCATAATGCCCAACATGGATGGCACTCAGTAACAACTTCAGATGCCACACTAGACCACCAGGGAATGCACACCTTACAGTGCAATCTGCAATTGCCACCGACCAGTGCCCACCAGTGCCACCTATCAGTGCCCACCAGTGCCACCTGTCAGTCCCCATCAGTGCCACCTATCAGTGCCCAGTGCCACCTATCAGTGCCCATCAGTGCCACCTATGAGTGCCCATCAATGCCGCTTATCAGTGCCTGTCAGTGCTAAATATCAGTGCCACTAATCAGTGCCTGTTAGTGCTGCTTATCAGTACCCCCTATCAGTGCCCATCAGTGCTGCATATAAGTGCCTCATCATCAGTGCCCATCAGTGCCACCTCATCAGTGCCGCCTCATCAGTGTCAATCAGTGTAGCTACCTCAGTGTCCGTCAGTGATGGAGAAAATTTACTTATTTACAAAGTTTTGTGACAGAAACAGAGAAAAACTTTTTTTTTAAAAAATTTCGTTCTTTTTTTATTTGTAGCCCCCAAAAAAAAAAAACTGCAAAGGGGATCAAATGCCACCAAAAGAAAGCTCTATGTGTGGGAACAAAATGATAAAAATTCAGTTTGGGTGCAACGCCGCACGACCGCGCAATTCACATTCAAAGTGCGACAGCACTGAAAGCTGAAAACTGGTCTGGGCGGGAAGGAGGGTAAGTGCCCGGTATTGAAGGGGTTATATACTCAGGGTCAGCCCACTCTGAGAGGAGGAGTTTGGGTGGAAGAGCTGAGATGTAGCTGAGCTTGCTGAGGCCTCATCTGGGAGAGAGATCCCAATCTGGGGGGGGGGGGTGGGTGAGCTTGAGGCCTGGGCTCCAGGAGGAGAGGAGAGAGATCCTGGAGCAGGAGAGCAACAGACAGCGCTACTGGAGAAGCTCAGTAAGGAGTCCACCAGGTGGTCGGTGAGTGGAAGCTGTAGGGGCACGCCGGAGCGGATTGGGGTGAGAGACGGTCTGGGAAGGGTGCAGAAGTCAGTAGGGGACTGTGGTGTCATGGAGGCAGTGGAGAAGGCCAACGCAGCTGGAGTGGCTGAAAGGGACTGGAGCAAGAGGATGGGCTGGGAGTAGTAGTCCATCAGGCCGGCTAGCACATCAGTGTACCTACTAGGGGATCAACTGTCCCTACCTGTAATGGGTGGTTCTGAGGCCCTCGCCATGTGCTGGTCAGGCTGGAGGAATGGAGAAGGCCTAGTAGATTTCCTTCTGTGCCTGGAACAAGCAGTGTGCAGGAGAGAGGAAGCGGAGTCTAGAGAAGCAAGTAGTGTGCTGGAGGAGAAGAGGAGGGGATTATAGTGGTCCTGTGCAAGTTTGCACCCCTAATCCCCACCCAAGTTCAATCCCCTAATAAAACAAACAAAACCAAAGTACCGGCCTGTTCTGTGACTCCGGGTGTGGAAGTGATTGAGGACAGGGTGAGCAGAAGGACCACAACACTCAGCCACCCCTAAGGGGGCCATTGGCTACAACAACAAGGTTTATCATTTGAGCAGCTGATACATCTGATCCCTCCCCTGCAGATTGTCCCACCCAGACGCTCCACCAATCAGCGTTGACCACCAAAGCCCCAGCCTGCTTCTTCCCCAGAGCCCCTGGTGGTGGGGATTGACTTGCGGCAAGCTGGAACAAGGTCGCGGCCCCCAGGTACACCCAGCTGAGGATGGAGACCACTCGCGTGTGCAGGGTACAATCAGCAGACAAAAGGGAATCCACAAGACAAGCCGAGGTCAGGGCGGGCAGTGAAGAAGCACAGACGGTAAAAGAAGCCGGGGTCGGTAGACGGGTAGTCAGACACAGGCAAGAGGTATACAGGGAGCTCAGAGAACTGTGAAGTTGCTCAGACAATGTGGGTTACACTGAGCACCTCTTATATAGACACAGAATTAGGAGGCGGGCCAGGAAGTGATGGAAGGGAAGGAAATAAAAGCCCACAGAATAGAAGGCGATGCCCATAGGTGAGCCCAGCCAAACCACACAAAGGGGTCAGGGTAGAGAAACACTGCAGCAAGGAAGTAAGAATACAAAAGGAGGAAACTGCAGGCCAACTTGTGACATAACGAGGGAAATAAATATTTGATCCCCAATAAATCAGAAAGATTTCTGTCTCCCAGGTGTCTTCTATACAGGTAAGGAGCTGAGATTAGGAGTTCTCTATTATAGGGAGTGCTCCTAATCTCAGCTTGTTACCTGTATAGAAGACTCCTCTCCACAGAAGCAAACAATCAATCAATCAATCAGATTCCAATCTCTCCACCATGGCCGAGACCAAAGAGCTGTCCAAGGAGGTCAGGGAGAAGATTGTAGAGCTACACAAGGCTGGAATGGGGGCTACAAGACCCTCGCCAAGCAGCTTGGTGAGAGGTGACAGTCGGTGGGATTTTTCACAAATGGAAGAAACACAAAATAACGGTCACCTCCCTCAGTCTGAGGCTCCATGGAAGATCTCCCCTCGTGGGGTTCAATGATCATGGAGAGCGGTGAGGAATCTCCCAGAACTACACAGGAGAATCTTCACTGATCTCAGCTGGGACCACAGAGACCAAGATAACCATCGGTAACACCGCACCGAGACTGAAATCCTGCAGCGCCCAATAGGTCCCCCTGCTCAGGAAAGCCCATGTACAGCCCGTCTGAGGAAAGCCCATGTACAGCCCATCTGAGGAAAGCACATGTACAGCCCGTCTGAGGAAAGCACATGTACAGCCCGTCTGAGGAAAGCACATGTACAGCCCGTCTGAGGAAAGCACATGTACAGCCCGTCTGAGGAAAGCACACGTACAGCCTGTCTGAGGAAAGCCCATGTACAGCCTGTATGAGGAAAGCCCATGTACAGCCCGTCTGAGGAAAGCCCATGTACAGTCCGTCTGAGGAAAGCTCATGTACAGTCCGTCTGAGGAAAGCCCATGTACAGCCTGTCTGAGGAAAGCCCATGTACAGCCCGTCTGAGGAAAGCACATGTACAGCCCGTCTGAGGAAAGCACATGTACAGCCTGTCTGAGGAAAGCCCATGTACAGCCTGTCTGAGGAAAGCTCATGTACAGCCCGTCTGAGGAAAGCCCATGTACAGCCCGTCTGAGGAAAGCACATGTACAGCCCGTCTGAGGAAAGCCCATGTACAGCCCGTCTGAGGAAAGCACATGTACAGCCCGTCTGAGGAAAGCACATGTACAGCCCATCTAAGGAAAGCACATGTACAGCTCGTCTGAGGAAAGCCCATGTACAGCCCGTCTGAGGAAAGCACATGTACAGCCCGTCTGAGGAAAGCCCATGTACAGCCCGTCTGAGGAAAGCACATGTACAGCCCGTCTGAGGAAAGCACAGGTACAGCCCGTCTGAGGAAAGCACATGTACAGCCCATCTGAGGAAAGCACATGTACAGCCCGTTTGAGGAAAGCACATGTACGGCCCGTCTGAGGAAAGCTCATGTACAGCCCCTCTGAGGAAAGCATATGTACAGCCCGTCTGAGGAAAGCACATGTACAGCCCGTCTGAGGAAAGCACATGTACAGCCCGTCTGAGGAAAGCACATGTACAGCCCGTCTGAGGAAAGCACATGTACAGCTCGTCTGAGGAAAGCTCATGTACAGCCCGTCTGAGGAAAGCTCATGTACAGCCCCTCTGAGGAAAGCCCATGTACAGCCCCGTCTGAGGAAAGCGCATGTACAGCCCGTCTGAGGAAAGCACATGTACAGCCCGTCTGAGGAAAGCACATGTACAGCCCCATCTGAGGAAAGCTCATGTACAGCCCCGTCTGAGGAAAGCGCATGTACAGCCCCGTCTGAGGAAAGCGCATGTACAGCCCCGTCTGAGGAAAGCACATGTACAGCCCGTCTGAGGAAAGCTCATGTACAGCCCGTCTGAGGAAAGCGCATGTACAGCCCGTCTGAGGAAAGCGCATGTACAGCCCGTCTGAGGAAAGCACATGTACAGCCCGTCTGAGGAAAGCCCATGTACAGCCCGTCTGAGGAAAGCCCATGCACAGCCCGTCTGAGGAAAGCACATGTACAGCCCGTCTGAGGAAAGCACATGTACAGCCCGTCTGAGGAAAGCACATGTACAGCACGTCTGAGGAAAGCACATGTACAGCCCGTCTGAGGAAAGCGCATGTACAGCCCGTCTGAGGAAAGCACATGTACAGCCCGTCTGAGGAAAGCCCATGCACAGCCCGTCTGAGGAAAGCACATGTACAGCCCGTCTGAGGAAAGCACATGTACAGCCCGTCTGAGGAAAGCACATGTACAGCCCGTCTGAAGTCTGCTAATGAACATCTGAATGATTCAGAGGAGGATTGGGTGAAAGTGCTGTGGGCAAAGGAGACCAAAATCCAACTCTTTGGCATCAACTCAACTCGCCGTGTTTGGAGGAGGAAGAATGCTGCCTCCCCACTGTCACACATGGAGGGGGAAACATTTTGCTTTGGGGGGTTTTCTGCTAAGGGGACAACTTCACCACATCAAAGGGATGATGGACAGGGCCTTGGACCATCAAATCTTGGGTGAGAACCTCCTTCCCTCAGCCAGGGCATTGAAGTTGGGTCATGGATGGGTCTTCCAGCATGGCAATGACCCAAAACATAGCGCCAAGGCAACAAAGGAGTGGCTCAAGAAGAAGCACATTAAGGTCATGGAGTGGTCCAGCCGGTCTCCAGACCTTAATCCCATAGAAAATATGTGGAGGGAGCTGAAGTTTGGAGACACCAAACGTCGGCCTGGAAACCTTAATGACTTGGAGATCTGCAGAGAGGAGAAAATCCCTCCTGAGAGGTCTGCAAACCTGGGGGCCCCAACTACAAGAAACATCCGACCTCTGTGATCGCCAACAAGGGGTTTCCCCACCAACTACTAAGGGGGTCAAATATTTATTTCACTCATTAAAATGCAAATCAATTTATAACTTTTTTATTTATAAATTTTGTGAAATGCGTTTTTCTGGATATTTCTGTTGTTATTCCGTCTCTCGTTGTTCTAATAAAACCGACCAATAAAATTACAGAGCGGTCGTTTCTTTGTCAGGGGGCAAAACCTACAAAATCAGCAGGGGGCACATACTTTTTCCCCTCACACCTTGGAGCTTCCCAGGATTAAATATTTGCTAAATTTTATAGCAGAAATGAAGAAAAATGTTTTGTATTTTTTGTTTATTTGGCACAAAATAAAAACCTCAGCGGTGATGAAATTCCAGCAAAAAAATAAAATGTGAAAAAAATAAATAAAAATGTCACCTGGGCGCGGTGTCACATGACTGAGTCATTGTCATTCAAAGTGTCAGAGCTGAGAATTGGCCTGGGCAGGAAGGGGGTGAAAGTGTCCGGTACTGAAGGGGTTAAATTAATTTACATTATTTTTATCTTTAATTTAAAACTTAAATTTAAAATTTTCTAACCTAAGAGGTGAATAGGAGAAAAAAACAAGGAGCAGAAAATCCCGCCCTGAATTTTTGCCTCCCCGGGTCCAGGCCTGTAATCATTTTTCCACAAAATTGAGTAAAATCTCATTTGGAAATTTTTAAATTAATTTAAATTATTTTTAAATTTAATTTATATCTTTAAAAAAAATGTCAATGTAACAAAACAAGAAGTAAAAAATCCCACCCTGAATTTTTGCCTCCCCGGGTCCAGGCCTGTAATCATTTATGCACAAAATTGAGTAAAAATTTAATTTGGACATTTTTAAACTAATTTAAATTATTTAAAAATTTTATTTAAATCTTAAATTTAAGATTCTCTATTATGAGAGGTGAATAGGAGAAAAAAGATGTCATAGTGTAACAAAAAAAAGAGGGTCAGAAAAGGTCGCCCTGAATTTTTTGCCTCCCCAGGTCCAGGCCTGTAATAATTTTTCTACAAAAATATACACATTACATTTAAAAATAATTTAAATTAATTTTAAAATGTCCAAATGAGATTTTACTCAATTTCGTGTAAAAATGATAGAGGCATGGGCCTGGGGAGGCAAAAACTCAGGGCGGCCTTTTCTGCTCCTTGTTTTGTTACGTTATGACTCTTTTTCTTTTAACGATGTCAATTACATTTTGAAATAATTTAAATTAATTTAAAAATGTCCAAATTAAATTTTACTAAATGATTACAGGCCTGGACCTGGGGAGGCAAAAACTTAGGACGGCCTTTGATACCCCCCTTTTTTTTTGTTACACTGTGACATCTTTTTTCTCCTATTCACCTCTCAGAATAGAGAATCTTAAATTTAAGATTTAAATACAATTTTTAAATAATTTAAACAAATTTTAAAAATGTCCAAATGAGATTTTTCTCAATTTTGTGCATAAATGATTACAGGCCTGGACCCAGGGAGGCAAAAATCCAGGGCGGGATTTTCTGCTCCTTGTTTTGTTACATTATGACATATTTTTTTTAAATATATACATTCAATTTAATTATTTCAAAATGTAATTGACATATTTTTTTTAAAAAAGTCATAACATAAAAAAACAAGGAGCAGAAAAGGCCGCCCTGAGTTTTTTGCCTCCCCAGGTCCAGGCCTCTATAATTTTTCCACAAAATTTAGTAAAATCTTATTTGGACATTTTTAAATTAATTTAAATTATTTTTAAATTTAATGTATATATTTAAAAAAATATGTCATACCGTAACAAAACAAGGAGTAGAAGAGGCCGCCTTGAGTTTTTGCCTGCCCAGGTCCAGGCCTGTATCATTTATGCACAAAATTGAGTAAAAATGTAATTTGGACATATTTAAATTAATTTAAATTATTTAAATATTTTATTTAAATCTTAAACTTAAGATTCTCTATTCTGAGAGGTGAATAGGAGAAAAAAGATGTCATAGTGTAACAAAAAAAAAGGGGGCAGAAAAGGCCGCCCTGAGGTTTTGCCTCCCAAGGTCCAGGCCTCTATAATTTTTCCACAAAATTAAGTAAAATCTCATTTGGACATTTTTAAATTAATTTAAGTTATTTTTAAATTTAATGTATATATTTAAAAAAATATGTCATACCGTAACAAAACAAGGAGTAGAAGAGGCCGCCTTGAGTTTTTGCCTGCCCAGGTCCAGGCCTGTATCATTTATGCACAAAATTGAGTAAAAATGTAATTTGGACATATTTAAATTAATTTAAATTATTTAAATATTTTATTTAAATCTTAAATTTAAGATTCTCTATTCTGAGAGGTTAATAGGAGAAAAAAGATGACATAGTGTAAAAAAAAAAAAAAGGAGCAGAAAATCCCGCCCTGAATTTTTGCCTCCCCGGGTCCAGGCTTGTAATAATTTTTACAACAAATTGAGTAAAATTTCATTCGGACATTTTTACATTTAATTTTAATTATTTTTAAATTTAATGTATATATTTAAAAAAAATATGACATAACATAACAAAACAAGGAGCAGAAAATCCCTCCCTGAATTTTTGACTTCCCGGGTCCAGGCCTGTGTAATTTTTCCACCTAATTGAGTAAAATCTCATAGTTGCACAGTTAGTCAGGTTGAAAAGTCCATCCAGTTCAACCATTAAAAAAAATAATAATTTGGACATTTTTAAATTAATTTAAATTATTTTTAAATTTAATTTAAATCTTAAATTGAAATGTAAATTTTTATATATTTTTTTTATCCTTATTATTCCTCCTTCGTCAGAACGCCCCAAATGGCCTCCACTATTAATAACGGCGTTATGTAAAGCGAGTTGTAATTTAACAGCGATCGGCGTGAGCAGAAAAAAAAAAAAAAAATCAAAGAGGACGCGGCAGCCTAAATGTCGGGCGCTCGGTGGCGATGCATCGATGCCCAAGTGGTGCGCAGGAAACACGAGGAACACGGATCCTCCGTCTCGCCGTAATCTGAAGGCATTTACTGGCATTTGCATATCTGAGGTTGGCGCTGACTTCCCGCGGCAAAACCCGCGCCCGGCCTGCAGAGCGCCAGGTATTTAAGAAACCATCTGAAGGTCTAATTGCGTGGCATTTGCATTTCTTTCATGGCTTCCCTTTCTTTTGTAAGGAAAACGGCAGACATCTAAATTGCCTCCAAGTTACCAACGATGGAATCTCCCTCCTTCCAGTGCGGGGGAGGGGAGCCGAGCAGCAGACGAGCCGACGATCGACGCGTTTCAAAACCACCGGCTGCAAGGACTTGCGTTTAATCTGGGATTGAGGCGGGGCTCCAGGAATCCGCCAGAGACGGCGAAGCAGCGGCTCCTCGGAGATCGGTGCCATCTTGGGCGGATCGCAGGTGCGTGCGCGACGCGCGACGCATCCCGAAAAACACATGAGAAACGCGTGAGAGAAAATACGAATATTAAAGATCCGCAAATCTTCACACAATTATTATTTTATTTATTTTATTTTAACTGAATTCCCCCAAATTCCCCTCTCTCCTCCGCTGTGACCCTTCTTCTTCCAGGTTATTAAATTATTAAATTCCAAAATGTTTGCGTTGCTTCATTTTTAAATAAAAGGAAATTATGTTACCAATAGCATTCAAATGTTTTCTAATAAAATAGAATGTACCACATTATCTTATTATTATTATTTATTTATTATTATTATTATTTATTTATCTATTTATTATTATTTCTTTCTTTATTATTATTTATCTATTTATTATTATTTATTTATTATTATTCATTTATTTATTATTATTTATTTATCTATTTATTATTATTTATTTATTTATTATTCATTTATTTATTATTATTTATTTAATTGTTTATTATTATTTATCCATTATTATTTATTTATTTATTTATTATTCTTATTAATTTATCTATTTATTATTATTTATTTCTTTATTATTATTATTTATTTATTTATTATTATTTATTTATCTATTTATTATTATTTATTTCTTTATTATTATTATTCATTTATTTATTATTATTTATTTAATTGTTTATTATTATTATTTATCCATTATTATCTATTTATTATTATTATTCATTTATTTTTTAATAATTAATATTTATTATTTTATCATTTTGTTATTATTATTTTTAATCACAAAACCAGGAGCAGAAGACCCCGCCCTGCGTTTTTGACTCCCCCAGGCCTGTAATCATTTTTCCCACCAAATTGAGTAAAATCTAACTTGGACATTTTTAAATTAATTTAAATTATTTTAAAATATAATTTTTATCTATAAAAAGATATGTCATAACCTAACGAAACAAGGAGTAGAAACGGCCGCCCAGATTTTTTGCCTCCCCCAGGTCCAGGCCTGTGATCATTTTTCCCACCAAATTGAGTAAAATCTCATTTGGAAATTTTTTAATTAATTAAATTTTTTTTAAAAATGTCATAGCATAACAAAACAAGGAGCAGAATATCCCGTCCCAAATTTTTGCCCTAAATTTTTGCCTCCCCCAGGTCCAGGCCTGTAATCATTTTTTCACCAAATTGAGTAAAATCTAATTTGGACGTTTTTCAGATCAATAGATATATCAATCAATCAATAGATCAATCAGATAAATAAATTATTTATTTTCTAAATTAGATTAATAAATAAATAAATAAAAAAAACATGAATTAAGCTTTAAATTACAATCACTCAGAAAATATTTCTATAGAAATACATTGTTGGGACAGGGCAACAAGTGAAATGCATTTTTCTAAATCAGATAAATAAATTATTAAAAAAAATAAAAAATAAACATGAATTAAGTAAGATTTAAAATTACAATCACTCAGAAAATATTTCTATAGAAATACATTATTGGAACAGGGCAACAAGTGAAATGCATTTTCTAAATCAGATAAATAAATTATTAATAAAAAATAAAAAAATAAACATGAATTAAGTAAGATTTAAAATTACAATCACTCAGAAAATATTTCTATAGAAATACATTGTTGGGACAGGGCAACAAGTGAAACATATTTTCTAAATCAGATAAATAAATTATTAAAAAAATAAAATAAAAAAATAAATAAACATGAATTAAGTAATCTTTCAAATTACAATCACTCAGAAAATATTTCTATAAAAATACATTGTTAGGACAGGGCAACAAGTGAAATGTATTTTCTAAATCTAATAAATAAATTATTAAAAAAATTAAAAAATAAAGTGAATTAAATAATCTTTCAAATTACAATCACTCAGAAAATATTTCTATAGAAAATACATTGTTAGGAGAGGGCAACAAGTGAAACGTATTTTCTAAATCAGATAAATAAATTATTTAAAAAACAAAAATGAAAAAAAAAAAAAAACAACATGAATAAAGCTTTCAAATTACAGCCACTCAGAAAATATTTCTAGAGAAATACATTGTCGTTAATATAAAAACAAAATGATAAATAATAATAATATAAAATTTAATACATCTATTTCTTTCACAAATGATCAGGAAAACAGCTGTTTTTATTTCATATGCGCATGCTGAATGCGGGGCTGTGAGTGATTAAGGCCGTACGCATTTCATTAAAATAATTAGAATTAAAAAAAATAATAAATAAATAAATTAATTACATTTTTTTGATACAAAATACAATAAAAATATAGGGGAAATTAAAAAAAAATACAACTCAGAGGGGGATTTACTAAGGGAGGAGAATGTTCACTAAGTCCAGCGTTCGTTTTGAATGCCCAATCACAGGCGGGGGGGGGGGATTTTAAAAAGCGGGGCTTCCCTTGCATGTGATTGGACGGTTCAAATGAACTCAACCTCATTGGGCGACGTGAACATTTTCCAACTTTATTATATTAACGGCTCTGAGTTGGCTTTTTTTTTTATTTCTTTTTATTTTTTTATTTTTTTTTTCCTCCGAAGGATGCGATTCATCTAATAGCCACTTAATAAAATATTGTGCGCCCGGTTTGGTTTCAGTGTCGGCGAGGAAATATTAAATATATTTAGGAAAAAACACAAAAATCAAATACAGAAAATTAAAACAGCATAAAGGTCTAATTAGGAAAATATATGAATATATAAAAATAAAATAAATAAATAAATAAATTTGTGATTGTGTTTCCTTTGTTCAAATTTAAAATACATTTTTATTTATTTATTTATTTATTTTATTGCAAGTCTTGATTGATCTGCTCAGTTTCCTGTGCTGCCCCTCCCCCAGTGCACATAACGACGCTCAGCATTTGGGTGAATCACCCGACAACATTTTCACTTTAGGATTCGATGCGACTGAAATGAAAATAACAAAGATGACTCTGCAGAGATAAACAATATTAATGTCCACAAAGCTGAACTTTCCCTCCGTTTGTTTTATTCTCTTTTATTTTGCGAGCGATCGGAGCGGTTAATAAGTCATGCGCATTAAAGGAAACATCAGTCAAAAAAAAAAAAAAAAAGGGATCAATGTGTTTTTTTTTCCAGTCTCTTGAATATTTTAAACAAGTAATTATTTTTATCATTAAATAATTAAAGAAGCGCCCGATATATTTGTGCTCCTATCAGGAATTTTTATACTTCAAAAAAACCTTCCATTACTTTTTTTTCTGCTTAATATAAATATGCATGCGATTTTCTTTTTTTTTTTTTTTCTTAAGCAAAAGTTTTTCTTTTTTTTTCTTTTTTATTAATGTTACGTGTGAATAAAAAGATTGTTACAAAATACCGAAGAACCATAGAACCAAACCTGTATGAAAATGTGGTGGACTGCCAGGAAAACATAAAAAACTTAGATATATTTTATGGATATGTAATGCTTGCTAGGAGACTTTTATAATACATCCGTAAAATACAATAACATTATAATCTAATATTTGTGATATAATATATATATAAAAACTATATAAAAAAATATATATATTATATTA
>BLSH010291373.1:85201-96584 GCA_018402905.1 Glandirana rugosa | reverse complement strand
AGCATATAACCCCCCAGCTCTGCATAGCATATCAGTTTTATTATGCCTAGTGCAAGGAGTTAGACCTGGTTCCCTGCTGGGACCTGCGGTTCCCCAGATTTTTTTCTTCTTATGGCTTTTCAAGCTATCTGATGAAGACTGCTATCAAGTAGCATAGAGGATATCTCGAATCCTGAAATTTCCCCAGCACAGCCGACCGATGCGAGCTACCCTTATCCTTGGCGGGGTCCGCCGCATCGTACCGTTCTGTGCGGGAGGCTAGTGGGTGACCCCCACTTGCGTTCAGTGACCGGGCCCGTCCAGGGGCGCTTGGCCTGCAGCATCCCTTCCCATCAGATGGGAGTAAGGTCTGCTACCGGGTGGCTACCTGCTACGCCCGTCGGATTGGTGAATGGCCCCCCCAGGGGTGCGGAGGGGGGCTGGGCGTTTGGCGGACTAGGCCGGCCGGTGGAGGGTTTTTAGAGGTACAGGTTCCCCTGCTTGTTTTGGTCTGATCGCCTCCTCCTGCTCCGCACCCCGCACTAGAACCGCCATGCGGTGAATCGCGGCCATTTTACCGTGGCCGCGGCCATTTTGTGGGCTATTTTGGCCTCTAGTGGTGGACCGGTGGCCATTTTACCGTAGTCGCAGACTGTGTGACAGGCTTTGGCCTCTTGTGACCGCTCGGCGCCCATGTTTGCTGTGCCTGTGGATGAAAATGTGCGGCTGGCGCCGTTTCTCCCTCTTTTCCTCTGGGACATCATGGAAGGCACAGGGCGGCGAAGGCTCCTGACAAGGCGGTCAAGCACTCCTACTGGGATGCAGCGCTTGAAGGGCAATTACTCACAGCAAGTATAGCTGGGCTCTCCCTGGGGTGTTTGCAGCGGTGGGTGCAGTCCTCCTGGGTATCTCCCGGTTGCTCTGTGGGGCAGTGGTGGGGCTGCATTGTGGGAGTGTCGGGCCTGTTTGGCCTAGCAGTGTTCCGGTGACAATGGCAGCTGAACCTGCGGGTTCTTTCCAGGAGGAGTCTGTGGAAGCGCAACCTGCGCTGGGCCCTATGGTTCCCTTGGATCAGTTAAGGTCCATATTGGGGGTATTTTTTCCCTGGGAGGTGCCGTGCTAAGGGGGTGCCTAAAAAGTGTCCACCCCCCCTCCTTCCTCAGGGGGAGGATTCAGAACCGGAAGGGGCCTCAGTGGTCACAGGGACCCCGTGGAGCTCTCAGATGGTAAGGAAGACCAGGGGGCCTTGGTAGCGCGCGAGAGGGCGCTGGTGGCCTCCCTGATCACCAATATCCCTGCGTCCTTGCGACTGGACCAAGCCAGGGAGTCGCAGGAGACTGCCTATGTTTGTGGGTCTTTTAAGCCACCTCGGTCCCCTAGGGCTTATCACTATGATCAATTCTTTGACCAGCTGGTGTATAAGGAATGGCAGTGTCCGCAGAATTCCTTTTCATTGCCCAAACGTTTCGCTGTGCGTTATCCCTTTGAGGATAGTTTTGTGAAGAAGTGGGCATCCCTCGCAGTGGAGCCTCTGGTGGCTCGCCTGAATAAGGCAACGACCATCCCATTGGAGGGGTCTCCCTCTTTTAAGGATCCGGCCGATAGGCGGACTGAGGTGGTATCCAAGGCACTGTTCTTGGTGGCGGAGTCGGCCATGAGACCGGCTTTGGGGTCGGCCATGGTGGCGCAATCTCTTACTGAGTGTGCGACTGAGTTGCACAATGAGTTGAGCTGCGGGTGCTCGCCTGAGGCTTCACAGTGGACGGACCATTTTATACAGGGTCTTCGGTACCTGTGTGACGCAGCTTTGGACCTGCTTCCCATGCTGTCTAAGATGTCTGTTTTTGCAGTCATTATCAGACGGGTGCAGTGGTTACGCTGTTGGTCGGATGACCACGCGTCAAAAAAGGGCCTCGCGGATCTTCCCTTTTAGGGTGGTCGGCTCTTTTTGGGCACAATTGGATGAAATCATTAAGGATTTCACCGGGGGGAAGAAGAGTACCTTTCTTCCGGAGCCCAGGCAGCGGGAATTCCGCCGTAAGCAGGGTCCTGCTCCTTCGGGCCAGAAGAGGTTTTTTTCGTGCGCCCAGTGCAGCGGGCAAAGGCTCAAGGCCCGGCAAGTCTGCCTCGGGGTCCGGTAAACTGCCCTGACAGCGCAAGAGCGAAAAGACTGAGGAAAAGTCCTCCTCCGCATGATGGGTTGCCCCCACCGGAGTCTTCCCATCTAACTTGAGACTCCCTCAGGGGCGTCGAGAGGCTCTCCTAGGGGCTATTCAGATGCTCTCCGAACAAGGGGTGATTGTGCCGGTACCTCCGCTGGAAAGGTTCCGCGGCTTCTATTCAAACCTATTTGTGGTGCCCAAAAAGGGTGGGGTCAGGCCAGTTCTGGACCTGAAAGCGCTAAACCACTTTGTGAGTGCGCGAAAATTCAAGATGGAATCTGTCCGATCGGTCGTGGCCGCCCTGCACCAATATGACTTCATGGCGTCTCTGGATATCAGGGACGCGTATCTCTCCATGTTCCCATTTGTCCCCGGCACCAGCGCTTTCTGCGCTTTGTGGTGGGGGATCTACATTACCAATTTGTGGCACTTCCCTTCCGTCTGGCCTCTGCTCCTCGGGTATTCACCAAGCTGGTGGCTCCGGTGCTGGCGCTATTGAGGCAGAGAGGCATTGCAGTGGTAGCATACCTCGACGATTTACTCCTGTGAGCGGAGTCTGCTTCAGCCCTAGAGGAGAATGTGGCGATCACCATGGCCTCATTGAAAGACTTTGGCTGGCTGATCAACCTGCGGAAGTCGACGTTGACCCCGTCCTGTCAACTTAAATATCTGGGTCTGATTCTGGACATGGAGCAGGCGAAGGTGTTCTTGCCTCCGGCCAAGTTACGAACACTGCAAGCAGCGAACCCTGCTGTCACGCCGGTGGTCCTCCTTACAGTTTTGTATGCGGGTGTTGGGACTCATGGTTTCAGCCTTCGAGGCAATACCCTACGCCCAGAGGCACACTCGGCTCCTACAGCGAGCGATTCTGTCACGGTGGGACAAGTCTCCGCTGTCCCTGGACCAGCTGATCAGATTGGATCATCAGACCAGAGGATCATTGACCTGGTGGCTTCGGACCCCAGCTCTAACGTTGGGGAAGTCGTTTCTCCCCCTGAATTGGTCGATAGCCACGACGGACGCCAGCCTATCGGGCTGGGAGGGGGTCCTGGGGCAGCTGTCTGCTCAGGGCCGTTGGTCGGCGCAGGAATCTCGCCTTCCGATAAATGTGCTGGAGTTGAAGGCGATCAGGCTCTGCCTCTCCCACTGGACGGTAAGGCTGCGCGGCCTCCCGGTTCGGGTTCAGTCGGACAACGCCGCGGTGGTGGCGTACGTGAACCATCAGGGCGGAACGAGGAGCTCGGCAGCGGCTGCGGAAGCGGCTCTCATTCTGAGATGGGCAGAACTTCACGTGCCGACGATCTCCGCCATTTACATTCCTGGCGTAGAAAATTGTCAGGCAGACTTTTTCAGTCGCCGGACGCTGGATCAGGGGGAATGGTCCCTACATCCAGAGGTGTTCCGCCAGATTTGTCACAAGTGGGGCAGCCAGACGTGGACCTCATGGCGTCCAGGTTCAATCACAAGGTGCAGACCTTCGTGTGCAGAACAAGGGACCCATTGGCGCCCGCCACGGACGCGTTGGTTGCGCCTTCAGGTCAGTATCGGCTCCTGTACGCCTTCCCTCCCATCAAGCTTCTACCGCGGCTACTGCGCAGGGTGGAAGCGGAGGGGATTCGGACAATAGTGGTGGCTCCGGATTGGCCTCGGCGCCCTTGGTACACCGACGTGGTGCGGATGGTGACAGATGTTCCCTGGCGTCTTCCACTGTGCGAAGATCTGCTGTCGCTTGGCTATTGAGTCCCAGGTGTTGAGGGATAGGGGTGTCTCTGACTCCGTGATCCCTACCATGCTTAAAGCGGAGTTCCACCCAAAAATGGAACTTCCGCTTTAAGCACTCCTCACCCCCTTACATGCCACATTTGGCATGTCATTTTTTGGGGGGGGGGGGGAGTGTGTCCCCAGGTTTCAGAGGGACTTCCTGTCCCTCTTCCACCTTCCGCCTCGGGGCCGCCTAGGCGACTCCTCCTCTCCTCCTAAGCGGCCCCTCCCTCCTGGCAATCTTCTGGGACACGTCACAGGTCCCAGAAGATTGCTTGGCCACTGGCAACACGCAGCGCGACTCGCGCATGCGCAGTGCGTGCCCGGCCGGTGCCCACACTTGCAATGCCGGCGCCGCAGGGAGGAGGGGGGAGACGAGCGAGGCTTCGGGAGCAGCCGTTGCTGGACCGGGAGACAGGTAAGTTTCTGTTTATTAAATGTCAGCAGCTACACTTTTTGTAGCTGCTGACTTTTAATAAACAAAAAAAAGCATGGAACTCCGCTTTAAGGCGCGCAAGTGTACTTCGCGGAAGATATATCATCGCACCTGGATGGCCTATATTGCCTGGTGTGAGACGGGGGGTTGGAATCCCCGATCTTATGTTGTGTCCCGGGTCCTGGCTTTTTTGCAGCAGGGCCTGGATAACAAATTGGCATTGAGTACTCTCAAGGGTCAGATTTCGGCTCTGGTGATTCTCTTTCAACGTCCTTTTGGCGTCACATTCGCTGATACGTACATTTGTACAGGGTGTACGCCATGTGGCTCCTCAGGTACGGTCGCCTTTGGCGCCGTGGGATTTGAATTTGGTACTTTCTGTACTGCAGAAACCGCCAGGGATATTCCCTTACAATTGCTGTTGCAAATGGTGGCTTTCTTGGTGGCCATTACATCCGCTAGACGGGTGTCTGAGTTGGCAGCATTGTCCTGTAGGTCTCCCTATTTGGTCCTTCATAAGGACAAGGCGGTCCTGCGGCCTTCCCCTTTGTTTCTACCGAAGGTGGTTTCCTCTTTTCACATTTAATGAGGATATTGTTCTCCCTTCATTATGTCCGCACCCGTCGCATGCCAAGGAGAGCGTGTTGCATTCTCTGGATGTCTTGAGGGCTTTGCGGGTGTATTTGGCGGCTACAGCTTCTTTTCGGAAGGCTGATGCGTTGTTTGTGCTGACAGAAGGCCCGTTGGTGGCCTCGTCAGCTACTGTTTCCCGTTGGATCAGGCAGACCGTGACCCATGCGTATACTGTTCGGGGCAAAGTCCCCCCCCCCCCCCCCTTTTCCGGTCACGGCTCATTCCACCAGGGCAGTTAGTACCTGGGCTTTAAGACACCAGGCTTCGGTGTCCCAGGTGTGCAAGGCGGCTACTTGGGCCTCGGTGCACACTTTTGCTAAGTTTTACAAAGTTGATTTGTCAGCATCCGCGGATGCTGCTTTTGGCCGTAAAGTGTTACAGGCGGTGGTGTAGGCGCGTCTGACGGCTCCTGAGAGGATTCTGTTGGGTACAGTTGTTGTTGTTGTTTACCCACCCCTCTTGAATGACACTGCTTTGGGACATCCCCACTTGTCAATGAAGGGCTGCGTCTGTCAGTGAACGTAGGAGAAAATAGGATTTTATTCAGAACTCACCGTAAAAACCTTTTCTCTGAGTTCACTGACAGACGCAGCACCCACCCCTCTGTGTAGCGTTTGTACGGCTTGTTACGAACTGAGATGCTATGCAGAGCTGGGGGGTTATATGCTGGAGTGAGGACGGCCCCCTGGGAGGGGTCAGTTTGCTTTTTTTTTTTATTTGCCTAGTCTACTCCTAGTAGGATGTGCATATAACCCCACTTGTCAATGAAAGGCTGCGTCTGTCAGTGAACTCAGAGAAAAGGATTTTACAGTAAGTTCTTAATAAAATCCTATTTTCTTTTTCTGCGTTTTTTTTTTTTTTTGTTTTTTTTTTATAATTTTTTATAATTTTTCTTTCACAAAATTTTGTTTCATTTTGATTTATCAAATAACTGAAGCACACAGTAATATTTCAGTAGTGAAATGAGGTTTATTGGATTAACAAAAAATGTGCAATATGCATCAAAACGAAATTAGACAGGTGCATAAATTTAGGCACCCTTGTCATTTTGTTGATTTGAATACCTGTAACTACTTAGCACTGATTAATTTGAACACACAATTGGTTTGATGAGCTCATTAAGCCTTGAACTTCATAGACAGGTGCATCCAATCATGAGAAAAGGTATTTAAGGTGGCCAATTGCAAGTTGTTGTTCTCTTTGGCTCTCCTCTGAAGAGTGGCAACATGGGGGCCTCAAAACAACTCTCAAATGACCTGAAAACAAAGATTGTTCTACATTATGGTTTAGGGGAAGGCTACAAAAAGTTATGGCAAAGATTTAAGCTGTCACTGTCCACTGTGAGGAACATAGTGAGGAAATGGAAGGCCACATGCCCAGTTCTTAAGGCCGGAAGTGGCAGCCACATGAAATATTGGAGAGGCAAAGGCGAAGGATGGTGAGAACGGTCAAAAACTGCCCACAGACCACCTCCAAAGACCTCCAACATCAACTTGCTGCAGATGGTGTCACCGTGCATCGTTCAACAATTCAACACACTTTGCACAGGGAGAAGCTGTATGGGAGATGCACACACGCCACAAACTGAGTCGCTTGAGGTATGCAAACGCACATTTGGACAAAGATTGAGTTATTTGGTCATAACAAGGGGAGTTATGCATGCCGACAAAAGAACACAGCGTTCCAAGAAAAACACTTGCTACCCACAGTAAAATTTGGTGGAGGTTCCATCATGCTGGGTGGCCAGTGCCGGTAATCTGGTTAAAGTTGAGGGTTGCATGAATTCCACTCCATATCAGCAGATTCTTGAGAATAATGTTGAGGAATCAGTCACAAAGTTGAAGTTTCGCCAGGGCTGGATATTTCAACAAGACAACGATCCAAAACACTGCTCAAAATCTACTCGGGCATTTATGCAGAGGAACAAGTACAATGTTCTGGAATGGCCATCCCAGTCCCCAGACCTGAATATCATTGAACATCTTTGGGGTGATTTGAAGCGGGCTGTCCATGCTCAGCAACCATCAAACCTAACTGAACTGGAGATGTTTTGTAAGGGGGAATGGTCCAAACTACATTCATCCAGAATCCAGACAGACACTCATTACAGGCTATAGGAAGCATCTAGAGGCTGTTATTTCTGCTAAAGGAGGCTCTACTAAATATTGATGTGATTTTTCTGTTGGGGTGCCCAAATTTATGCACCTGTCTAATTTCGTTTTGATGCATATTACGCATTTTCTGTTAATCCAATAAACCCCATTTCACTACTGAAATATTATTGTGTCCTTCAGTTATTTGATAGATCAAAATGAAATTGCTGATCCAAACACCCAAATATTTATAAATGATAATCATGGAAATTGTCAGGGGTTCCTAAACTTTTGCATACAACTGTAAATAAGTACATTTTCTCAAGTGACCGGCACTGATGAGGCTACACTGATGAGGCAGTACAGATTGGCACTGATGAGGCACATATATGCAGCACTGATGGGCATTGATAGGTGGCACTGAGATATAGCACTGTTAGAGATGGCACTGGCAGACATCACATATGGGCACACTGCCATCCCTACAGTGCACTATACGTCCCTTACATGTTGGTCTAGGGTGGGCTCCCTAGTGGTCCCTGAGTGGCCTCCAGATCGTCTCCCTGGTGGTCCCTGGGCGGCCTCCTGATGGTGTCCCTGGTGGTCCTCGGCGGGCTCCCTGGTGGTCCAGTGTGGCGATCCTAGGGGGGGCTGCACTGATGAGCGTTCAGTGCAGACCCCTCCCTGTCAGGAAAGCAGCCAAACAACTCTCCTCTAATCACGTCTGCAGATGTGATTAGAGGAAACGCCGATAAACTGCTCTTCCTGTTTACATTGTGACCAGCCGTGATTGGTGAAGGTAGATCACATGGTAAAATGTGATCAGTAATGCTTGCTTTCTCATGAAACAGTTCCGAGCGCCGTTCATCGTTTCTCAGGCTTACTGTTTATGCTGGCTCACCCAAGAAACAATCAGACGGTGTGGCTGTCTGCTCCCGTAGGTGATAAAAGAGTAGATACTTTTTGATCGACTCTATGGTCTTGGAGGACCAGAGTGACAACATGAGGTCCCTTCTGGTCCAGGCTGGAAGTAAATAATTTTTTTAAGCACTTTTTATTCCTATTAAAAGAAATGTAAACATCCTTTGTAATAGAAATAAGGGATGACAGGTCTTCTTTATGAGCAAAAGAGAGAGGTATGTGTGTCTGTCTGTCTCATATATATATATATATATATATATATATATATATATATAATATACATACGGCTTTTTATATCTTTTGCTTTTAAAGGTAAAAAAGTTATCTGGGGTCTTTTTGACCCCAGATCTCTCTATAAGGTCTCTTTTCACCCTGCCGCAATTTTGGAGATTTCAGGGAATGCCTGTGTAAACTTGAGGTCTATGGATTATGGTCTATCCTCATGTTGCATCAAAGTCGGACCAAAGTAATACAGGGACTACTTTTTTGAAGTCTGTGCGACTTGAAGTCACACAGATATGAATGGTTATCACTGGGAATCATGGGGTACGACTTGTCATGCGACACTGATGTCCAAAGTCGCAGGAAAAGTCGCAAGAGTGTGGAAGGGGCCTAAAGAGGACCTGTCATTTCTATTTACAAGGGATGTTTACATTTCTTGTAATAGGAATAAAAGTGCTAAAAAAAAACATATATTGAAAAGGGACCATTTAAAAATAAAATACGCCAAAAAAAAAAAAATGTAAAGGGCTCCCATCCCTCCGAGCTCGCGTGCAGAAGTGAACGCTTACATAAGTCTCGCATGCATATGTAAATGGTGTTCGCACCACACGTGAGGTATTGCTGCGAACGCTGGAGCAAGAGCAATAATTCTAGAGCAAAAACACCTCTAACTCTAATCAGTTAAACTTTAGTGCTGGTTCACACTTGTGCGATGCGAGAAGCCTGTGAATCCACTGCCGCATCGCGCCTGACTCACACGGCAGTTCACACTGCCAAATGTGAACTGAGGGGAGTGTCGATGCAAAGTTAATGACGCCCCTACTGCAGCTCAAATATCGCAGTGCGAGCTGACAGTTCACAGATGATTCGGATTGCATGGGTGTGAACACCCATGCGATTAGATTCTGGTGCTGACGCAAAAATGGGCCCTGTGCGAGTTTGGTCCGAATGTGATGCGATTTCAGCCGTACTTGGAGTGACATGTTGGGTATCTATTTACTTGGTGTAACATTATCTTTCACATTATACAAGAAATCTATTTTTTTTATTTTTTTTTATTCCTTAACCATTTGCCTAAAAGCCTCCTTTACCCCCTTCCTGCCCAGGCCAGTATTCAGCTTTCAGCGCTATCACACTTTGAATGACAATTGCACGCTCATGCAAGACTGTACCCAGATTTAATTTTTATAATTTTTTTCACACAAAGCTTTCTTTTGGTGGTATTTAATCACCGCTGGGTTTTTAGTTTTTGCTAAATGAATAAAGATCGGAAATTAAAAAAACAAAACAAAAACATTTTCATAGTTTGTTATAAAATTTTGCAAACAGGTAATTTTATTTTCTCCTTCACTGATGAGGCGTCACTGATGGGCTCTGATAGGTTTTGCAAAACCGCTGTGCAAGTACCATGTCACATAAAAAATTGCAACAATTGCCATTTTAATCCCTAGGGTCCCTAAGTGTAATGTTTGGAGGTTATAAGTAATTTGTCAAGCAAGAAATACTGATTTAAACTTGTAAACAAAAAAACAAAAAAGTGACAGAAAAAGCCTGGTTGGCAAGTGGTTTACCACTTCAACTCAGAAGGATTTGCTCCCCTTCCTGACCAGGCCATTTTTTTGCGATACGGTACTGCGTTAACTGCCAATTACATGGTTGTGCGACGTTGTACCCAAACAAAATTGACGTCCTTTTTTCCCACAAATATAGCTTTCTTTTAGTGGTATATGATCACCTCCTTCAGTTTTTGTTTGCACCATATAACAAAAAAACACCGACAATTTTGAAGGGGGGGGGGGGAAAAATTACTTTCTGCTATAAAAAATGTTCAGGAAAAAATCAAATTGCTTCATCAATTTAGGCCAATATGTCTTCAGCGACTTATAGCGGGACTGCAATATTGCGGCAAACAAATTAGACACTAGCTAGACACTTTTTGGAGACCAGTGACACTAATACATTGATAAATGCTAAAAATGCAGGAACACAGGATCCAGACCTTCCTTACTGACAGAATGGTGACCTGCCTTGTTTACTTAGGCAGGTGGTCATCCATGCTGAGTGCCGGCGGACATCAGGTCTGCGGGACCCACTGGCGCGCACTCTATATATACAGTATCTCACAAAAGTGAGTACACCCCTCACATTTTTGTAAATATTTTATTCTATCTTTTCATGTGACAACACTGAAGAAATGACACTTTGCTACAATGTAAAGCAGTGAGTGTACAGCTTGTGTAACAGTGTAAATTTGCTGTCCCCTCAAAATAACTCAACACACAGCCATTAATGTCTAAACCGCTGGCAACAAAAGTGAGTACACACCTAAGTGAAAATGTCCAAATTGGGTTCAAGTTGTCAATATTTTGTGTGGCCACCATTATTTCCCAACACTGCCTTAACCCTCTTGGGCATGGAGTTCTCCAGAGCTTCACAGGTTGCCACTGGAGACCGCTTCCACTCCTCCATGACGACATCACAGAGCTGGTGGATGTTAGAGACCTTGCGCTCCTCCACCTTCCGTTTTGAGGATGCTCCACAGATGCTCAATATGGTTTAGGTCTGGCTACATGCTTGGCCAGTCAGCTTCTTAAACAAGGCAGTGGTCGTCTTGGAGGTGTATTTGGGGTCGTTATCATGTTTGAATACTGCCCTGCGGCCCAGTCTCCAAAGGGAGGGGATCATGCTCTGCTTCAGTATGTCACAGTACATGTTGGCATTCATGGTTCCCTCAATGAACTGTAGCTCCCCAGTTACAGTTCGCACACACCACCGTTGGTCCACTCCTCATGTTTCTGTTCACACAGAACGGATGTCAGTTCGTACCACCACCCTCACAGTACCAGACCCCGACGTACTCACGACGGTCGTGACCCCTCGATGTCAAGTAACTCCCTTGGTACTTACGGTTGTACATGACACTGTATGACTTCGTCTCGTACTAGGGGAGGGAAACCTCTGACCCGGCGTCCCGTCATAAGTTTGTACTATTGCTGGGGTTTATGTGGAGGTTCTGCTGGTGACGGAACAAATTCTTCGACTGACCGGTTCGTACATCGGTCTGGATTTGGTATAACTCGTAGACACCTCGTAGGAGTTTTGCCTTCCACCTCCTCGCGTTCCAGAGATTGTAGGTGGTCGAGACACTACAGCAGTACCTCCTCACCTTCGCCAGA
>BLSH010291373.1:15797-29117 GCA_018402905.1 Glandirana rugosa | reverse complement strand
GAACCACTGCTTTAAAGGATGAGCACACTTACCTGTTTGGCCCCTAACGCACCTTCTCCCTCCTTCCTTCCACAGATGCATACTTGAAACCTTGATCTGACGGGCAGGGTCTTCATGGTTTGTTTACATCCAGCTCTGCAAGTCCTCACCGAGCCTGTGCATTACAGTCCCATAGCCTTCTATGGGACCCAGCCATCATTGTCTTTGGCTGCATCTGCCCATTACCGCAGCCATGTCCTTTTTAGGAGGCTGTGTCCCAAATTTAGGGGTCCAGTGTAAGTTCATCTTACAGATTTTTCAGTAAGGATGAACTTATCCTTTAAAGTGACATTGTCAGAATATTTAACTGGCTTTCCGACTGTATAACCTACATCTAAGGCGGCTCGGCTGCACCAGATCCCGCACCCTAGTACATGATCTGACACTTGTGGGTGGGGGCGTGCGTGCCACTGGCGACCCAGCCATGTGCTGTGATTAAACTCAGCGGGTGCCGGCCAATAGATTACCGCAGGCACCTGGCATCATGATTTCACACAGGACAGAAAGAAGAAGGCAGAACCCTGTCAGCTGGAAAGTAATAGATTTTCTTCCCCCCCAAAGCAGGGAATAAAATATTACTTCCTCTAGTAAAAGCAGCACATACAGTACACAAACACTGGCTAGGCACACATTTAACCCTTTGATTGTCCTAGATGTTTGACCCCTTCCCAGCCCATGTCATTAGTACAGTGACAGTGCATGTTTTTTTTAGATTTTTTTTTTTAAGCACCGATCGTTGCAATAGTGGCAGTGTTCAATTGTCTGCCGCAATATTGCAGTCCTGCTAGAAGTCACTGATTGCCCCCATAACTGGTTAAAAAAAAAAAATAATAATCCAGTGTGTGTGTATATATATATCCTTCATAACAAAAACAACGTGCTTTATTTTTAACAGCACCGAGCCACTGCATGCCCTTGTTTAGATGGCAGTAAGGCTGCAGCTTTACCACCTTGTCTTATAGGCTCCAAGCCTCTAAAGTTGAAATGAACTTCCAATTTACATCAGCTAAACAATTTCCATGTGCATTAAAAAAAAAAGTTTGCAACAGGTTACAGTTTAGAAAAGCCTGTCGGCATAATGCAGTGGTCTCTCTGCAGAGGTCTGACACACCCCCTGCAAAGTTGGAGCTCAAGCTCTCCAATCAGAAAGAGGCATCCTCTGTGCTGATTAATTTCTACATAGAGAAAACCCAACGGGAAGACTTGGTACATCTCGTTTGATGCGCCTGCAATGTATTCAGACCATTTTTGAAAGTTCAGTTTCACTTTAAACAGAAATACACATTGGTGTTGTGACACAAAAATTAGAAATCGCTATTCATTAAATTAGAAAATCGCTAGTCATGTAAAATAAGTTTACAATCTTCCTCTCTGATACATTCTGACGGCAAAAATCGATTTTCTAAGGACAGCATGGTCAAACGTTTCCAGGCAGAGCCCAACCTCCAAACGCCTTTTCTAGGTGTTGGGCGACGGCCAGCGTTAGATGGTCATTATACTGGGAGGAGACTATTTGTATGCCCAGCGGCAGTCCAGCTTGGCTAAGCCCCAGCGGGCATTGGGTGACCGGCACTCCTAAAACATTGAATATACCTTCGGAGAAAAGACATGGTTATTAGTGTGACAATTTTCTTCGCATTTGTCTCTTATGCCATTTAACCATTTCAATGCCGGTGTCCTGTCAGATTAGGTAATGGCAGGGACGTTACGTCACCTGCGCATGCGTACCGCCACCAGGTTTGCTAATCTGACAGAACACCTGCAGTCAGGAGAAGGCAGCAGCAGACATCTCACTACACCCAGCTGTGTCTTGAATATCAGAGTAATTTTAGCACTAAAAGTTTGTGTATAGAAATAAATATAGTATATTGACATCTGTGATGTGGTTTGGATGTTTAATCTAGAAAGCCTAAGGTTTAGTGCTGAGCAGTGCTGTGTGTAACAGCATGGCCTCCACCACCTTCCTACTGCATGGCGTAGCTGGGTGTAGTGCAGTGGTTCTCAACTCCGGTCCTCGGGCCCCCCCAACAGGCCAGATTTTAAGTATTACCTTGGGGAGATGCAGACTAGAATACTGCAATCACTGAGCAGCAAATTATATCACCTGTGATGTATTTCAGTTATCCTGCAAACCTGGCCTGTTGGGGGGGCCCGAGGACCGGAGTTGAGAACCACTGGTGTAGTGAGATGTCTGCTGCCGCCTTCTCCTGACTGCAGGTGTTCTGTCAGATGAGCAAACCTGGTATTGGTGACCACATGTGCATCTGGCAGAACATCACTTCCTTTACCTAATCTGACAGTTTGCAAATTCTGACACTTCTCACATACATCCAAAAACCTTTTTTTTTTTTTTTTGCTAGAAAATTAATTGGAACCCCCAAACACACACATATAATTTTTTTTTTTTCACCAGGGGCCCTGCCCTATAGAATAAAACAGTGTTTCTCAATTCCAGTCCTCAAGGCACACCAACAGGTCATGTTTTCAGGATTTCCCTTGAGATGAAAACTGCTGTGGTAATTACTAAGTCAGTGAAACTGATCAAATCACCTGTGCAAAATAATGGAAGGCCTGAAAACATGACCTGTTGGTGCGCCTTGAGGACTGGAACTGAGAAACACTGGAATAAACTCTGGAATAAAATGAAGGGTGTTGCAATTTTTTATATCATATGGTATTCACGCATCAGTTTTTCAAACGCAATTTTATGGCGGGGAAAAAAAAAATACACTTTAATGAATTTTAGTCGCACACAATATAATACCCAAAATGCCAAAGCTGAGGTTACGCAGAGTACATAGATATCGAACATGTCACGCTTTAACCACTTCATACCTGGGCCATTTCTGGCACTCCTCTCCTACATGTGCAAATCATTTTTTTTTTTTTTTTGCTAGAAAATTACTCAGAGCCCCCAAACATTATATATGGGGTTTTTTTTTGCAGATATCCTATGGAATAAAATGACGGTTGTTGCAACTTTTTATGGAATGCGGTATTTGTGCAGCAATTTTTCAAATACGTTTTTTGGAAAAAAAAAAAAACAAACCAATCCATAAATTTAAAAAAAAAAAAAACGTAAAGTTAGCCCAATTTTTTTTTTTTTTTTTCCATACTGTGAAAGATGTTGTGCCGAGTAAATAGACACCCAACATGTCACGTTTTAAAATTGCGCACACTCGTGGAATGGCGCCGAACTTTGGTACTTAAAAATCTCCATAGGCGATGCTTTAAAAATGTTTACAGGTCAGATCTTTAGAGTTACAGAGGAGGTCTGGAGCTAGAATTAATACTCTAATGCACGCGCCGATACCTCACATGTGTGGTTTGAATGCCGTTTACATATGCGGGCGCGATTTGCGTATGCGTTCGCTTCTGTGCGGGGACGTGGCGCTTTGATTTTTTTTTTTTTTTTTTTTTTATTCCTTATTTTTACACTTTCTCTAAATTTTTTTCTTTTGATCACTTTTATTCCTATTACAAGGAGTGTAAACATACCTTGTAATAGGAAAAGTGTGTGACAGGTCCTCTTTATGGAGAGATGCAGGGTCTGTTAGACTCCTCATCTCTCCTCCAAACTGGAAAGGCTGAGATCAGGAAAAAAAAAAAAAAAAAATGGACAATTCCAGCTGAATTTGCTGGCACTGTTTACATCCGGAGACCCGGACGTGACATCATGACTTGTGCCCGGGCCTCCAAGAGCCATAGAGATGACGGGACCATCTGTCCCTCGGAAATCTATGGTACTTCCTTCTGGCGGCAGGAGATTCATTCTCCCATTCACTCAGGTCAGTCGGGAGAAGCGATGGGAGGGGGAGGACATCCCCTGTAAGAACGATCAAGCGGCTGAACTGCCGCTATGATCGTTCTTACGGTGACGGGAATTGCCTGCAGAGAAAAACTATATCTCAATGATGCCTGCAGGTGCCGGCATCATTGAGATGTTACCACTGAAAGCCCATGACGTCAATTGATGTATTGCGGATATGAAGTGGTTAAAATTGGCGCCATTCCACAGCTGGGAGCAAAACGATGGCACTTTTCCTACATAATTCTCAATGGGTGACGCTTTAAATGCCTTTACAGGTTGCCTGTAATAAATTTTATTTATTAATCCAAAACTTTTTTTTTTAACTGTCCAATTTTTTTTTTTTTAATAACTTTATTGCCATCACAAGGGATAAACAGCATCCCTTGTGACAGAATGGCCCTCTTTATGGAGAGATCTGAGGTCTATTAGACACCTAATCTCTTGTCTCCAATGCAGCCTATCAGGCAGATCAGCTGCTTTCCTTGACGCAAATGGCCAGGTAAATGGGCGGAATTGCAAATGACGAAATCCTTGTCACTTCTGATTTCTGCGGTCACGGAGAGGGAGGTACAACGTCAGTTCCTTTCTCTGTGCAGCTGTCGCATCGATCCTGGGCTCCCCAATCGGATGGCAGAGCATGGGAAGAGGAGGCCTCCTTCCGCCACCCACAGAAGTGATCGAGTGGCTGTTTGGCTCTAATCACTTCTGCTTTAAAGGGAAACGCTGGCTGAAAATTTTGATACCCAGATGCCTGATGGTCTGCAAGAGGAAACGGCAGAAAGATGACCTCCTCAATCTCCCCTGCTCTTTCCTCCTATCAGCATGTTCCTTGTGGGCGCATTTGCATTCTGTACACCCGATTGGCTCCCAGTCCTGCCCCTCTCTCTCGCAGTCTGAGCTCTCTTGTAGAGGGTTTGCAAGAAGCTGATAACCAAGTAAAATTTCTCTGTTAAATATAACGCAGAACTTTACCGTTGTGTCTATTCCTCTTCCATGCCGTCATCTACAAAGCTTTAGTGTGTGCAGATGCGCTGTTGGCTTCTGTTAGGCCACAAATCCTTGCACAGGTACTCTGCCATGCTCTGGGGGTTTTCTGCCCATGTGCACTACACTGCCTCCTGGGATAGCGGAGACTTAGCAATTCCAGAGGCAGTTTTAGGCTGAAAAGCAGGAAGTGCAGCACAAACAGCCAAGAGTATATTAAGTTCTGCTTTAACCACGCCATAGCCAAAAGACTGCTACAATGTGGCTCTAATTCCAGGAGGGCGTCCATGGATGTCCTCCTGGAATTATGTCCCTGGGGCCCGCTCTGTGATCAGCTGTGTCAAAAGAGCCAATCACAGGGACCCTTTACCACATGATCAGCTGTGTCCAATCACAACTGATCACAGTGTAAACAGAATTGCCGGTTATTGGCATTCCTCTCCTCACACGCTGTTACAGCCAGCAACTGGCAATCCTGACAGGGGATTGACAAATTTGCTTAGACTCTAGGACCCAGTTTTTTTTTTTTTTTTAAATAAATCAGCTGCCCTGTGCTCAGAACTGCATGTCCGGGGCGTCAGGCAATAAGAAGAAAAAAACAAAAAAACACAACTAAAGGTGGCACTGATTAGATGGCACTTATCAGCTGAAATGATGGGTGACACTGATGAGGGGTCGCCGATGAGCACCAACTGATAGGTGGCACTGATAGACGGTACTTCCCCTCCACTCAGCGGCGGTAAGGAAAGAGCGACTGATCAAGCCCAGCTGTCAACCTGGGAATATGATGTTGGGCAGGGGGGGCAGTAAGAGCAAGCCATGCTCATCACACCAACATCCACCAGAGGGCGCTGGTTCGCACACAGGCGCGTGCATCCCGTTCCAGCAGGCCACGGCCTCAATTATCGGCTAGTCCACGCGCCTGCTGGTGGGCCACATGGGAGGCTCCCGACCACTGCTGCGGTGTAACCCAGGTGCCAGGACACAATTTCCAGTTGCCACTGCGACCTGGAGCCTGGGTTTTTGTCAAGCCCTGAATTAGGGTACTGGTCATCAGTTCAGTAAATCAATGCTGCACGCCAGTGCCCGTCAGTAAAAGAGAAAAATCACTTATGTGAAAATTCTTAAAGAAAAAAAAAACCCAGTTTCTATTATAACATTTTGCAGTCTTTTCATTTGTTTAGCAAAAATAAAAGCCCAGTGGAGATTAAATACCAGCAAAAGAAAGCTCTATCAGTCTCAAAAAAAATGATAAATATTTAATATGGGTACAGTGCTGCATGACCTCACAATTTTTATTTAAAGTGTGCCAGCGCTGAAACTTGGCCTGGGCAGGAAGAGGGGGGTATAAGTGCCTGGCAGGCAAGTGGAATACAGTTGTATTCTCTCCCAATCTAAAAAGGTAAAGCAGCAGCAGGAGACTGATGAGGTCATCTTTCTGTTTGCATTCTGCACATCTGATTGGGTCCCAGTTCTGCTCCTCCTCACAGTCTAAGCTCAGTTGCAGAGGTGTTTGCAAGAGGCTAATTATTAAGGCGGGGGGGAATGGTGTTGGACCTGGCATATAAAAGTATTTCGGCGCGACAATGGAGAGTACTTACCAGTGTAGGCAAAGTTGAAAGGCCAAGCGAGAGGATGATGGTGTTTTGGGGCGATCTTAGGATGAGAAGGATAGAGGAGAACTCCATCGTCCCCCAGCAATGTATTCAGTTCTTCTTTCAAGTTTTTGGCTCTTTGCACCATTTTTGCACTTCCTTGTGGATTCAGATTCGCCAAATTCTCAGTGAGAGCCAAACCTGCATGAGACACGTCACATAGATCACATAATGGTCTTCTGATCTCATTTCAGCCATGCTATGACCACCAGATCTCACCCAACGTTGGTACCTGACCTCAACTTAGAGTAGATATAAAGCCCTACCATGTAAATATGATTAAACTGTGAAATGTCTTTTCCTAAAAAGGTGTAAATCTACAGCCTTCGGTTAAATAATCGCTGGGGATCCTGATGCTACATGACCATGATGTATACTATAATCAGTCATTTAAACTGGTTCCCGTCCGGCCTATAGACATCGGGCTGCCCGCTCTGGATCCAGGTGGGCGTCATACGATGTCCTCTCCAGAACACACGCGGCGCAATCTGTCAACGATGTGATCATGTGATCGCTGTGACCAATCGCAACAGATAACAAGAAAATTGTACACAATGGGTGGCTTCCATATATGCCATTCATCGTGTTGCTCGCTGTGATTGGTCACAGTGATCAAATCACGGGCCAATCACACCGCATCTGTGCCTGTGATTAGCTGTGTCCAATCACAACAATACACACTAAATGAATCAACTTCAGAAAAAATAGCTGCTCATGATACAGTGAACACATATATATATATAAATATAAATAAAACAAAAGTAAAAAAAAAAAAAAAAAAAAGTTTAACCACTTCAGCCCCGGAATGATTTCACACTTTAGGACCGGAGCACTTTTTGCGATTCGGCACTGCGTCGCTTTAACTGACAATTGCGCGGTCATGCGACGTTGTACCCAAACAAAATTTGCGTCCTTTTTTTTCCCACAAATAGAGCTTTCTTTTGGTGGTATTTGATCACCGCTGCGTCATTTCTGATCGCCGCTATAAACAAAAGAAAAGCGACAATTTTGCAAAAAAACCCAAATTTCTTACTTTTTGCTAAAATACAAATCCAAAAAAAAATATATAAAAAAAACATTTTTTTTTCAACGGTCGATTTATATTCTTCCTCATATTTGTGATAAAAAAAATCACAATCGGCGTTTATTGATTGGTTTGCGCAAAAGTTGCTGCGTTTACGGATGATGAGAATTAATTTCTGGGGTTTTTATTTATTTATTTTTTACTAGTAATGGCGGCGATCTGCGATTTTTAGCAGTACTGCGATATTGCAGCGGCCATGTCGGACCATTTTGACACTTTTTTGGGACCATTGGCATTTATACAGTGATCAGTGCTATAAAAATGCACTGATTACTGTGTAAATGCCATTGGCCACATGTCGAACCCCCTGCAAGAATGTACGGATCAAAGAGCGCATTGTCAAAAGGACGCTGAAAAAGGATAGCCAGGGCAGAAATCTGACCCTTGATCGTACTCAAACCCCAGCTTCTGATCGAGACCCCTCTGTAGAAAAGTCAGAACCCGAGAAGGAGCGGGGATTCCACCCCCCATTCTCGCACCAGGCGATGTAAGCCCTCCAGGTGCGGTGGTAAATCATTCGGGAAGTGGCCTTGAGTGCCTTAAGCATGGTGGGGATCACCGAGTCCGAGACACCCCAATCCCTCAAACACCTGGGATTCAATAGCAAGGCCGTTAAAGCCAGAAAGGGTAAACCAGGATGCAAGATGGGCCCCTGGGACCGTAGATCCTCACAAAGCAGGAGTCGCCAGGGGACGACCACCACCATTCATATTACGTCAGCGTACCAAGGACGCCTTGGCCAATCTGGAGCTACTAGAATGGTCGGTATGCCTTCCGTTTCTATTCTGTGCAGTAGCAGCTTGAGAGGGGGAAAGGCATAGATGAGCCGGTACCGAGCCCACGGAGCTACTAGAGCATCCGCCACGTCCCCCAAGGGATCCCTTGTGCTGCTCACGAAGGTTTGCACATTCCGATTGAGACGAGACGCTAGCAGGTCCAAGTCTGGTGTACCCCACCTCAGACAAATCTGATGGAACACATCCGGGTGCAGGGACCACTCTCCTTGGTCCAACCCCTGACAACTCAGGTAGTCCGCCTGCCAATTTTCTACGCCCGGAATGTGGACGGCGGAAATCGCCATCATGTGGAGTTCTGCCCAACACAGAATGTGAGCCACCTCCGAGGCCGCAGCCGAGATTCTTGTCCCGCCCTGGTGATTCACGTATATGCCATGGCATTGTCCGACTGAATCCAAACAGGGCACCCGTGCAGCCTCCTCGTCCATTTAGAGAGGCAGCACCTGATGGCCCGCAGTTCCAGGATCGGGAGAAGAGAATCCTCCGGGGACCACCGGCCTTGGGCCAACAACCCTAGGACTTCTCCCCAACCGATCAGGCTGGCGTCCGTCATAACCACCGTCCAATAACAGGGGAAGAACGACTTCCCCAGGTGCAGGGCTGGAGCCCACATGCACCAGAGCAGCGAAGTCCTGGTCTGGTGGTCCACCCTGATCAACCAATCCAGGGATGAGGGGGACTTGTCCCACTTCAGAAGAATCTCCCGCTGCAGAGCACGGGTGTGACACTGGGCATATGGAATCGCCTTGAATGTGGACACCATCAGCCCCTGGACCCGCACGCAAAAGCGCAGGGAGGACCATTTCTGGGACAGTAAAGACCGAACCGCCGACTGAAGCATCTGAAGCTTGGTCAGGGGAAGGAAAACCTTCGCCTGAGCCGCATCTAGGATCAGGCCCAAATACTCCAACCGGTGAGACGGAGTCAACACAGATTTTGGACGATTGATCACCCAGCCGAACTCCTGGAGAGTGCACATGGCGATCGTCACATTGTCCCTGAGAGCTGGAGCCGACTGCTCGCAAGAGTAGGTCACCCTGGTACACCACCACCGTGATGCTCCTCTGTCTCAGCAGAGCCAGAACCGGGGCCAGCAGCTTGGTGAAGACCAGAGGCCAGGCCAAACTGGAGAGCCACAAACTGATAGTGATGCTCCCCGACCGCAAAATGCAGGAAGCGCTTGTGCTGGGTGCATATGGGAACATGCAGGTACGCATCTTTGATGTCAAGGGAAGCCAGGAAAATCACCCTGGTGAAGTGCCGCCACCACAGAGCGGACAGACTCCATCCTGAACTTTCGTACACGTACGAAGCAGTTGAGAGCTTTCAGGTCCAGGATCGGCCAGACCCCATCCTTCTTTGGAACGACAAACAGGTTGGAGTAAAACCCTCAGAAACATTCCGCAATCGGAACGTGGACCACTACCCCTTGACGAAGTAGGTCCTGCACTGCCCAAAACAGGGACTGCAGCCTGGCCCGCGGGAAGTTGCAAATTGGAGGCAAAGAACCTGTCCCGAGGACGGGAATTAAATTCTATTTTGCACCCTGACAAAATCACCTTGTGCACCCAGCGGTCTGAAATGCGGGAAGTCCACCGGGTGGGGGCAACCCTTCATGTGGAGGAGGATTTGTCCTCGGGTTTGTCGCGTCAACGCTGCCAGGGACACTTCTGTCCACCTGCGGGGGGCCTTGGCGGGCAGGGAGCCCTTGCCCGATGAGCGGAACGAACGAAAAAGCCTCTTCTGGGCCGTAAAGGAGGGACCCAGTCTGCGAAGGGGCTCCTTACTCCTCCTAGTCTCTGGTAGAAAGATGCTCTTCCCACCTGTGAGATCCTTAATAATCTCATCCAAAGTGGCTCCAAAGAGCCGCCCACCCTGAAAAGGCAAGTCTGCCAGAGCCTTCTTAGGTGTTTGGTCCGCCAACCAACATTTTAGCGAGAGCAAATGCCTGACCATCACAGAAGACACGGACAATTTGGATATTGGGGGGGGGGCCACGTCCATGGCTGCATCGCATAGATATCTAAACCCTTGGACGAGCTGGTCAGCGAGCTCCACACATGCTGGGGGAACCTTTGCATTGCCCATTCCGCAGTGTAACAGTTTTGCCCATTCAGTGAGCGTTTGCGACACCAGAGTGAAGGCCAATACAGGCCGCATAGCTGACCCTGCCATAACAAACATGGATCTGATGACAGCCTCAGCTTTTCTGTCAACCAGGTCCTTAAAGGAAAGCGAGCCTTCTGCTGGAAATCATGGTCGGGGTGCTGCCCACTTCTTTATCAGGCTGGGATAGCGCACAGAGAACTGTTTGGGTATGGGAAAGGAGCTCTGAGGCCATTCCCAGTCTCTGTAGACAAACATATCCAGGTAAGACACATAGGGGAAAACCTTAGCCACACGGGCCGGTTTATGTGACCCGGAGGGTCCAGCCGTATCATCCAACTTCAGGGTTTCACACACCGCTGTGATCAGGGCGCTGACTAGTGCCTTCTCGTGCGCAGCAATGGCCGCCGCAGATTCCTCCTCACTATCAGGAGAATCCGGGGCCTTGCCACCCAACAGCTCAAGGGGGGTCCCCGTCATGGCGGAGCCCCCACCAGGGTCCGAGTCTTCACCAGAGGGGAGGGGTAGAGGCTGCTTTCTCGCCGCCTTACGCCCACATGCTGTCTCCACCCGGGAGACAAAGGACTCCAGGACCGCCGACAGAGCGGCAAGAGGGATCGCAGTCCCTGAGGTGCTGGCTGCAACCACAGAGAGGTCTGGTGAGGAAGCACCCGCTTGGGCCGCCATTGCGCCACCCACCCTGGTAACACGCCACCTAGGTACCAGGAGACCAGGCACCCCCCACCCCAAACGCTGCGCAGGCCACCTGCAGGAGGGCCACCCCAGGAGGACTCACCACCTGTCCAACGGTCCGAGGAGAGGAGCCGTATCTGCTGCTGCCCACCGCTGCTGCTCCTGCCTCCACACGTACTGCTGTGCCCACAAGCTGAGCTGGAGCTCTCCTTGCTGTGCTGAGGGTAAAACGGCGCAAGAGCGACTCAGGGACCGCCCCCCTACACAATGAGGTTGGAACATGTGCACAGGCCACAAGAAAATGGCCGCCGAGCACACTAGAGGCCAACATGCGGCCAGCCACAACAAAACGGCGGCCGTGACTATGCCAAAATGGCCATCAGACACCCCAGAAACCGAACCATGCGGCCTACCACAGGAAAATGGCGGCCGGACCACACCAAAATGGCAACCGGACGCGACTACCGACCGGACCGGCAGGCCGCATGTCGGCCGAGCAGCACAAGGCAAGCAAGTGAGAGGTGCAACTAGCAACCCCTAACGCCTTCATGGGACCAGCAGGAGCGCAGCACCGGAGGGGGGGGTGAAGTGAAGGAAGGAGGGAGGGAGGGAGGAAGGGGGAACCAGCCCCCCAGCCTAACACCCCATACCCCAGAAGGAGACGGGGGCGTACTTACCCATCCAGTCCGGGGGGAGCTGTCGGCCAATGGTAACACTGTGCACAGACGGGACGTTTAACCCGCGGGTCCACCTGGTCCGGTTCGGGGCCTGTCGTGGCCGACCAGGGTCTGCGTGCGCTCGATGGCCGGCTGGAGAGACTACCTGGATCTATATTATCCAGCCTGTCACCCAGCTCGGCTACTTGATTGCAGTCTTCATCCGAAAACATCTTGTCAGGCTGTCCTCCAAAGGCAGCCGAAGTGGCCCAAGAGAGGTACCACAAGTCCCAACAGGGAGCCAGGTTTACTCCTTGCACTAGGCAGAGAAAAACTGAGCTAGCTGTAGCATAGTGGAGGGTTGCTGCCAGTGGGGACTGCCCTCTGGGAGGGCCTGTGTCTGTCTGTTTTTTGCTGTTAGAACTGCCTGTTCTGCCTAGTCACTCCTGAAGAGGGCAGCATAACCCACTTGTCCATGAGCTGTTGTGCCCGTCAATGAACAAAAGAGAAATGTTTTTTTGTTTTTTTTTTTGTTCAGCAAAAAAAAAAAACCCACACCAAAAGAAAGCTCTATTTTTTTTTTTTTTGAGAAAAAATTATAATGTCATATAGGTACAGCCTTGCATGACTGCGCAATTTTCATTCAAATTGTGACAGCGCTGAAAGCTGAAAATTGGCCTGGGTAGGAAGGAGGTGCCTGGTACTGAAGTGGTAAAAAGATCGCACAGACATGGACCACTGTTGTCCCCATCAGGAAACCAGTCCTGAGAAAAGCAATGCAATTATCTCAGGAGTGCCTTTAACCACTTCAGCCCCGGAAGGATTTCCCAGGTTAGGACCAGAGCCCTTTTTGCAATTCGGCACTGCGTAGCTTTAACTGACAATTGCGCAGTCGTGCGACGTTGTACCCAAACAAAATTTGCATCCTTTTTTTCCCACAAATAGAGCTGTCTTTTGGTGGTATTTGATCACCTCTGCGTCATTTCTGATCGCCGCTATAAACAAAAGAAGAGCGACAATTTTGCAAAAAAACCCAAATTTCTTACTTTTTGCTAAAATACAAATCCAAATAAATAAATAATATATATATATATATTTATATTATACATAAAGAGACATTTTTTTCATCGGTTTTGGCTGATTTATATTCTTCCTCATATTTTTGGTAAAAAAAAAAAATCGCAATCGGCGTTTGATTGGTTTGAGCAAAAGTGGCCGCGTTTACGTATGATGAGAATTCATTTCTGGGGTTTTTATTTTTTACTAGTAATGTCGGCGATCTGCGATTTTTAGCGGTACTGCGATATTGCAGCGGACATGTCGGACATTTTTGACATTGGGGTCTTTACTTAAGAGTAGTATGCATTTGCGCCGGTGAAAACGAGTTTGGTTAGTTTGCGGCTAACGCTAAAAAAAAAAAATGGTTTTTATACTCCTTCTTATATTTAGTCGGTTTTGGCTACTTTTTTTACAGAGAAATACATATTATATTTAT
>BLSH010291330.1:2428182-2442532 GCA_018402905.1 Glandirana rugosa | reverse complement strand
CTGGTGAAATGCCAGTGCCCGGTCATAATTGCAACCTTTGCAATCCTGATAGTTCCCTCACTGGTGTCAGTCGTTTTTAATTTTTATTTTATTTTATTTTTTTTACCATTTAATTTTATTTATTTTACAATTTTATTTTTATAATTTTTTACATTTTTTAGAAGCTCTGTTGGGGGGGGGGGGCTTTGATGAGATATCAGGGGTCTAAACAAACCTCAGCCCTCAATCTCCATCTGTGTAGCCTCAGCTGCACAAAATGAATGGACAGGAATAGCTGTGCACCAAGCCTCCTATTCATTCAGAAACTGAAGTATAGTAAAAACAGTTTACTATGCTTCAGTTGTGAATGGTACCAATTGGTTCCAATCACTGACTTATTCAGAAAATGAAGGAGCCAGTAAATGACAAATTTACCAACCCGTTCCCATCTCTCCATCATGACACATCTTCTACAGCATCTGGCAGGAGAGAGGAAGGGGGGAAGACAGCAGCTCTGTGGGGGGGACCAGGGAAGCACACAGGGATCCTGGGAACAGCAGAAGACAAGTAAACTGGATAGAGGATATTGGAGGAGATTAGGTCCTCTAAATGCCACCCCCGCCATCCCTCCTATTCAGGTGTACAAGGGAGGCACACGGGCCCCCTGGACCATGGGGCCCGGTTGCAATTACAACCCCTATCGTTACACCCCTGTCTCGGTCACTACAGAAGTCTGCTGAATTTAGTTTACATTGTGTCTGTGGTTCATTTAAAGGGGTATACATCATGTCAGAACCAGCACAAGAGGACAAGCAGAATCCAGCGGCCCTTATTGGGGTAGTGCTACATACAAATAGAAAGGCAAAACATTTCTGTGTTCAGGTTGGCTTGAAAAAAGGTGGAAACCTTTCTCCCAGGGATGCTCTTGCATTGGTGCTCAACGGAGGATCTCGTACTAAGTTAGTCTAAGGCAGTGGTTCTCAACTCCAGTCCTCAGGACCCACCAACAGGCCAGATTTTCAGTATTACTTTGGGGAGATGCAGACTAGAATACTGCAATCACTGAGCAGCAAATTATATCACCTGTGATGTATATCAGTTATCCTGCAAACCTGGCCTGTTAGTGGGTCCCGAGGACAGGAGTTGAGAACCACTGGTCTAAGGGGACCAACCTATGCCAGACAGGAATGGTCTAAGGAGTGCAGGTGCTCCCCCAGCACAAAGCTGTACATGTGGCGCACATGTAACTCAACATCACACTGGTATTATGGCTGGCATACAACATCACGCAAAAAATAATCTATCCATTCCTATTAAGCATAGACTCCTGTTATTTGCTTCATCCTGAGGGGTTTGTTCAGTGAAGTTTTGCTATTCTCTTATTTCTATCTGGCTTGAAAAACAGCATGATGAATACAGTAAGGAAAGAGTGGTGGGCAGGATTATCAGCTGTAGGATCAAGGCTGGCATACATGTGACCATGCTTGGTCAATCACAGTAAATTGTACTAATGCCAGCATGCTTTGGCTGCTGAAATGTATAGAAGATAAACATGTATTGGAGTTCTATTGTCACATTGCTATCTTGAATAAAAGCTATAAGTAAGCTTGAAATATAGATGCAAAAACTGAAGGTAGTGATATTAATAGGGAATGTGGGATTGGACTCACAAAGATAGTATCATAAATGAATGTGGGTGTGAAGGAGGAAAGCTGTATTAAATTAAATTGTACAAAGCTGTACATGGAGTTTATGACTCTTTGAGGATTCAGCGCACGTAATCCATATTCTTTTGTAATGTTTATGTTGAGCCACATGAAGGCGCTCATGCTTCATGGTGTGCACATGCAGCTTTCATACATCTCTTGCCTTTTAACGTCTCCCAGGATGAACTGCTATTATAGGGTCACATTTAACTTGATGATGCATGGACCTCTTTTATTCTTGCCGTGTTAACTACTACATTATATGTTTTTATAGATTCCATCTTTAGAGAAAAAAAAATAACTAATGGCAAAGTGACGAAAACTGCGCACACTGAACGACATTCATAAGCTTGGTTGTCTGCTGTGTTGCATATCCAATAATATTCAATCACTGGCTTGCAAACTCATTCTGAAAGGAATAGGAAGAGTTGAAGGGGTAAATGGCCCAGGATGCCTGATGTCTTACTAAGCCTCAATGTGTAATCTGCAATTGAAAAGTCACCTTAAATAACCCAGGACTGCCTGAAGGTGTCTACATAATCTAATCACTAAGTCGCCCTTTGTAACCCAGGATTGTGCAAGTCTAAAGAATGCATTTAAAAAAGTACCATATAGCTTGTCATAGGAATGGGAAATAACAGGGGGCCATATTTCCCCTTTATAGCGAGAACACACCAGAGGAAAAAAAAGGAGAGAAAAGCACAAAAACCTTTTGTACAAAAAACAAACTTGCAGATGAACGTTTATGTTGGACAGGATTACATGTGGATTTTGCAATATATAATAACTATATATGCTTTACACACTGTATTTAAAATCAGAAAATATCTATGAGCTTTGAAAACAATATTTTATTTTTAAAAAATGTGGAATCGGCGATTCTTTAAACAATGTTATTTTTTTTTTCAAAAACAAATTTGTACATCAATGACGAGAACTTGTCAGAATTGCTAAAATCCATCTCAGCTCCAAGCCAGTACTAGAGACTACAATTGCCCAACTCTAATGCCTCGTACACACGGTATACGGTCGTACGACCAGACGCCCAAAATCGTATGTTGGCGTTTGTGTCTTGCATACTGACGTGCACTAAGCGATCGTATGACCAAGCCTAACGTGGTGACGTGCTACGAGCGTATAAAGAGGAAGTTCAGGTGCATGTCATTTGTGAATTAGGAACGTAGGTTTACACAAACGGACACTTCCGGGCATTCCTGACTTCTGAGCATGCGTGTTTTGCACGTACAACTTTTGTTGGACCAACTTCTGTACACATGGTGCAACAGTCATACAACCGCTTGTTGTACAACAAAAGTTTTCTACACTGCTCATCCAACTTCCGTTGTATGACCTTCGCACGGTGGCTGTTGTAATTGCGCGTACTAACGGTCGGATGATCGTACAACAAGGTGTTGTACAACTGTTGTACCGTGTGTACGGGCCTAGAAGTGATTCTAGGTTTAGAGCAAGCAAGTCGCTTTGCCCTGAAACAAGCATGTCTTCTGGGAGTTGGTCAATGCTGGCTTTTGAGCTCTAAACGGGAGCTTCAGAAGGGACTGCAATCCTAGAAGGTTAAAGCATAGGGCACAGACGCACATTTCTTCATAGAGGATGACCATTGTTAGAATCCCCCGCTTTCTACATCTTGTGTTTGTCCCTGTTTAATGAAAAGCCATCGCCCCCGCCCTTATGGCCTTTAAATTGTCTTTTACCTTAGAAAGCCTAGATTTATTTTAATAACTTAGAAAATAGTCTGTGAAGAGGTCGCTGAAGGTCTGCTTCTTTATTTATCATGAAAAGCAGAAGGAATGCTATGGAAAACTTCAAGGTTGGGCCATTCCTATACAAGGTACTATAGAACGCACAAGAAAATGAATGAATCGTTTTTCACCGAGCTTTTCAAAGAACCGCCACTCTGTATAAGCTCAGGCTGCTGTATGTCTCTAGTGCCTATTATATTCATAGAAATTGACATTTTAATAAATTGATTCCCACAGGTCACTGATTAGATCTTGAAGGAAATGAGCGTTGTGTCTGCTAATTAGTGCAGTTTTATTTCTCCCCCTACTATTTTCTCCCCCCTTTTCTGTCCTATGGTCTCGCTGTTTCTTTCCATATCTCTCCGTCTACTGCTCACTCTCTCTCCTCCCCTTTCACTCTCCCTCCCCACTTTTCTCAGCTATCACTAATTACTCTGCCCACGGAAAACAGGATCATCTGGCACAAACCGCGCGAAAAATACTTTCTGAGAAAAGGCGTCAGAAAGACGAAGGGGATTTAACCCTCCAGATTACAGCTGATACTTGCCATCACTATGCAGTATATTGAGCTATGAGTGTATTTTGGCTGAGGCTATCGAAATCTGCACCTTTCATCTGTGCCACATACTGTTCATTGTCAGTACGATTGCAGTAGGCAGCAGAGAGGTCATCTACAGAAAGTGGGGTTTATCCGGTCCTACTGAAACATCTATTGCCTCAATTCTTATTTTTTATGCCTATTATTTTGAAAGCTAGCTGTAGATTCTCTGTATTTTATAAGGCTGCAACGATATTGATGAATAGGTTTTGCCATATATGTTTTTTTTTTCAATACAACTTGTGGTGACCAACTCTTTCAATCAGAAACAAATTCCAATTTGACTACAATTAATTAACCTGCGATAAGCTGCTTTTATTTTTTTTGACTTTTCTTATTAATAAGACCAATATTGTAGATATCCAGATTATAATATTGGCATTGTACCAATAAATTTATAGTGTATGTAAACCCAAGAGCACAAGTGTAATATATTGTAGCTTACTAGTCTTTAGATGTGGTGGTTGCATGAATTTTCCTTTTTTTCTCCCATTATTTTCAACTGGTGATCCTGCCAGTAAAAAATATCATGTCCTAGGGCAGTGATGGCGAACCTTGGCACCCCAGATGTTTTGGAACAACATTTCCCATGATGCTCATGCAGTCTACAGTGTAGCTGAGCATCATGGGAATTGTAGTTCCAAAATATCTAGGGTGCCAAGGTTCGCCATCACTGTCCTAGGGTAACAACGTTCATTCACCGTACTATATCAATGAACGAATAGTGTTATGACAAGAAGTGTGTTAAAAATAGAACTATAGGCAAAATGTTTTTTTTTCCATTTTGGATATAGTAAGGGAAGGTTATATCCCCTGTCAGATTTTTTGTGTCCCATTGAGGAGATTTTCATTTACTTCCTGTCCCATAGCCAAACAGGAAGTGAGAGGAAATCCCTGCAAATTAAAGCAGAGCTCCACCCAAGGGGTTGTTTGCCTCCTCCCCCCTCCGCTTTCACATTTGGCACCTTTAGGGGGGGGAGTGGGTACCTGGTTTTGACAGATACCTGCTCCCACTTCCTTCTGAGCTTGCCGTGGGGAATTCAGCTGAAAGTTCGGCCCCTCCTCCTTCCCCAGCCGATTTGCGCATGTGCAGTAGGGAGCCAGCTGTGAAGCCGCAAGGCTTCACTGCCGGTTTCACTTAGCTGAAATGGCGGCGGTAGCATCCGAGAGCCGATCGAAAAATCGGCTCGGGTGAAGACACTGTTGGATTCATGGACAGGTAAGTGTCCTAATATTAAAAGTCAGCAGCATTACAGTATTTGAGGCTGGGTTCACACTAACGTGGCCGTGGGTCCCAGCAAGGGGTCAGTGGAAGGTAAGGCAAAGCGCTTCCACCTGTGTGACTGTCTAATTATGCAGTACATGTCAGGGGACAGAGTAGGTGAGATGCACAACTTAAAAAAAAAATATATGGGACAGAGAAGGGCACATAGATGGGAGACATGGGGCAGTCAGAGAAGAGTACATGGGGACAGAACAAGGAGATGGTAGCAAAACAGATGGTGAGAGGTGGACAGGGCAATGGAGATGGGGACATGGGGGGATGGGACAGTTAGAGCAGCAAACGTGTGGACAGTCATAGTCTGGGTTGCTAAAACCCACGTGGATAGTTACAGACCGTTTGTAAAAAAAAAGGGCACTTTTCTCCTGTCCTTAAGCTCCTGTTCACGCCGGTGTAATTTGTCATGCCATTTGACAGCTCAAGATCACATGACAACTCACAGCCTATTGTCGGCAATAGAACCGTTCAAATAGGCGCAACTCCTGCACTCTTTTTTGCGATTTCAGGTGGGACTTGCATAGACAGCTGTACATGAAGTTTCACAGATGTCAGCCAAGTAACACCTGAAATCGCACTGACCTGCTACTTTGATATTGTGCTACTTCAAGTGAAGTAACACGATTTTAAAGTAGCATCAATGTGAACCAGGGCTAAATGTCTATAGACAGGAGAAGAGCAGCCGTAAATTTTGCGGCTTTTCCCAGTCTCTTTTCTGCACATGTGCAGTTCCAGAGCTGGCTGATTATTAGATAGCTGAGCTCAGCCTGACTCTGGCACAGCAGAATGGGTATCGGCAGCCACCTTAGGGCACCAGAAAGGATAGACCCCAGATGTCTCATAAAGAGTACCTGTCACCAAAAAACTATCACATAGGGGGCTACAGGTTCTCTATGTAATAGCAATAAAGTCATGTAAAAAAAATTAAAAGTTTTCACACTGGCTTTCAGCCCGGCGGACTCCATTTTGCTCAGCAGGAGATTGATCTGCTAATCAGGGGCAGCAGGGAATGCATAACCCCCTTCTTCATTACACACTGCTGTTCTGGAAGGGAGGAAAGTGATGTGAGTTGGGGGAGGTGGGGGCACCAAAATGCCCCTTCACCTGAGTAGATAAAAATTCTTGCACCGGCCCTGACAGGACTAACCCATCTCCCCTCTATCTAAAACTAAAAAAAAAGTTTTGCCTTTAGTTATACCTTAAAGGGGTTGTAAAGGTTTGTTTTTCAAAATATCAAACATGATATACTTACCTCCTCTGTGCAAGGGTTTTGCACAGAGTGGCCCCGATCCTCTTCTTCTGGGGTCCCCCAGCGGCGCTCCTGGCTCCTCCTCTTCTCGAGTGCCCCTATGGAGAGCCACATTCCATGGGGGCACTCGTGCGGGCGCGCTCCCGAATTCTACACTATAATGAAAACTAACCGCTCATCTAATAAGGGTTAGAGTCAATTAATGGTGATAATTAATCCACTTACTCCAGTTGGAGAATAGTAAATCACAAAGCCTCTAGTGCAGTGGTTCTCAACTCTGGTCCTCAGGACCCACCAACAGGCCAGATTTTAAGTATTACCTTGGGGAGATGCAGACTAGAATACTGCAATCACTGAGCAGCAAATTATATCACCTGTGATGTATTTCAGTTATCCTGCAAACCCGGCCTGTTAGTGGGTCCCGAGGACTGGAGTTGAGAACCACTGCTCTAGTGTATATAAATTATATCATAACAATGAGGGAAATATACTTCCCCCCTAGAGCAACGTCAAGGAGGCAATCAGGTTGCAATGAAAATTGAATTTATTAGAAAGCATACACAAAAAAACTGAAAAGAAGGGTATCAGCTATATACTATTTATTTATCATACTTAATTGACACAGACAGCAGGACTCTGCTCCGGCACCCTGGATTTGATTGACAGCAGGAGCCAATGGCTGCTGCTGCTATCAATCTATCCAATGAGGACCCGAGACAGCAGCTGGAGCTGCTGTGCTCGTCCACGTCGATGGAACGTTCGGGCTCAGGTAAGTAAAAGGGGGGCTCTGGGGTGCTGCTGAACTACAGAAGGTTTTTCAGCTTAATGGATAGAATCCATTAAGGTGAAAAACCTTGAGGGTTTACAACCCCTTTAAGTCTGCAGAGAACCTTCCCCTCTCCTTATCTCAATAACGTTGGGGGTGAGGTTCTGTGGTCCCCAGAAGAAAACCGGGCAGGGCTGATATCACTGCTAACTGATAACAGAGCAGCACAGTTTACAGGATGCTAGGAGTCACTCGATTTTTGGAAGGATCAGAATTATTTTTTTTTTTATTGAAAAGTTATAACAAACACTTTCAAGTATGATTTATACAAACTATAAAAAGAGTGCCTTTGTTACCCATGAAAACCAGTCAGGTGCTATTTTTTTTAGCTTACGCAAGAGAAATGTCAGCTGGAATATGATGAGCCGTGATGCACAACACAGCCACTTTAATTTAAGGCATCATGACCATTGTTACAGGTGTGAACTCATTACAAGACTGCAAGATGGACAGTGAACTTGTTGAGCAGCTAGGTACTACTGATTAGAAGACAAATCTCCAGTTACAGAATATTCCTGCAGAAACTACCACTATAGGGATTTTTACTGCATTATTATACAGCCTAAGGGAAGGGATGTTCCAAAGTACACCAAGTATTTACCTAGTTATAAGTCGCTGTAAGAACAAACTGCATTGCTGAATGTTGCTACAGAAAGAAGATATTGACTTTCATTATTATATCCTAAAACCATCTCTGTTATTCACCATTACAAGAAAGTGCTGTGTATTTCCTGTGATTGCATGGTTTATAGCTAGGCTACCAATAATTCAATTGTTGAGATGCGACAGGCTTTTAAGTACATATCAGTGAAACATAGGTAGACAGGATTAGTACCAATTTATAATGATTCAGCACATTAAAAAAATTCACACAACTAGCTCACCCACCTGTAAACAGAATGACAAATCATTTATAAGCTGCAACTGGAAAATACATTTTAACAATGTAGAAGTGCAAGCTATAAATAAACCAGGTCCTGACAGAACGGTTTCTAAGAATTCGGCATAAAATCAGTATTTCCTCTAAGGTCCTATTCACAATTATGCACACCAACTAACATGTTTTTGACCCGCCTGAGATTCAAACCATGTATGGGCAGGATCAATCAACTTGGGTACAACCAGCCTGTCGGATTTTACATGCAATTATTGCTAGTGGCTGTAATCACTGTGTTCTCCTGGCAGGGATGGCTTCACTAAGTTGATGGGGAAATCAAGCAATTTACCTGGCTGCAGAAAAGACATTTGCTCTGTCTATGGCCAGCCTAAACCCGTAGTATGTGTACTCCAAGTAGGGTTGCCACATCATCCCTTTAATCCAGGACACATATTAATTACACAGGTTCTGTGGCTGATTAAGGTGGTAATTAAACTCACATGGTGCCTTATCTGCATTAAATTAGCTTCAGAACCTGTATGTGTCCTGGATTAAAGGGATGATGTGGCAACCCTAACTCCAAGTGGTATGTCTCAAAGGTCCACTATCTACAGTAAATTCATCATATCAATATAGGGGTTTTAATGAATTATAAACCATGTTTAAAAACAGACTGGAAGAAATGTTTTAGGGCCGGTTCACACTTGAGCGGCACGACTTGCCGGGCCCGTTCACATCTAGGCGACTTGTCAGGCGACTTGAGTCGCTGACAAGTTGCCTCAATGCTGTGCAATGGAACCGTTCTAATAGGAGCGAATCGCTTAGAAAAATAGTTCCTGCACTATTTTCGGGGCCATCTCAGCGCGACTTGCATTGACTTCTATGATAGAAGTCTCCTTACAAGCCGTGTTGAGATCATCTCGAGCGGGGCGACTTGCTTTGCCCTGGAAAGTCGCGCCGCTGAAGTGTGAACCGGCCCTTAGGCATCTTAACCACTTGCCGACCGTCAACCGCAGGTTGACGGCGACAAGATGGCTCTGCTAGGCAAACCGCCATCATATGACGGCGGCTGCCAGATCGAGCACTGTGAGCGCACATGACCGCGCAATTGTCAGTTAAAGCGACGCAGTGCCGAATCGCAAAAAGTGCTCCGGTCCTAAAGTGTGAAATCCTTCTGGGGCTGAAGTGGTTAAAGCACAAAGGATTGTTTGAAAATTATTTTTGAACATGGGGTACTGATAGTAAATATCCACAGGAGTACTTCAGATTGGATGGCCTGCATAAGGGAGTATTATAATTCTGCATTACTTAAAATATTTGTAAACCCTCTCCTATACCCAGTCAGGTGAACAACCTCAGATGATACACAGAGATGAAACAAAATCTCTCTACCTAAGTTTTACATGTATATCTGCTGTCTTTCCCTTTCTACACTGCTTAGAAAATGCAGATAGTGTTACAAATCTTTCCTCCTGTTTCAGCAGTGGGAGGGGAGTCTGGGCTTACACTGTGTGAGAGCTGATTGAAGAAGAGACACCCCCCCCAACCCCCTCCACATAGGCAGAGGAACCAAGGAACATGCAGAGCTGTATTCTGAGCAGACCAGCTCTCTGCTTATCTTCCTCTAAGCTCCCTCCCTGACACAAATTTTCAGTCGCTGTTATCTCATGTGTCGGAGAACTTGTCAGAAGGGAGATAACAGAGGAGAGGAGCAGCAGAAAGACATGACACTTAGAGCTTTGGAAAGAGATAAGTAAACACTACTACAGATATATGTGCCTGGGTCATTTTTCATGATTGGGGTTTACAACTACTTTAACTTAAAAAACATAACTCAAAAAAATGTTATATGACCAATAACACCTTTCTATCTTAATCTCCAATATATACTCCACAATGTCAAAGAAAACAAGTTGAAATTTACGTGATTCCAAAAAAACTATGACTTTATGAATTGATATTTATAGTGCAATATTTAAATCCCACATTAAACTGCTAACATACATTTTTCTGTGTGTCTTAGTCTATTTATGTGATAAAAGTCCATAACATATTGCCTTGTGCTCACCAAACTGTGAATCTTCACCACCACCTTTCATATGTTGCTTTCGCCTTAAGGTATGGATCTGATGTGCTTATTAGGTCAAATAGCGCCTTTCCCCCTTTTAGGAGTCAGTAGCTCTCCTCCTCCCCTGTTGCTTACGCTGTGAGACCAATGTATAAGGTGACTTCAATGTATTTTCCTACTTGCACACTGCCAGTTATTGCAGAGGTGTACCGCTTTAAGGGATTGGGACTTCACTTGGGCACTAAAGTAGGCTCAAAACAAATAAAGATCCTCCATGGTGCAGTATTTAAAGTGGTAGTAAACCCTCCTATCATTTTCAGCCAAGGAAGCTGCCATCTTGGCCTTTGTTTAATCTACAACTGCCATGATGCTGCACATGTGATCAGCTATGACACCAGCCATTGGATGGTTTGACAGTTTGGTTTAGAGCACAACCAATGGGAGTGTTACATTTCCGGCACATGCTGGAAATGTGACTGGTTTTTAACCTGTTAAATGCATGGGTTTACTACCGCTTTAAAGAGGTTTACTTCCTCTATATTCCCCTGCAAAGTAGAAGCATAATGGGCTACTATGCATCGCATAGTAGCCCATTATGTGCCACTTACCTGCAAACGAAGCCTGCAATGTCGCCTGTGCAGGCAGCGTCCATCTTCAGCCCCTCTTCCTTCCGGGGCCGCGACTCCGGCTCTGTGACTGGCCGGAGTCACGTGACCCCCCCGGCACAGAGGCCGTTTCTTCACTGTTCATGTGCCGAATGATGTCGCCAATGCTAGTACACTGTATAAGCCTTATTATCATGGGTTGACAACCACTTTAAGATAATCACCAATTTATTACATTAAAATGCACTTACATTTAAATAAAACAACAGTGCTTAATTCACAGTAAATGTAAACATGCATCAGCTCTCCATTTCCAGTGTCAAAATGGAATTACATCACACAGCTCCACCCTATGCGTGTCATCACAGCATCACATGACTTCCTCAGGGGACCAGGACTGGGCCCTCAACAGAAGCTTATATTGGGTAATTTGTTTATGCTGTCATAAGAGGGTCTTTATAAGGCCTCTTTCAAATGGGTGGCTGGAGGGCAGCACTGTTTTACTTCCCCCTGACCTCTCACATAGAGTCTAAAATGCAACCAGAGTGGGCAGTTTAAATTAGACCAGACAAGTCAATGGGACTGCGCCATAACTGCAAGTCAAGCGCTTGGCTCATGCCACATTACATAGTTAGTCTGGTTGAAATAAGACACAAGTCGATCTAGACCGATTGTATACTGCAAGAAAAAAAACATTCAGGAGGCAGCAGGATCACCTTCTGAATGCCTGACAGGGGCTGATCCACCATGGATCACTTTAAATGAGCTAGTGTGAACCCAGCCTTAAGGACATCTTATTTCAATATTGTTCAAAAACCATGGCTTATAACACTCCTTATTTCATGCATTATCATACTGTACTTGCTTATTAATGTTATAGTGCACATTTACCTGTTTGTATTTTATAATATGTGGAAGCATTTTCAAGATTAAAAGTCCCCATTGCATTTTTTTCCGGCAAAAAGGTTAGCATTACACGTATTTTATTTCATTTTATTTTATTTACTATTCATATCACAGGTCCTGATTCACAATAACATAAAAAATGCAGGAATTTTTCAAAGGGTGCTTCACTGCAGCACAGTGATGTGAACATACTCTACAGAAATGTATGGTGTTTGCATATGAATTGTGTTTTCCTGCAGAAGAACACATGTATTTTACTGCAGAAGTGTGAACAGTCCCTGAATATTAAAATATGTGAACAGAGTTTTTACATTTGTTGAAGATAATGTTTGGTTTTCATTGTCTGTGGGCAGAAGAAGAAATATGTCCATGCCGAATTTCATTGGGTCCTACCTGTTTCTTTTTTTAATATCCTCCCAGAGGATGCATATACAAGCTTCACAAAAATAAAATCCACAAGAAATCTGCCATTAGCTTTCATTTTCTGAACACCATATGGCCACCAATCATCTACACAAGTAAAGGAAATCAGTCATCAAATGTCCATCATCATACCACAAAATGTGCACTCCAAAACCAATAGAGCATAATTATAATTCACATATACCACAAGGAATGGCCTGTAACTTATAGTACAGTGATCAACCAAATTCCCGGTTATAGCTATAACTCAACAGCACATCAGCTACATTGGACAGGGATATGCAATTAGCGGACCTCCAGATGTTGCAGAACTACAAGTCCCATGAGGCATAGCAAGACTCTTACAGCCACAAGCATGACACCCAGAGGCAGAGGCATGATGGGACTTGTAGTTTTGCAACAGCTGGAGGTCCGCTAATTGCATATCTTTGAGCTACAAGATAAATGCTGTTTTATTCACATTGTGGAAAGTACCAAGACATTGCTGAAGTTTTAAGACTGCAGAGTGTCTCTTTATCTATGTAAATGACCAAGTCTGCAAAGAAACCAAACACCAATGAGATTAAAAATCACCAAAATCACATAATAATAGCTTCTGTGCATTTCACAGGGTGCATGACTAATGAATATACCAAATTAAATGTATAATAATTAAAGAAAATAAGGAATGGGCAATCTATATGATCCTTGAAATGTACTTGGCAACTGTGTAGAACTCCATGCTTCCAAAAATCATTCAGAATCGCCAACGCTACAAACATAAAAGGCTAAGAGCCTGCATTGATAGCTTGTGGAGATGCCAAAAAGCTATGCCACATCACACCCACACTGTGTTACATACTTACATGCCCCTAGGCACTGCCGTGTCACTCATTGGGAGAAAAACACATACCACATATAATGCCTTAACAGATTATTATTAACATAGAGGCTATATGTTTTTAATTTATAAGGCCTTTTTGTTTTTTCTTGTCACATGGGCAGGGAAGTGCCAATTTATTTGGGTGTGGCACACCCACATATCTCAAACATGGAGCACACTGTTCTGTAGCAAAAACTCTCACCTCCTTAATATGTAATATCCAATAGTACTTTAAAATAATCACCTGGGATGATACTTTGAGAAGGATTAGCTAAAGGCCCGAGGGGTGAATTGTTTTCTGAGTTTTAACACAATATATACTGTAATTTTAGTCATTTGTAATAATAAAGCAATGCTTTTTATACCTATGTGATCTGGTATAGGTATACGCTCACTGACTAGAGTACCAGTAATTCCTGAGTTAAAAAAAAGTATTTTTATATCTTGTTGAGCCTTGCTATAAAAACTGCCAGTATCAGGATCTGATGTTGACAAATTAACATATTATATAGATCAGTATAGCTCTAATATATATTAGCCCGATACTAGAATAAAAAACTGTCAAAAATAATCAAAACTCTCTTGAAATGTTGCCCAATATTAACCACTTTTTTCATGCAACTTTTTATGTCACACAGTATTTGCGCAGCGATTTTTCACAAGTGTTTTTTTTTTTGTTTTAAAACCCAAAACAGTAAAGTTAGCCCAATTTTTTTGTATAATGTGACAGATGATGTTACGCCAAGTAAATAGATACCTAACATGTCACGCTTTAAAATTGCGCATACTCGTGGAATGGCGCCAAACTTTGGTACTTAATATTCTCCATAAGCAACACTTTAAAAAAGTCTACAGGTTACCAGTTTAGAGTTACAGAGGAGGTCTTGTGCTCATACGCGTTAAAATTTCGCACTGTACAATCCATAGATAAATGAACCGCATTGTAGTAGACAGTGTAATATGTTTTTTTAACCCGATTGAAATGACAAAACCCAAAATTTTGTTTTTTTTTTTGTGAACACTTTTTAGCGACGCGTTTATGACACACTGTATTTTTCAACGTACTTTTTTCACCAATTATAACCCGTTGTAAAGTTCTCTCAAAACTAATAAAAACTGTCAAAAAATAAGATCATAGCCCGATTATATATAATCTCGATATGACTAGATATATTATACAATTAAACAGTTGTAGTCTAGGACTATGACCGT
>BLSH010291330.1:2413240-2425074 GCA_018402905.1 Glandirana rugosa | reverse complement strand
CAGGAAGGAAGTATAAAATAAATCAGTTCATTACGTGCAGGAGCACACATGTTACGTATATCATAGAATGCCCCTGCTGCCTGCAGTATGTGGGTCGTACCACGAGACCACTGTGGATCCGTATATGGGAGCACATCAAAAATATCAAAAAAGGTTACCCTAATCACAGTCTCTCCAAACATTTTAAAATAGCACATAATAAAGACCCAAGTGTTATGAGATTTTTTGGAATAGATCACATCAAAGAATACTGGAGAGGGGGTAACAGATGTGCCCAGGTGTCACAGAATGAGACAAAATGGATCTATCTATTAGACACTTTACAACCCAAGGGACATAACATCGAGATAGATTTGAACTGCTTCATTATGAATGAATAAAGAAGAAAGGAATACATAGAATCTCCTATGGCCCATGGAAGGGCCTGAGGACTGGACTATTTATATAAGATCTGCTCCAATTAGTTGAAAAAAGAAAAATGAGACTCCCTACATATATGGGTTGCCCACGCAAATGAGTTCATATACACACTACAACATGTTTCATTCCCTCTCTCTTAGGTACCTATGGAAACAAAATTTCTAGGGACGGTTATATATACCCCCTTAGTCCGCAATGGCATATGAGGAATATACCCCTCCCCCGGATAATTGCCCATTCCCTATCTGACCCTACCCCAAGCCGGGGAAGGAAGTTATGTTTATATTCCGTAATAAAACACTAATAAAGATAAATTCTCCCATAGTTTTTTAGGAAAATTAAATTTATATTTTACAGACACACAGATATTCCCTTCAATTTTTAATGTTTTTGGTCCTTTTTTGTATATATATATTTTGTATATATATAATTTTTTATATATTTTTTATATATATTGTATATATATTTTTTATATATTTTTATACATTTTTATATATATATAGTTTTTTATATATATATATATAATTTTTATTCTCTGTCCAATATATTTTTAAAAAAAAATTTTCTTTTATCTTTATGCACATGTTAAGAAAAAACCCCCTGATCGGAAAATAGTAGTATTTTTGATTTATATACTCCTTATTTTTACATTTATAAGTTACTGTATTAAAGTAGTTTTTTTTATAATGCGATGGAGTATGATGACAAAGGGTTAGCTTCGTTCTGGAGTAGCAAGATGGCCGCCGAACATCATGTGAGCCAAATGAAGGCTGGGCGCCAACCAGTATAAATAGACCGGAGAGTGCAGGGCTAGGGTACCGCCTCTGATGACGTCCTGTGTGACGAAACGCGTCAGGTGGCGCCTTGGCCAACGTCAATACGCACTTCCGGTTGTTTGGAATGCAGTGGAACGCAAGGAAGTTCCGGTTTATCGCACACCGCTCAGAGCACCCATGTCTGACTTCCCTTAACCAAACGTAAGTGTTTGAAATGCCATTTCAGGATTACATATAGTTATCCCTAATACCATCCTACATCTATATCTACATATTCGGTGAGGACTGACGTCACCAACAACAACAACGTTGGATCTGGTACGAGCCTCCGGGAACTGTGAGTGGGGAACTGGTAGGAGGGGAGCACTTGTAGTCCACCCACGGAGCTCCTTCTCCTCACTCCCCCCACACTTCACCAGTCCAGTGGACCCAGTTTTGGAACATTTGTTCCCACAGTGAACTTTTCACAGTGTCAGCATATTGTCTGTGTATTCAAAAATCCCTGGACATTGTTTTTTGTTGCACGATTAGCACACATTTATTTGTGCAATATCTAGGACTATCTCCGGTCCAAACCTAGGCTTGTTCTCTTGAATCTCCTGGGATATGGTATAGCACTAGTCACTTTTTTGATCACCTTACTGTACGCAGATCTCCTCCTTTATGTTTTAAACACATGAGTCACGATTTTTGTTCAACACAAAAGTCACAGGTTTTATGGATAAATAATTTCTGCACCAGAGTCACTTTATTTCATGGCTCACACTATATATCACACCGTTAATTTATTGATGAAATTGATTATATGCACTTATATCGTAAGTTTTTACAGTTATTTTTGATATGATTTTTATTGCATTTTTATGAGTAAGATTGCACTTTATTTACTAGTTTTTAGCTGCGCCACTACCCACAATTATTATTAATTTATTATCCTTAGGCTAGAATTATTGCTCTTGCTCTAATGCATGCGGTGATACCTCACATGTGTCATTTGAATGCTGTTTACATATGTGGGCATGACTTACGTATGCGTTTGCTTCTGTGCGTGAGCACGGAGGGATAGGGGTGCTTAACATTTATTTATTTTTTATTCTTTATTTTACTTTTTTGTTTTATTTTTACACTTTCTCTTTAATTTATTTTTTGATCACTTTTATTCCTATTACAAGGAATGTAAACATCCCTTATAATAGGAATAGTGCGTGACAGGTCCTCTTTATGGAGATATGTGGGATCTATCCATCTCTCCTCCAGGCTGGAAAGGCTGAGATAAAAAAAAATAACTCTCTTGGCCTTTGCAGCCGAATACACAGCTTTGTTTACGTTTGCCGGCCAGGACGTGACATCATCATGTCGTGCCTGCGCCTCCGAGGATCATAGAGATGACTGGGGACCATCTGGTCAAATCTCTTTGATCAACTTCCGGCGGTGGTGGAATCATTCTCCGGCTTGCCGATCGTACGGACGAGCTCCGAGAAGCACTGGAGGGCGGGGGGGGGGGGGGGGGGGGGTGTCCCCTCCCGCAGCCTGTAAGAACATTCAAGCGGCTGAACTGTCACTATGATTGATTCTATGGTGCAGAGAATTGGAAAAGATGATATCTGGATGATGTAGCTGCAGGCATCATTCATCATATCCCCACTCGAAGTCCAGGACGTCATATGATGGCTTATGGGTGGGAAGTGGTAAAAATGTTTTAAGGACCCCAAATAAATCGGTTACATTTGTATACTTATTTGTATTTCTAATAATAATTTCTAAATATACTTTACTAAAATTAATAAACCTGGGAAATTCAGAGTGAGAGTCTTAAGGCCAAACACACAATTCCCTCCCTTAAAGTAGTATTAAACTCAAAAGCAAACATTTATTATATTGCAGCTTACCAATTTTTAGACGTGATGATTGCATTTGTTTCCTTTTTTAGGCTTTCTTTCTTCTATTTTCATCTGGTGATCCAGCCAGCAAGTCTGATGTGTTTCACAAGCTCAAGCTCTCCAGCAGAATCTTTCAGTTTACCTGGATGAGACAAATCACTTAACACTGGCAGTGGTGATTGAAATATTCAGGTTTTATTTATTCATGCAAAACCTTTCTCCCAAAAGAAACTGTTTGCTGCCACAGATTATATTGCGTGAGCTGAAATTTGGCTTTAATTTGTTAGTGTAATTAAACCTGCTAATACATTTAATATTACCCTCCCCCCAAGACCGGCAATGCTGCTGTGCCTCCCAGGGCCGTTCCTCCAGAGTTGTGTCTCACTAATGCAGGAAGTGTGTTTTTGATCAAATCACCAGGTGAAAACAGGGGGTAAAAAGCCAAATCAAAGAAAAGCCACCAAATGTAAAGATTGGTAAGCTGAAATATATTTTTGGTTTTGGGTTTAATAATCTCTGATATGTAATATGTACAAGGCATATTCCTCTATAGTGTGTGCTTGTCTCAAGCTAGAGCTGCCTTGTACTGCTGCTGCCCGTGTCTGCTGTCTCTGCTATCTGCATGAGTAACTTTTAACAAATTTCCCTGACACCAAGAGATAAAAAGGTGACAGGGAATGAAGCTCCAGCACACAGCCTGTGGCCGACAGCCTCCACTCTGTTCCTGTGTGCTGTAACCCTTCCCACCAATCAGCTCTCACTGAGCTCTGTAGAGTGTAACTTCAACTCCCTGCTCCCTTTCTGAATTATCAGACAAGCTGTATAAATTGTGCACTTTGAATGACTGTAGAGGAGAGAGGGCAGCAGATAAACAGGCACAACTTATGTAAGAGGATTTGATTCATCCCTGTGTATCACCTGAGGTAATTTTACTGGGTATATGTAAGGGTTTACATCCCATTAACTAATGTACGTATTCTCTATATAAAGCTAATTTATTTTTATGCTGCTTTCAAAAAGAATGTTCATACACACGTTTCAGTTACTTATAATAAGCCTTATATTTCTATTGATAGTTTCTTAAATTTGTTCAATTGCAACGTTAGGCTTACAAACAAAAATATACCATATGTAAAAGAAACTGGAGCAAATTCTTGTAACTTACATATAATTAGAGCACTGCACAAACAGTTTCAGATAAAGTACTTGTACTTCTCTTGTGTGTGTATGGGGGAGGGGGGGGGGTATGACAAATGGCCTTCCTCAAACAGGATATTGCACTAAACCTGTAGGTAAATAAGAGAACCTTTGCCAAATGGAAGCGTGGGATTGATACTAAAGTTGGCAGTGCCTCCATCCAGGACAGAGCCTCTGTGAACAGAGGGGATTACCTTTCTGTGAAATTAACCAGTAATCTAATCAAAATTATTGGCAGCAAGAAAGCTACTGAAGCCAGCATATAACATTAACCATAAGTATACAGTTAGGTCCATACAGTATGCAGTATATTGGGACACAGGCACAATTATAGATTTTTTCAGGTATTTACCAAAACTTATTCAAGCTATAGTTATATAATGGATATGAGCTGCAAGTGCACACTCTCAGGTTTAATTTGAGGGTATGTACATCCAAATCAGAGGAAGGGTTTAGGAATTACAGCTCTTAAGTACAGCCACCCCCTCATTTTCAAGGGACCAAAAGTAATTGGACAATTGAATTAAAGGCTGTTTCATGGCCAGGTGTAAGGCTACTACCTCATTATTTCTTCACCAATTAAGCAGGTAAAGGGTTTGGAGTTAATTTTAAGTGTAGTATTTGCATTTGGAATCTATTGCTGTTAACCTACATAATGCATTCAAAAGGAGCTGTCCATGCAAGTGAAACAGGCCATTGTAAGACTTCAAAAACTAAACAAATCGATCAGGGAGATAGCAGCAACATTTGGAGTGGCCAAATCAACAGTTTTGTAGTTTTGTACCTTCTGAGGAAAGAAGAACGCACTGGTGAGCTCAGCAACATAAAAAGGCCTGGATGTCCATGAAAGACAACAGTGATGAGTGATGGCAGGATCCTCTCTATGGTAAAGAAAAACCCATTCATAACATCCAGACAAGTGAAGGACACTCTCCAGGAGGTGGGAATATCATTGTCAAAGTCTACAATCAAGAGAAGATTTCATGAGAGAAAATACAGAGGGTTCACCACAAGGTGCAAACCCTTCATAAGCCTGAAGAATAGAAAATTGCGCCTCTGTCCATCTATGGACCCAACTGTATATAGATGCACGCCAGTAAAGAAATTTGACAAGCTTTTATAAGAAATGATTAATAATAGTACATACATCCAACGTACAAACAGACACTATCAGCAAAGGGCCTGTTAGGAGTCCTGGTGGAAATGTGTACATATACCTGGTGTGGGAGATTAGCTTGTGGGGATCACCTTTCCTGGGAAAAAGGCAACTTGAAGGAAAACGGTCTTAAAAGTCTAGCGGGTTGCCAGTTTTATTGATAAAAGGTTGCAAGTAATAAAACAAACTAAATAGCCAAAATAATTCCTTGCCGTCTGGCGCTAAACTATTAGGCTCCATGCACACTGAAGCTGATAAACCACCATTTATGGTCATTTGGGCGTTTTTTTTAACAGCCCATAAACACCCCTTTATGTTATCCTATGTGTTCATGCACACATGGACATTTAATGTTGTTTAACAGCAGTGGCGTTTATGGGCTGTTATCTGAACACCCTGAATTGGCGTTCAGAAGTCGTTCTTCTGACCACAAAAAATGCTGGGTGCTGATAAACGCTCATAAACGCCGCTAAATGGCTGTTTATCGGCATCCAGCACTTTTTTTTTTTTAGTCAATGGAAGCTAATGAAGTAAAAAAAAAAGCTCAAAAATGCTGACGCTGATAAACGCGCATAAACGCTGCTAACAAAACTCTGCTAAAAGCACGTTTTCTAAGCAGCGTCTCCTGCCACATAATCTGATGCCCAGAGAGAGTCCAGTGTGCATGGAGCCTTACAGAGCAGAATACCTCTCTATATGGTGTCGGGCTCGTCCCAGACACCTCCAAACAAAATAAATGTAAACCTTTTCTCTTTGAGTCCTTAGAGCAACCAACTCTCAAGTTGTAGCTCTCTCAGTGTAGTGATATTGAGTCCCAGGCCAGAGCAACACTGAGTTCTTTTCCTGGTCATTTAAAGCAGCTGAAGGGGGATCTGGGTGGACCAGAAACTCCGAGCCGGAACCAGCTCTGCCACGGTGGCTCACAAAACCTGGGCTGTACTCTTTCCAATCCACTCCAAGTGAACGCATGTGAGGTGACAGATATCACCCGTCCACTATCTTGCATAATGTCACACCCCCCCCCCGCTCAAGCCCCTGCGGCTGAGCGACTGTCACACCCATACAATGGACCTGGGAATAGGCATCTGCATTGTTTTGCAGCTTTCCCGCCCTATGTTCCCCTGTAAACTTGTAGGGCTGTAGGGCCAGAAACCACCTTGTCACCTGACAATTTTTTTCCCCGTTCTCACACATCCACTTCAGGGGTGCATGGTCGGTGACCAGTCTAAACTGCCTTCCCAGCAAATAATACTTTGGGGCCTCCAAGGCCCATTTAATGGCGAGACATTCTTTCTCGATGATGGCATCATTTTTTTCAGGCCTGTTTAATTTCCGGCTCTGGTATACAACCGGGTGCTTCTCCCCATCTCTAATCTGGGACAGTACAGCCATAGACCCACATTAGAGGCGTAGGTCTGCATCACAAAGTCCTTGGTGAAGTCTGGGGTCACAAGCACCGGTTGTACACAGAGGGCTTGTTTTAACTTCTGAAATGCTTTCTCGGCTTCAGGGTTCCACTTCAACATTACCGACCCTCTATGCCTTGTCAGGTCCGTCAGGGGGACAGCAATGTTGGCAAAGTTGGGTATGAAATGCCTATAGTACCCCGTACCTGCTTTTTAGTTAGAGGTTGGGGCCATTTTTGGATTGCCTCTAGTTTGTTGGTTTACGGCTTAACGAGTCCCCGTCCAATAATGTGGCCAAGGTATTTGGCCTCCTCTAGACTGATGGCACATTTTTTGGGGTTGGCTGTGAGACCCGCTTTCCTAAGTGAATCTATCACTGCTTGCACACGAGGTAGATGCGATTCCCAATCTGGGCTGTGGATGACCACATCATCCAAGTAGGCGGCTGCATAGGAGTGGTGTGATCTTAACCACTTCAATACAGGACATTTAGAGTGGGTACGGAAAGTATTCAGACCCCCTTACATTTTTCACTCTTTGTTATATTGCAGCCATTTGCTAAAATCATTTAAGTTCATTTTTTCCCTCATTAATGTACACACAGCACCCCATATTGACAGAAAAACACAGAATTGTTGACATTTTTGCAGATTTATTAAAAAAGAAAAACTGAAATATCACATGGTCCTAAGTATTCAGACCCTTTGCTCAGTATTTAGTAGAAGCCCCCTTTTGATCTAATACAGCCATGAGTCTTTTGGGAAAGATGCAACAAGTTTTTCACACCTGGATTTGGGTATCCTCTGCCATTCCTCCTTGCAGATCCTCTCCAGTCCTGTCAGGTTGGATGGTAAACGTTGGTGGACAGCCATTTTTAGGTCTCTCCAGAGATGCTCAATTGGGTTTAAGTCAGGGCTCTGGCTGGGCCATTCAAGAACAGTCACAGAGTTGTTGTGAAGCTACTCCTTTGTTATTTTAGCTGTGTGCTTAGGGTCATTGTCTTGTTGGAAGGTAAACCTTCGGCCCAGTCTGAGGTCCTGAGCTCTCTGGAGCAGGTTTTCTTCCAGGATATCCCTGTACTTGGCCACATTCATCTTTCCCTCGATTGCAACCAGTCGTCCTGTCCCTGCAGCTGAAAAACACCCCCACAGCATGATGCTACCACCACCATGCTTCACTGTTGGGACTGTATTGGACAGGTAATGAGCAGTGCCTGGTTTTTGCCACACATACCGCTTAGAATTAAGGCCAAAAAGTTCTATCTTGGTCTCATCAGACCAGAGAATCTTATTTCTCACCAACTTGGATTCCTTCAGGTGTTTTTTTTAGCAAACTCCATGCGGGCTTTCATGTGTCTTGCACTGAGGAGAGGCTTCCGTCTGGCCACTCTGCCATAAAGCCCCGACTGGTGGAGGGCTGCAGTGATTGTTGACTTTCTACAACTTTCTCCCATCTCCCAACTGCATCTCTGGAGCCCAGTCACAGTGATCTTTGGGTTCTTCTTTACCTCTCTCACCAAGGTTCTTCTCCCCCAATAGCTTAGTTTGGCCGGACGGCCAGCTCTAGGAAGGGTTCTGGTCATCCCAAACGTCTTCCATTTAAGGATTATGGAGGCCACTGTGCTCTTAGGAACCTTAAGTGCAGCAGAATTTTTTTTGTAATCATGGCCAGATCTGTGCCTTGCCACAATTCTGTCTCTGAGCCCTTCAGGCAGTTCCTTTGACCTCATGATTCTCATTTGCTCTGACATGCTCTGTGAGCTATAAGGTCTTATATAGACAGGTGTGTGGCTTTCCTAATCAAGTCCAATCAGTATAATCAAACACAGCTGGACTCAAATGAAGGTGTAGAACCATCTCAAGGATGATCAGAAGAAATTGACAGCACCTGCGTTAAATATATGAGTGTCACCGCAAAGGGTCTGAATACTTAGGACCATGTGATATTTCAGTTTTTCTTTTTTAATAAATCTGCAAAAATGACAACAATTCTGTGTTTTTCTGTCAATATGGGGTGCTGTGTGTACATTAATGAGGGAAAAAATGAACTTAAATGATTTTAGCAAATGGCAAAGAGTGAAAAATTTAAGGGGGTCTGAATACTTTCCGTACCCACTGTATACCCCCTTCCTGCCCAGACCAATTTTCAGCATTCAGTGCTCTCACACTTTGAATGCCAATTACTCAGTCATGCAATACTGTACCCAAACAAAATTTTTATCATTTTCTTCACACAAATAAAGCTTTCTTTTGGTGCGATTTAATCACCTCTGGGTTTTTTATTGAGACATAAGTGAAAAAAGAGTGAAAATGTTCTATGATACCATTTGCAAATAAGTAATTTTCGTTCATAAATTTGGGCCAAAACCTATACTGCTACACATCTTTGCTAAAAATAACCCAAATAAGTGTACATTATTTGGTCTGTGTGAAAGTTATAGAGTCTACAAGCTATGGTGCCAATCATTGAAAATTGATCACACCTAATGCACTGATGGCCTATCTCAATTCTTGAGGTCCTGAACTGTCAGGAAAGTGCAAATACCCCCCAAATGGCCCCTTTTTGAAAAGTAGACATTCCAAGGTATTTAGTATGAGGCATGGTGAGTTTTTTGAAGTTGTATTTTTTCCCACAATTCTTGGGAAAATTAATAAATTATTATTTATTTATTTATTTTTACACAAAATTGTCATAACAACAAGATATTTCTCACATACAGCATATGCATACTTCCAATTACACCCTAAAATATATTTTGCTACTCGCCCCGAGTATGGCAATACCACATGTGTGCTTTTTCACAGCCTGGCCACATAGAGAGATCCAACATGCAGGGAGCACCTTCAGGCGTTCTAGGAGCAGACATTTCCCATCTAATTTCCTAATGGCCTATTACAGTTTTGAAGGCCCTGGAGCACCAGGACAATGGAATTACACACAAAATTACCCAATTTTCGAAAGCAAACACCCCACGTATATTATAGGAGGTGTTATGAGTCTTTTGAAAAACGTGGAAAGAAAATGAAAAAGTTTTTATTTTTATACAAAGTGGTCAATTTATAAGATATTTTTAACACATAGCATGTGCATAGCAAAAATTACCCCCCAAAATATATTTTGCTACTCATCCCAAGTATGGTGATACCACATGTGTGAGACTTTTACACAGCCTGGCCACATAGAGAGGTCCAACATGCAGGGAGCACTGTCAAGCGTTCTAGGAGCATAAATTACACATAAAATTTCCTAATGACCTATTACACTTTCAAAGGCTCTGGAGCACCAGCACAGTGGAATCTCCCACAAAAATGACCCCATTTTGGAAAGCAAACACCCCAACGTATATTCTATGAGGCATTATGAGTCTTGTACGGTTCATTTTTTTCCACAAGTCTTTTAAAAACATACAAAGAAAATAAACTTTTATTTTTACACAAAGTGGCCAATTTATAAGATATTTATAACACAAAGCATGTACATAGCAAAAATTAACCCCCAAAATATATTCTGCTATTTGTCCTGAGTATGGCGATACCACATGTGTGAGGCTTTTACACAGCCTGGCCACATGGAGAGGTCCAACATGCAGGGAGCACCGTCAAGCGTTCTAGGAGCATAAATTACACATACAATTTCCTAATGACTTATTAAAATTTTGAAGGCCCTGGAGCACCAGGACAGTGGAATTACCCACAAAATGACCCCATTTTGGAAAGCAAACACCCCAACATATATTCTATGAGGCATTATGAGTCTTTTGAATGGTTCATTTTTTTCCACATGTCTTTGAAAAACATGGAAAGAAAATGAAAACGCTTTTATTTTTACACAAAGTGGTCAATTTATAAGATATTTCTAGCACAAAGCATGTACATAGCAAAAATTACCCCCCAAAATACATTCTGCTACTTGTCCCAAGTATGGCGATACCACATGTGTGAGAATTTTACAGAGCCTGGCCACATAGAGAGGTCCAACATTGAAGTAGTACCTTCAGGCCTTCTAGGAGCATAAATTACACATCTAATTTCATTCCTACCTACCACACTTTTGAAGGTCCTGGAGCACCAGGACTGTGGAATTACCCACAAAATGACTCCATTTTGGAAAGCAAACACCCCAAGGTATATTCTATGAGGCATGGGCTGCAGACAGGTGCTTGATTAATCTGATGGGCTGCAGATAGGTACTCGGGTAATCTGATGGGCTGCAGATAGGTACTCGGGTAATCTGATGGGCTGCAGATAGGTACTCGAGTAATCTGATGGGCTGCAGATAGGTATTCAGGTACTCTCATGGGCTAGTGACAGGTACTCGGGTACTCAGATGGGCTGGGGACAGGTACTCTGATGGGCTGGTGACAGGTACTCTGAAGGGCTGGTGACAGGTACTTGGGTAGTCTGATGTGCTGGTGACAGGTACTTGGGTACTCTGATGGGCTGGTGACAGGTGCTCGGGTACTCAGATGGACTGGTGACAGGTGCTTGGGTACTCAGATGGGCTGGTGACAGGTACTCAGGTACTCTGATGGGCTGGTGACGGGTACTCTGATGGGCTGGTGACAGGTATTTGGGTACTCTGATGGGCTGGTGACAGGTACTCGGGTACGCTGATGGTCTGGTGATGGGTACTCAGGTACTATGATGAGCTGATGACAGGTACTTAGGTACGCTGATAGTCTGGTTACAGGTACTCGGGTTCTCTGATGGGCTGGTGAAAGGGAATTGAGTACGCTGTTGGTCTGGTGACAGGTACTCTGGGACTCTGATGGGCTGGTGACAAGTACTTAGGTACTCTGATGGGCTGGTGACAGGTATTCGGGTACTCTGATGGGCTGGTGACAGGTGTTCGGGTACTCAGGTGGGCCGGTGAATGGACAGTGGTCGGGTAGTCTCATGGGCAGTGGTCGGGTAGTCTCATGGACTCATGGACAGTGGTCGGGTAGACTCATGGGCTCTTGGACAGTGGACGGGTAGTTTCATGGGTTCATGGACAGTGG
>BLSH010291330.1:2378814-2390875 GCA_018402905.1 Glandirana rugosa | reverse complement strand
AATCAACTTTATCCTTATAATGTGTAACTGTATAAATATAAAAAACATTAGTAAACAGGAAAGGCTAAGGAGCATGGGCGTCCGCAGAACTTTTTCAGGGGGGGGGGGGCATAATACTAAGGTCATCCATGCTCTGCCCCTTTTTGACAATGTCATTATTACATTATCATGGTCAGAGACTGCAGACATAGTATAGGAGATGGTCGAGACTGCAGACATGATACAGGAGATAGTCAGAGACTACGGACATAGTACAGGATACGGTCAGAGACTGCGGACATGGTACAGGAGACGGTCAGAGACTGCGGACATGGTACAGGAGACGGTCAGAGACTGCGGACATGGTACAGGAGACGGTCAGAGACTGCGGACATGGTACAGGAGACGTCAGAGACTGCGGACATGGCCCAAGAGACTGTCAGAATCTACATACATGGCTCAAGAGGATAAGAACCTAGTGGGGAACTCCCAATCCGATCCCTGATTCCGGGGGGGGGGGGCATTGCGCCCCCTTGCCCCTACCTGCGGACGCCCATGCTAAGGGGTACAAAAAATGGAAGAAAGAAAGACATTTGCTGGGTTTGCTGGAAGATGACGGTTACGGAACTGTCATATCCAAATAATTAAATTCCTAACTGATAGGGGTTTGGGTCAGGTGGACAGGGATGTAAGAACAATATTCCTGCATGAACTAGAAGTTGTGGCAATAATACCAGACTTCTACAGAACATTAGCAGCCCAGGGGTCTGTCCAACAGATCCAGCAAAGTTTTTCGCATGAAATGTGAAGCCCCATTCGAATTTTGAATAAAGGGTCTTTGGCTTTTATTTGCACCTTTGTTTGCAATATTGATCATGAGTGGTTTCGATACACCTGTCTTGTATCGCAAAATTCATGTTTCATTTTTTTACTGGACCTGGATGAGTAAAAAGGTTTTCCCTGTTGTTACAGGATGCATACGTGAGATCCACAACATACAGCTATGATGGTTGTAGCACATGAATAAATTATTCATTACCACTGAAATCGTGCCTATACAAATGGAGGAGAGGAATGTTGCACAGCGGTGAGAATACCCTGTGTTAGAGAAGTATTCATGTGTTCATACATTCATCTCGTTTGCTTATTATGAAGTGGAGTGGTATTCATTACCACAATTGTTCTCATACAGAATCCTCTGTTTTTTCCTGTTAGAACAGAGATTATATGAAAAATCCATCATGTTTCATCAGTGAAGCAAACAATCAACAATAAAGATGCAGATACTTAAATTTTGTATACCATATAATTGCTAAAAACCACAACTGAAAATGGGTATATGTAGAAAACAGGGATAATCTTAAAAGCAGGTAAGCTGCATTCAGTGTTGTTAGGTTTACATGCATTTATATTTTTATTTAGGGTCATCTCTGTAAAAGTAAAGAGTTCTGTATTATTTAAAGCAGAGTTGTAATTTTACAGTGAAAATTAGGAATGCCCTTATTCGTGTTCAGCGTTCACTCTTTATAGAGGTTACCTTTGATGATATAATCAGAGCTGCACCCCTTGCCTGTAAACACCAGATCAAAATGGATAAAGTGCAATAAGCTTTTTGCAGATGGGAACCTCCATATAAAATAATTAGCAGCTGGCATACATGGGATGCATATACTGTACTTGATATATACAGTCAAAACCCGAGACATAAACACTGTATCGTACAGTATCTCACATTTTTGAAAATAGTTTATTATATTTTTTCATGTGACAACACTGAAGAAATTACAATTTGCTACAATGTAAAGTAGTGAGTGTACAGCTTGTATAACAGTGTAAGTTTGCTGTCCCCTCAAAATAACTCAACACACAGCCATTAATGTCTAAACTGCTGGCAACAAAAGTGAGTACACCCCTAAGTGAGAATATCCAAATTAGCCCCAATCAGCCAACCCCCTCCCCCCCCGGTGCCATGTGACTCTCATTAGTGTTATAAGGTCTCAGGTGTGAATGGGAAGCAGGTGTGTTAAATTTGGTGTTATCGCTCTCACTCTCTCATACTGGTCAGTGGAAGTTCAACACGGCACCTCATGGCAAAGAATTCTCTGAGGATCTGAAAAAAAAATTTTTGCTCTACATAAAGATGGCCTGGGCTATAAGAAGATTGCCAAGACCATGAAACTGAGCTGCAGCACAGTGGCCAAGACCATACAGCCGTTTAACAGGACAGGTTCCACTCAGGTTCCACTCAGAACAGGCCTCACCATGGTAGACCAAAAAAGTTGAGTGCACATGCTCAGCGTCATATTTAGAGGTTATTTTTGGGAAATAGACATATGAGTGCTGCCAGCATTGCTGCAGAGGTTGGGGGTCAGCCTGTCAGTGCTCAGACCATACGCCGCACACTGCATCAAATTAGTCTGCATGGCTGTCGTCCCAGAAGGAAGCCTCTTCTAAAGATGATGCACAAGAAAGCCCACAAACAGTTTGAGGAAGACAAGCAGACTAAAGACATGGATTACTGGAACTATGTCCTGTGGTCTGATAAGACCAAGATAAACTTATTTGGTTCAGATGCTGTCAAGTGTGTGTGGCGGCAACCAGGTGAGAAGTACAAAGACAAGTGTGTCTTGCCTACAGTCAAGCATGGTGGTGGGAGTGTCGTGGCCTGGGGCTGCATGAGTGCTGCCGGCACTGGGGAGCTACAGTTCATTGAGGGAACCATGAATGCCAACATGTACTGTAACATACTGAAGCAGAGCATGATCCCTTCCCTTCGGAGACTGGGCCGCAGAGCAGTGTTCCAACATGATAATGACCTCAAACACACCTCCAAAACGACCACTGCCTTGCTAAAGATGTTGAGGGTAAAGGTGATGGACTGGCCAAGCATTTCTCCAGACCTAAACCCTATTGAGCATCTGTGGAGCATCCTCAAACGGAAGGTGGAGGAGCGCAAGGTCTCTAACATCCACCAGCTCTGTGATGTCATCATAGAGGAGTGGAAGAGGACTCTAGTGGCAACCTGTGAAGCTCTGATGAACTTCATGCCCAAGAGGGTTAAGGCCGTGCTGGAAAATAATGGTGGCCACACAAAATATTGTCACTTTGGGCCCAATTTGGGCATTTTCACTTAGGGGTGTACTCACTTTTGTTGCCAGTAGTTTAGACATTAATAGCTGTGTGTTGAGTTATTTTGAGGGAATAGCAAATTTACACTGTTATACAAGCCGTACACTCACTACTTTACATTGTAGCAAAATGTAATTTCTTCAGTGTTGTCATATGAAAAGATATAAAAAATATTTACAAAAATGTGAGGGGTGTACTCACGTTTTTGAGATATTGTATATACAGTGCATATATGTATATATATATATATATATATATATATATATATATATATATATATATATATATATATATATATATATATACTATATTACCAAAAATATTGGGACACCTGTCCAGGGCCATCTTTAATATTGATTGGGCCCTGGTGAATATTTTCTTGAGCCCCCCCATGAAATTTCACTCTCTACCTGCTCTGAGACATACAATAAATAGCAACTAGACTCAAAATCAATTTACTGAATCAGATCAGCAGTGATTTTGAATGGTTGCCAGAGGTCACAGCATATCATTGCCGTTTACTGTCTGGTTGCTAGAGGTTACAGCACACATTACTGCTCACTGATTAGTTGCTAGAGGTTACAGCACATGCTTTCTGCTTGTTTGGTTGCTAGAGATTACTGTACATCAATACTGCTCACTCATTGGTTGCTAAAGGTTACTGCACATCATTACTGCCCACAGATTGGTTGTTAGAGGTTACAGCACATCATGTCCTCACTGCCTGCGCACCATGGACTGGGGAGCACAAAGTAGCTTTCCTGCCACCACAAAAATGTGCTGCCCTTTAGCAGATACACAGCAGTGCCATCAATTATCAATGACACCCTCATGCATCTGCTGACATGTGCTGTGGACTTTCAAGCATGCTTTTTTCTCCCCAGTGGGCAGCATCCAGTATAGGTGATGGTGGATATGACCTCAGGGGGGCATGATATACATATGAATGCCACCTTTGTTTACATATCAGTGCAGCTGGCCGCCACTATTTACGTATGAATGCTGCGCTATTTACATATCAATGCTGGTTATTTACATCTAAACACAGGGTCTGAGTTGGGCAGCTTTAGTAGCAGCACTTAGATATCGGGACACAGCACAGGTCTAAAACTTCAAGGGACAAGGGAATTTAAACCAGGATAGTTGGCAAGTATGAAGCAGCTGCTTTGGGCCCCACAACAATGACAGGGCCCAGGGCAGCTGCCCCTTTTGCCCTGCCTTAAAGACGGCCCTGTGCATGTCTTTACATGCACATGAACTTTAATGGCATCCCAGTCTTAGTCTGTAGGGTTCAATATTGAGTTGGCTCACCCTTTGCAGCTATAACAGCTTCAACTCTTCTGGGAAGGCTGTCCACAAGGTTTAGGAGTGTGTCTATGGGATGAATTAGAGCGGAGACTGTGAGCCAGGCCTTCTCGTCCAACATCAGTGCCTGACCTCACAAATGCGCTTCTGTAAAAATGGTCAAACATTCCCATAGACACATTCCTAAACCTTGTGGACAACCTTTCCAGAAGAGTTGAAGCTGTTATAGCTGCAAAGGGTGGGCCAACTCGAATACTGAACCCTACAGACTAAGACATGGGATGCCAAAAAAAAGCAATATTTTATACTTTCTATCCATTTAAAAAAAAAGAAAATCTTCACAAATTTTGCTACATGCCTTTGGTAAAAAATAAAATCCCAATAAGTGTATACTGATTGTTTTGTATGACAGTTATACTATCTACAAACTATTGTGTATACAGTATACTGTAATTTTATTTATTTTTCTGTACTAGTAATGGCGGTGATCAGCGACTTGTAGTGGGACTGTGAGTGCGGGGGGAAGCTGACACTAACTGACGCTGGGTGGGAACTGACTGTGACTGACATTGACCGGTGACACTAATACAATGATCCGTGCTAATACTATACACTGTCACTGTACTAATTGGCTGGGAAGGGATTAACATCTAGGGGCAATGAAAGGGTTAACTGTGTGCCTAACAAATGTAATGTGTGCAATATGTTCTGCTTTTAATAATAGATGTGGCTGATTTTCCTCCATGCTTTGCAGGGAGAAAAGAACAGCCACACTGCTGCTCTCTGTGCAGAGCCCTGTGTTGTTAGGAAACACAGGGCTCTGTGCTGTGATTCGTTGTGCCGATCAGAAGGTCCCAGCCATAAATCATTGATCACTTAATGTCAGAACAGATGCTGCGGCTGGCGCACACATTTGCCCCTACCTGGAAATGCTGGATCACATACATGTAGTGTATGTAGACAGAAAGTGGTTGCAAAGAATCTGCATATGCAACAGAAGATGAAACAAAAAGTGAAAACGTATTTATTTTTTTTTAAAATGCACAGTGATACACAGTGCTTTAGCAAACTAAATTTAATTCAGTTAGGCTTTACATTTATTTTAAAGTGACTCTGTCCCTAAACAATTTTACAAAAGCACACCTGCAAACTAAATAATTGATACTCATCTATGCTGCCACCAAAGCCAACGATTTTGCTCTCTTGAAGAGCTACAGCTGCTGATTTTTTTTAGCATCCTTTAAACGCCTGAGCAATAAACATGCACTGCACTCTGTAGTTCCATCTGCCGGCCTCTATGTTACTAAAAGACAAGTCTATTTTTAAATAAAATGCTCTTCAAATACGCCAACATTTACATGACCGCCTCAAATAATCCCCACAATGTGCCTAATATTTTTATTTCCTTTGATCATCAGCTTCATCTAGTGGCCATAATGCATTAATTCCTGAAATACCCCAAACAGTTAAATACCGCATTATGGCCATTAGATGGAGCTGACAAACATAGGGAATAAAATAATTAGACCCCTTAACAGGGTTTATGGCTGTGTGAATGAGGACAAAGGGCTTTGTTTAGTTTATAATATTTTTTTCTAGGATTGGTTTCTATTATATAAGACTAAAAAAAGATTATTGAAAATTGATTGCTAAACAAATACAAATGTATCTGTTTCTCACCAAAATAGGCCCCTTTCCCACAGGCCCCCGATCCCGCCCCCCGCGCCTGCTACCACAACCATGCCATCCACTCCAGAGGCGTCTCCTAGAATGGGCGGTCTTCGCTTTGACATTTCTTTTATAAGAAGGGGCGGGGCCACCCAGTGACGTAAATGGGTAACCCGCCCCTCCGATGGCGAATGATGTCAGAAGGGGGCTGGTCACTCGTTTACGTCACTGGGTGGCCCCGCCCTTACCTATAAAATAACTGTCAAACTGCAGACCGCCCATTCTGGGAGATGCCTCCAGACGGCAGACGGCACAGCTGCAGCAGCAGGCACGGGGGCGATGAAACAAGAAGATGAAGACTCAAGACGAAGAGAGGAAGCAAGAAGACCAAAAGAAGAAGCAGAAGACCAGAAGAAGGATCTGGGCAGGAGAAGATGGAGGAAGAAAGAATAAAGAAGAAGAGCTATGTTACACAATAAAGGACTTGCCAAAAACTGCCTCTTGTTTTTTTTTAACACTTTACTCCTTTTTTGGGGAATGGGTAGGGGTACAATGTACCCCATACCTATTCACATAGGGAAAGGGTCGGGATCTGGGGTCCCCCTTATTAAAGAGGGCTTCCATATTCCGATAAGCCCCCCCGCCCGCAGACCCCCACAACCACCGGCAAGAGTTGTGGGGAAGAGGCCCTTCTCCCCATCAACATGGGGACAAGGTGCTTTGGGGGGACCTCAAAGCATCCTCCCCATGTTGAGGGCATGTGGCCTGGTATGGTTCGAGGGGGGGTGCTCGCTCATCCCCACCCCCTCCTGCCATACCAGGGCTGCGTGCTTGGATAAGGGTCTGGTTTAGATTTTGGGGGGACCCCATGTTGTTGTTTTTTTTAAATTTTGGCGTGGGGTTTCCCTTAAAATGCATACCAGACCTGAAGGGCCTGGAACAGACTTTGGGGGGGGAACCCCACAACGCTTTTTTTTCTACATTTTGGTGTGGGGTTCCCCTTAAAATCTATACCAGACCTGAAGGGCCTGGTACGGACTTTGGGGGGACCCCTACGCAATTTTTTTTTTTAAATGGGTGGGGTTCCCCTTAAAATACATACATACCTGAAGGGTCTGTTATGGACTTTGGGGGAAACCCTATGCATTTATTTTTTTTAAATTTTGGTGCGAGCCCTGCTGTTGTAAAGTAGTTTAAAAATTGTGATGACACACCCCAGTCAAAACGGTGCTGAAAAATTGGGCCTTGGGTGTTGGCGGTGCCAGAACACTGTAACCCCTTGCAGTTACTCTTGTTGGGCGCAGGAATGGGCCCTGCTGTTGTAAATTAGTTTAAAATTAACATCCTCTTTCATAATATACAAAAAATTGGGCTAATTTTACTGCTGTCATATTTTTTAACTCAAAAAAAGGGATTTTTTTCCAAAAAAATCACGCTTGAAAGACCGCTGCGCAAATATTGCGTGACAAAAAGTATTGCAACGATCGCCATTTTATTCTCTAGTGTGTTTGAAAAAAATATATATAATGTTTGGGGGTTCTAAGTCATTTTCTAGCAAGAAAAAATTATTTTAACTTGTAAACAACAAATGTAAAACTGTATATATGTTAACACACAACGTCAAGTGTATTATATACCATACGTACACCCCCGAATGCACTATAATGCACTGATATATAGTGTACACTCAATACGCTGTGAATATATATATATATATATATATATACTGGACTGTATATATATATATATATATATATATATATATATATATATATTCTTTCACTGTCTGAACGGACGCTATATACTATACACTGAATTAGCTGTATATAGTATACACTAAAGGCATTGCATTATATATATATATATATATACACACACTAGGAAGGTATATATATATTCTTGCACTGTCTGACTGTATTTAGATCGCCCTATCTATCTATATATCTAATATATATTTCATTCTACACTAAACTGCCTGTACTAACTGACTGTATATAGATCTATCCTATCTATCTATCTAGCTATCTATTATTTTTTTCACAATAATCCCATTCCCTAGCTACTCTAAACTGCCTGCATGTCCTTGCTAAGCTCACTATCTATCCACATTCACGCTACATAGAGCCGCAGTACAAGCCACTTTATATAGTGTGGGGTGTGGATTGAGGCTGCTGAACAGTGATTGGCTAAAGGCACCATGCCTTTAGCCAATCATAGCTCTCACAGCAGGCCGCCCGCTGATTGGCCAAAGCATGCAGGTCATGTGCATGCTTTGGCCAATCAGCGGGCGTCATTCTGCCGCCATTGGAATGCATTATGGGGCGCATGAAGTTCCCATGAACACCCCATAATGTTGGCAATGGCACGAACCCCCGATGTTTGAGACGAAAGGAACCCGGAGCTCATCCCTACATTCTACATTATAGAGTATAAATTAAAATGTAACAGGGAGAGTGGAATACCCTTGTAGAGGTAAAGGCAGATGCATATGCTGGAGAGCCAATGCGTTGATGTGAACTGAGTCTATTGGAAATAATGGGCCTTGCTATTGCGATGGGACTCTATTGAGCAACACAGCCCAACATACATGCTGTAAATAAATGGGCTCCAGTCTCAGAGCTCCTGCTACTATATTCCCCTAAGGTATAAAAAAATGTACGTGACTTAACACTATGACATCCAATATAGGTGGACTTCTTTGGCAGCACTGTACTAAGTAATGACATCTAGGCTACAACAAATTGTGATATCTCTCTGCTGGAGTTCCCGAGTCTGCAACCTGCTCAGTTATTACATGGCGGTCCCACTCTCCTGGTTGGATTCCTCATTTGTTATATATTATACAGAATGCAACATGAGATGCTGGAACACACAAAGGTGGTGGGAACACCCAAAATTCCCAGGTGGACAGGAACAGATTCAGCAATTAGAGCAGGTTGATCTCACAGTTAAGTAGCCAGAGCCCGACTCAGGCCCCCAGGCTCCACCTGTAACTAAAAGTATACATTTTGGATGGAATGTCCTTTAATACTTGACATTAAGCAGTCACGTCATTCCTTTAATACAAAAGTCAACCATTATTGAGTGCTTTTTTAAATATCTACAGGTGCCGTTTTAACTTGTTATCATGATTTTCAAACATAGTTTATATTTTAGTGTACAAGTAATACAGCGCTAAGGCACAAGAATAGTGATAAATGTGAAAATTGAGGTAAGCAGCTATAACACAATCAAACAAATTGATAATCCTGTACTAAGAAAATATATAGCGCTCAACCAACTAAAGCAATTGCTTCGATCTGACAAATCAGATCAGATAAGTGACAATAAATAAAAATTAAACCATACATGTGAAAATAGGTAGTAATAGCATAAGTGTACGTGCAAATATTGCACAATTAAAAAGTTGTTGATGAACTCCTATGCCAACAACTTTTTAATTGTGCAATATTTGCACGTACACTTATGCTATTACTACCTATTTTCACATGTATGGTTTAATTTTTATTTATTGTCACTTATCTGATCTGATTTGTCAGATCGAAGCAATAGTTTATATTTTGCCATCATAGCAAGAATTTTCTCTAAATACATACATGTACTTAAAGATACTGCAGATATAATAAGCATATTTTCATATGAAACTTGAACATACACATACTGTATATAGAGAGACTCATGCCTTCATACATGTGTGCAGACATACATTCATTTTTTTGTTTCTCTTGAGGGAATAGTAGGGGTTAATAGCTGAGAAACGTCTGACTAATTAAGCGGTTAATTGGATTTGAAGAGAGCGTGGGGGTGTCCTCTCTTCTGTTGTGCTGTGATTTAAATCTCCCTCCCAACTGGATTTGAGCCAGTCTTATTTTTAATCATGAGACAATGTGTCATACAGTGACTATCAAATATGAAAATCTTCAAGAGCAATCTATAACGACCTGGATTTTACCACAAACTATAGACTGTATGTAATTAATAGCAATGCAAAATCATGATATAGCTTATCCCTGGCACACTTTAATCTATAGGTAGAAGCTGTAGGGCTAGTTATGTTTCATATGTTTACAAGGAATAAATTACATAAACTCTAATTTAACTTTAATTATGGATTTATCCTTGTGATATGAAGTTCTCAAATTGAAAATTATTTTTTATACTTTAATTATACTTTGGCTTGCCTGGTATACAAGACAGAAAGTCTATGCATGCTACTGACAATACAGTAGGTTCAGTCTCCTTTGTACAACGTTGCTTGAGGCAGGCACATTATACGAGTTCAGAGCTGCAATAAGGAAAAAAAAAGGGATGGTTCAACACATAGGTCACAGGGACATACAAACGCAGTGCCAGTAGCAACAGGCAATCATTTCGTAAAATTATTAAGTTTTGTAGGGCTATTATTGCTCAGTAAAATGTTGCTGCTAGATGCCTCAATCAGAAGTTATTACAAGTAATTTCATGACATTTTCCTCTTAAATGTCATGTACTCCTAGTCAACACTGACATAAAAATCTTTATTTGTTGTAGAAGAAATAAAACTTTTTTTTTTTCAGTAAAAAATAGCAAAATCCAAACAAAAAATAGCTTGAAAATGTGTGAATAAAACCACCAGGTTTGAGGTTCATGGATCTGAGGATATATTCACAAATACCTTCCAATCTGCTGTGTTTTTTCATATTACAAAGATAAAAAAAAACATGTCCCCCCCCAAACACACCAGGCATATGGGGAAGTATTCAAGAAGCTAGTGTGCATACAAACTCTATGCTGTGCCCTTAGGTGGTTGCTTAGTAGGGGGGCCAAAAATGAGCACTTCCACAGCCCTAGAGCCCCCAGAAGTGTATTTATTTGGGTGCTTCCAACCCCAACTGCAAAGTGTTTACTGCCCACTAGTTCTGGCATTTGGTAGGGGCAGTGCTTAGCCTCAAGAGAGCCCCAAAGGGGTGCAATGGTTAATTTTGAAGATGAAGACTTAAGTCTCATACACATGGTGCGACGGTTGTAAGAAAACGGTCGTACAACCGCTTGTTGTACGATCATCCGACCGTTAGTACGCGCGATTAGAACAGCCGACGTGCGACAGTCGTACAACAGAAGTTGGATGAGCAGACTAGAAAACTTTGGTTGTACAACAAGCGGTCATACAACTGTTGTATCGTGTGTACAGAGAAGTTGGTCCAACAAGTTGTATGTGCAAAACACTCATGCTCAGAGGTCAGGAACACTCGGAAGTGTCCGTTCGTGTAAACCTACGTTCCTAATTCACAAATCACATGCACCTGAACTTCCTCTTTATATGCTTGTAACACGTCACCGTGTTAGTCTTGGTCGTACGATTGCTTAGTGCACATCAGTATGCGAGACACAACAGCCGACAAACGATTTTGGATGTCGCATCGTGTGTACGAGGCTTAACACATATACATGTAGGCTCTACAAGGTGCTTGCACTTCATCACACTTGTTGACACTGAAATATTTTAGGCCAGGTCAGTAAGGCGAACGCTAGTTTTTTAACTGGTTCCACGCCGCCTGCCGTGTATACACGGCGGCAGTGTGGACTCTCAGCGCGAATCGCTGTAAAAAAGCAGCGATCTGCAGGTGGCCGCTAGGGGGCCGTACTCCTGAGGAGTGTGCCCGTGGCTCGGGCGGACCTGATGTCCGCCGGCGAGCCGCGATGAGTGGCCACAGCCAAAGAACGGGAAACCGCCGATGTAAACACGGCGGTTCCCTGTTCTGTTAGTGTGGGCATAGGAGATCTACTGATCCCTGTCACTGGGATCAGTTAGATCTCTTATACCCATGGTAGCCCAGCCCCCCCACAGTTAGAACACACCCAGGGAACACAGTTAACCCCTAGATCTCTCCCTGCAGGTTAACCCCTTCACTGCCAATGACATTTATACAGTAATCAGTGGACATTTAAATTTCTGATCACTATATAAATGTCATTGGTCCAAAAAAGTGTCAAAAATGTC
>BLSH010291330.1:2351364-2376221 GCA_018402905.1 Glandirana rugosa | reverse complement strand
TAAAAAGTTTGACGTGCATTTGTATTCAGCCCCCCTGAGTCAATACTTTGTAGAACAACCTTTTGCTGCAATTACAGCTGCAAATCTTTTTTGGGGATGTCTCTACCAGCTTTGCACATCTAGAGAGTAACATTTTTGCCCATTCTTCTTTGCAAAGTAGCTCAAGCTCCGTCAGATTGGATGGAGAGCATCTGTGAACAGCAATTTTCAAGTCTTGCCACAGATTCTCAATTGGATTTAGGTCTGGACTTTGACTGGGTCATTCTAACACATGACTATGCTTTGATCTAAACCATTACATTGTAGCACTGGCTGTAGGTTTAGGGTCGTTGTCCTGCTGGAAGGTAAATCTCTGCCCCAGTCTCAAGTCTTCTGCAGACTGTTACAGGTTTTCTTCTAAGATTTCCCTGTATTTGGCTCCATCCATCTTCCCATCAACTCAGACCAGCTTCACTGTCCCTGCTGAAGAAAAGCATCCCCACAACAGGATGCTGCAAGAACCATGTTTCACGGTGGGGATGGTGTGTTAAGGGTGATGTGCAGTGTTAGTTTTCCACCACACATAGTGTTTTGCTTTTAGGCCAAAAAGTTCAATTTTGGTCTCATCTGACCAGGGCACCTTCTTCCACATGTTTGCTGTGTCCCCTACATGGCTTCTCGCAAACTGCAAATGGGCTTTCTTTCAACAATGGCTTTCTTCTTGCCACTCTTCCATAAAGGCCAGATTTGTGGAGTGCACGAGCACGACTAATAGCTGTCCTGTGGACAGATTCTCCCACCTGAGCTGTTGATCTCTGCAGCTCCTCCAGAGTTACCATGGGCTTCTTGGCTGCTTCTCTGATTAATGCTCTCCTTGCCCAGCCTGTCAGTTTAGGTGGACGGCCATGTCTTGGTAGGTTTGCAGTTGTGCCATACATTTTCCATTTTTGGACGATGGATTGAACAATGCTCAGTGAGATGTTCAAAGCTTGGGATATTTTTCTGTAGCCTAACTCTGATTTAAACTTCTTCACAACTTTATCTTTGAACTGTCTGGTGTGTTCCTTGGCCTTCATGATGCTGTTTGTTCATTAAGGTTCTCTAACAAACCTCTGAGGGCTTCAAAGAACAGCTGTATTTCTACTGAGAATAAATTACACACAGCTGGACTCTACTAATTAATTGACTTGTGAAGGTAATTGGTTCCACTAGATTTTAGTTAGGGGTATCAGAGTAAAGGGGGCACGCCACACTTTTCAGATATTTATTTGTAAAAAAATGTCACATTTATGTGCCACTTTGTGTTGATCTATCACATAAAATCCCAATAAAATTAATTTACATTTTTGGTTGTAACATGACAAAATATGGAAAATATCGAGGGGTATGAATACTTTTCAAGGCACTGTACAATCTGCTGGCCAGTAATTCATCTTGCACAATTTTTTCTCTCCAGACTTTTCACATGATTGCAATAGAACTGATTGGATTGTGCAACAGTATGAGTCAGTATGGCTAAGTTTAGAAGACATTTGTGAGAATTAAGTGATTAAGACCCATAAAGACCGCTGAATGTTTGGTTATGAAATGCCATAGTGATGTCATTGGTTCTTTGTGTTGTAATTCACAGTTCACATCATGTAAACACTATGATTCAGCAAAATACTTCCCCTGGTTCGCCCAGACACTGTCCCTTTAAATTTGAAAAACGAGGACAATTCCATCAGGTACAGAGCTGCAGTTGAGACGTTACAATTTTATGATCAAAGGATCAGTCTGTCACATAGCTGCTTATAGTTATATCTGGTTTCAGCTGTGTGGAAAAACTCTAGCTATATGATCAGCATAGATATATAATTACATTCTGTCAAAAATCCCAGAAGTCCTGGTTTTAACAAAATTTTATTTCACAAAGGGTGGCATTTAGTAATAGTGGATATTAACAGTGCAACAATGGTACACTATGGGCATTGAGTGAACTGCCAGATGGTATGCCAAGTTGCTTTTTAATTCAAAAGTGTGGTGAGGTATGCATATTTACCACCTGCAAATTAAGTTTTAGAAGAATAGTCAAGGACTAAATTATACTTTATACACAGAAGTATTTTTGGTAAACATATTTTTTAAGATCTTTTTAGTACCCAAGAAGCAACAAATGTCTTTATTTGTTAATTCTTCAGTAACTAGTCAGCAGCTTGCAGTCAGAATGATATAGACCAGCCTTGAGGTGACTTGAGGGTTCTTCAGGGGTGCCTTGGCAAAATGCCTAAAAATTGCCCAAAAATTGAATACAAGCTGGCGTGTGGATGAAGCCTGCCTTTTAGTTACACAATGCCACATATTTTCATTGTGCACCATTACAACCTTCAAGCTACCAGCTTCCTAACAACCAATGGCATCATCACCAGCTGCTATGGAGGATGTCAGCTTATCAGAGTAATGGAGAAAAACTGAGGCAGAAGAGAAACATTGGTATACTAGTCAGTACTAGCGTTGAGCCAACACCTGGATGTTCGGGTTCGTTACCGAACGTTATCCGAACTTTACCCCGGACCCTGAACCCCATTGAAGTCAATGGGGACCCGAACCTTTCAGCACAAAAATGACTGTAAAAAAGTACTGGAAAGTGCTAGAGGGCTGCAAAAGGTAGAAAAATGGGTGATGTTATTAGATCTGCAATCTGTCCCTCAAAGCAGTAGTAATCTCTACCTAGCCCAGTATCAGATCGTTCTGTATTCAGATCGTTCTGTAATGCAGGATGAGATGTTATAGATCTACAATCTGTCCCTCAAAGCAGTAGTAGTAATCTCTACCTAGTTATTAGATCTGCAATCTGTCCCTCACAGCGCCGGCAGCATCCTCTCCCTACACTAACCTGAGAGCATGTGACATGCAGCACTGTGACTCCAGCTTCATATAGAGGCTGGGTCTCATGATGCACTGGCCAATCACAACCATGCCATTAGTAGGCATGGCTGTGTTGGCTTCTAGGGAAAACCAGTGAAACGCTTGTTGATTGGCTGCCCTGCAGCTATTCAACTTGCGTGAGAAAATACCAGAACCCAGAACCCGAACCTGAACGTTTTTCTCAAACGTTCGGGTTCGGTACATGCTCAACTCTAGTCAGTACTAGTTTGCAAAAGTGTATTTGCTTTGGAAGAATAAATCCCCTCTAAAGTTTAGTGTCCTACTTGTGTGGCTGTTGCTGTTGCATTATGTAAAACTATTAGAATAGTTTTTACATTTTAGAATAGGGTGCCGCGAGACTGTCCATAATTTTTAAAGGGTGCCTCGAGATTGTTCATCATTTTTAAAGCGTGCCTTGACTGAGGAAAGATTTAGAAACACTGATATAGACATTTACATATAAATAAATCAGCCAATGTAACACATTCAGGAAGGTCATAATACTATGCAGAGATCTTTACACTCTAACCACCACTTCTAAATAAATGAAAACTCAGCAAAATTCTAGACTCTAAATATTATAGAGGTCTAATTGCTGTTTTCACAGGTTCCTTTGATGAAAAACGCCATGAAGCAATGTTAAACCTTGTTGGTACAGTCAAATAATTCTCTGATCCCCAGTAGCCAAAGAGTCACTCCAGTGGGCACACATCGTGAGTGACTCTTTGGCTATTGATGGCCCCATAAAAAGATTTCTGAATTGAGTTATATCTTTATGGAAAGTTCCACTTTGACTGTGTTATTATTTTGTTGCAGGACACAATTGATCCTGCTTCAAAACGAATATCATGGATTAACCACTTCAGCCCCGGAAGGATTTACCCCCTTCCTGACCAGAGCACTTTTTGCTTTTCTGCACTGCGTCGCTTTAACTCACAATTGCGCGGTCGTGCGACGTTGTACCCAAACGAAATTTGCGTCCTTTTTTCCCACAAAGAGAGCTTTCTTTTGGTGGTATTTGATCGCCTCTGCGTCATTTCTGGTCACCGCTATAAACAAAAAAAGAGCAACAATTTTGCAAAAAAAAAAAAAAAACAGTTTTTCTTACTTTTTGCTAAAATACAAATCCAAAAAAAAAATATAAAATGGCCGATTTATATTCTTCAAATCTTCAAATTTTTGGTAAACAAAAATCGCAATTGGCGTTTATTGATTGGTTTGCGCAAAAGAGGCCGCGTTTAAGGATGATGAGAATTCATTTCTGGGGTTTTTTTAAATTTTTTTTACTAGTAATGGCGGCGATCTGCGATTTTTAGTGGTACTGCGATATTGGGGCAGACATGTCGGACCATTTTGACACTTTTTTGGGACCAATGACATTTATACAGCGATCAGAAATTTAAATGTCCACTGATTACTGTATAAATGTCATTGGCAGTGAAGGAGTTAACCTGCAGGGGGAGATCTAGGGGTTAACAGTGTTCCCTGGGTGTGTTCTAACTGTGGGGGGGCTGGGCTACCCTGGGCATAAGAGATCTAACTGATCCCAGTGACAGGGATCAGTAGATCTCCTATGCCCGCACTGACAGAGCAGGGAACCGCCGTGTTTACATCGGCGGTTCCCCGTTCTTTGGCTGTGGCCGCTCATCGTGGCTCGCCGGCGGACAGCGGGTCTGCCCGAGCCACGGGCACACTCCTCAGGAGTATGGTGGGCGGGCGCCCCCTAGCGGCCACCCGCAGATCACCGCTTTTTTACGGCGATTCGCGGTACACGTCCACACTGCCGCCGTAAATATACAGCGCGCAGTGTGGAAGTGATTAAAGAGGCCCTTTTGAGGGACCAGTGATAGATGTGACCCCTCGACCCCCACTTGTGGAACTGAGCTTAACAAATGTGCAGTCCTCAATAGCAACCCCCACAAGGAGGTCTTCATGATACTCCTACGTAACAGTTATTCCATTTGTCAGAGCAGTGGCAGCTAATCAACTGACAGAGTTTAAATTAAAGTGAAACTACCCTGCATCTGAGCACCACAAACCAAAAACATAATTGAATACATTTTTAATATTAAAAGCATCGTCCATCCATGTCTTCATGCTTTATTTTGTTGAGCAATCGCTTTAATAAACACCCCCTAGCATTTCTGGCCATGGCTGTCTTGAGTAAGGGCCGATGATTCATGTAGCATTTACTTCCTAGAATCCATCTAGCTCAGGCATGCAGGCAGGAGGCTGTGCTTAGCTTAAAAAAGCCCCTCCTCCTGTCCTGAAGACTCCTGGAATGTATGACATAATTTGCCTAGGACTGGAAAGCAGGAAGTAACTGAAGAAATGTCAAAAAAAGTTTAAAACAAGTAAATATAATATACATCCCTATCTATTTACTAATTCTAAGCTTCAGGATTAAAAATAGTGTTGATTGGGAGAGTGAGGTTACACTTTAACACCTTCTGCAGTAATAGCCTAGTCTCTAAGTAGGGGAAGAAGTGTTTCAGCAGAGTTGTAACACAGGCAGCAGAAGATTCAAGTAGGATCAAAGGAACAAGGTGTGGCAGGTGATTGTCAAACAAAACTAAACAGAAGACAGAAGTGGGTTGCAAGCATAGTAGCAATTATAATGTTCAGATACAAACCCACACAGGGGCCAAGAAATGAATTTTACCCAGCTACTGTACCATTACAATGGAATAAAATTGTACTTCCTTCTTGGTGATATTACATGCCTCCTGGAGAGTCCTCATACCAAGTTTCCTAAATCAGTAAGCGGATGAAGCAGGTTTGATTGAAACTTTAAAGCCTCGTACACACGGGACGACGATCGTACGACCGATTGTCTCAAATCGTATGTTGGCTCTTGTATGTAGCATACTGACTGCACTGCACGATCGTACGACCAAAGAAAGAACGTTCAGGTGCATGTAATTAGCATCCGGCCGTTCCTGCCTTCTGAGCATGCGTGTTTTGCACAATACAACTTGTTAGACCAACTTCTCTGTACACACGAAGCAACGGTTGTATTACCGCTTGTTGGTACTACCACGTTTTCTAGTTTGCTCATACAACTTCTGTTGTACGACCGTCGTACGTCGGCTGTTCTAATCGCGCGTACTAACGATCGATTTCGCATACAACGGTCGTTCGTACGACCTGTTGTATATGATCGTTGTCCCATGTGTACGAGGCTTTAGGCTTCATGCACACTGCTGCTGGTAATTGGATGTTTAGGAGAAGTTGGGCATTTTTGTCAGCTGCCCCTGAACTCTTCTTTATGTTATCTTATCAGTACATTTACACAGGGTCCTTCAGGCTTCATGCACACAAGTCCAAAAAACGTCAGTAGCTTATCAGTGATTTTTTCAGCTTTTACCAGCGTTATATTACCGCCGTTTTTTCACGTTTTTAAAGGGCCAGCGTTTTTTGTTTTTTTTCCCAATTGATCTAAAACCTCCAAAAATGTTGGGGATCAACGGTTTTGAGCGTCTTTTGGCGTTTTTGAACGTTTGAACGTTTTTACAGCTGAAAAACGTCTCTCAGAACCCTCAGCTCTTGGGGTTTTTTTTACAGCTCAAAAACGTCACTGCTAAAAACAGTTGATAACAGCCTATGTGTGCATGAACACATAGGATAACACGATGGAGGGATTATTGACTGTAGAAAAAAACATCTGCAGTTAAAACAGCTGTTGATAAACAGTCAAAAAACATCCTGTGTGCATGAGGCCTAAAGCCTCGTACACACGGGACGACAATCGTGTTCAACACGTCGTACTCACGACCGTTGTATGCAGAATCGATCGTCTGTGGCCGTGCTTTCAACAGTTGAACGTACGACGGTCGTTCGTGGGAGTTGTATGTGCAGACTAGAAAACTTGGTCGTGTCAACAAGCCCGCATACGACCGTTGTATCGTGTGTAGAGCAGCTGTGTTCAACAAAGTTGTATTGTGCTAAACACGCATGCGCCAAGTCCACTTCAACTAACATGAAATTAGATGAAGGAGCCCAAAAGGTGACGCTACTTCCTCATTATACGCTCGTTCGCGTCATCACGTTCGGCCGGCCGCAAGTTGTATGTACGACCGTCGTGTGCATGTCAGTAGGCTACATACGACCGTCAACGTACGATTCAACACGGTCGTACAAACGATCGTCGTCCCATGTGTACGAGCCATTATAGTTGTTTCTAGGCAGTTGCGTTCAGGACGGATGTTCAGAGGCATTTGAAACGCCAAATGCCTGTAACAGCTTGTAAACGCTGCTAAATGTGGTAACTCACATTTAGCAGCATTTTATTAACAGGCGTTTTTTCATTAAAAATAAAAAAAAAACTCTAGATGCAAATGCGGCTAAACGCGGCATGTAAACACGGCAAAACAGATGTTTTTAAACGTTATTTACTATCTGTGAAGTTGAATCGTTCAGGGGAGGTTTTAAATTGTCCCGTGTGCATGAAGCCTTAGAGTTGTTTTGTACATATACTTTGGTTTTACTATAATTTAAATAGGATTTAAAAAAATTTATTTTTGAAAACATTTTTTATTCATTGTCAATGCCATGACCATGTTAAAGGATAACATAAAAGGATTACTTTTAAATCCTATGCGGCTAGTATTAGTAAATAAATTGTACAGTACAGTATATCATATTTTTATTGTTTTAAACATGTTTTTACATTTGTTTGGTTACTTCTTGGTTTCCAGGCCTATGAAAATAATCTCATACATCCCAGGAGTCTTCAGAAGGGGAGGAAGGGTTTTCTCAGCTAAGCACACCCTCCTGCCTGCATGCCGGAGCAGATGGATTCTAGGAAGCTACATGCATCATCTGCCCTTACTCAAGATGGCCACAGCCAGAAATGCTAGGGGTGTTTTTCAAAGTAATTTCTCAGCAAAATAAACATGGAGACATGGATGGATGGGGGAGTTTGCTATGAATATAAAATAATGAGTTAAACAACATTTTTGGATTGTGGTGCTCGGATGCAGTGTAGTTTTAATATAAAATATTGCATTTTTAAAGCCAGAAGGTGAAGCTCTCCCTCCTTTTTTTACATGTTTTTTTCTGTATCACTTTGCAGCCTTTTGAAAAAAGCATGTAGTTAACAGAACTCGTTAGCTCAAGCTGACATTTTTACAAGTAAGCGAATTAGTCAGAGCAGCGACTCGTCATAGTGGCTCAGTTTCACTAAGACAAATAGAATCTCCAAGCAGAACGTGTATCCTGTACTGTCTCTTTAGCTAACCCTTAGGAATTCTTTGTCAAGTATTAAATGTTTGATTGTAGCACAACTATATACTCTTTTCTACTTTTTAACGCTCAACTTTGTCCCTGACTGCCTCTACCCAGTAACTCATTAACTGGACATTGAAAATCATTTGAAAATAAGATAGATGTAATTCATGATGAGATCTCCACTATTCGGATATTTCCTCCACTTACATTACAATGTTTACCACCACATGCAATACTTGCATCTTTTTAACCCTGTTATCACAGAGGAAGTTGCTAAACCTTTCTCTGATGCCCATTTTACCATCTCCCCCTGGACTCTGTTCACAACTACCTCATTTCAAGCTCCCTTCTATGCTCTCTAACTCACATCTTCAACCTCTCCCTCTCTACTGGCATCACGTCATCTCTTCTAAAGCAGTGGTTCTCAATCTCAGTCCTCAAGTACCCCCAACAGGCCATGTTTACAGGTTTTCCTTTACCTTGCACAGGTGCTTTAAATCAGAGTTAATGGCTTGGAATTTTGGACAGCTATTTTTATCTAAGAGAAATTACCAAAACATGGCCTGTTGGGGGTACTTGAGGACCAAGGTTGAGAACCACTGCTCTAAAGGATGCAGTGGTCACCCAAATGCTATGAACGCTCTCACTGGACTCCACTAGTCCGAACAACTTTAGACTCATCTCCTTACTTCTGCACATCCAAACTTCTAAGAATGCCTAGTCTATAACAGTCTGAGCTGCTACCTCATTGATAACATTCTTCTTGACCCTTTACATTTTGGCTTTTGTCCACAACACTCCACAGAAACTGCCCTACTAAAACTAACTCACTAACAACTTTCTAAGTGATAAAACCAATGGCTGCTTATACTATTAGACCTTTTTGTTGCCTTAAATACAGTTGACCAAAAACTCTTTGGCCTCCAAGACTCTGCCTCTTCCTGTATTTTTCTTCTCTGTCTCCTACTCTGCCTCTTTCTGTAGGGGTCCCTATAGGCTCTGTCTTCGGGCCACCTCTATTCTCGGTCTACACCCCCTCTCTGGGCTAACTGAAAGCCTCCCCATGTCTTCCAATACCATACCTATGCTGGTGACACCAAAATCTATCTACTTGATAGAGATTCCCTTCAGTCTTCTCACATATCACTATCTACTTGATAGAGCTTCCCTTCAGTCACATATCACTAATTTACTAACTGACATATCAGTATGGCTTGCACATCACTTCTTAAAACTCAGTCTTCCCAAAACTTAACTCATAATATTACATTTTAGGGCTTTTTTCTGCTTTTTTTTTAAAAAAGAAAGTTTTTGTACATAAGGGTTTCCCTCCCAGGGGTTCTCACCATCACAACACTATGCAGTGCTTTTAGCTTTGTAGCTATTTTGGTTGATGCTGACCCACAGCCATAATCTGTCATTGCACAAACAGTAACTCAGCCTGTGTGTCATCTTTCTGCACTTCATGAAAAAATAAAAAAAATTCTTGGATTGGTACTGGTGTGCAGCCGTTATTTACTTTGCATCCTGTGTCTACGGAAGCGAGCTGGGGGCTAGCACCCAGTTCCTCCAGTCCACCTGGGAATTACACTCACCTGGAGCAGCGTATCCTCTCCATTTCTGTATTAAATTGCCCAGCTTGGCTGTACTGGCTCTTGGCCTCTTAAAAAATAAAAACTCTAATGCATATGACAGTGACCCACTGATTTCTCATCAGACAACAGTCTGGTCAAAGCGCCTGTCTATCAGGCTTGGACAGACACTCCCTGTGTATATGTCCACATACACATAAGCAGGTGAATGGCATTGGTAACAGGGAACCATGTAATCAGGTGTTAGGTCCCTTTTAGCTAGAACACTTCTGTTGTGATTTCAGGGCTGGAGTACCCATATACTCATATCTCCCAACTTTTTGAGATGGGAATGAGGGGACATCTATTAGCAAAAGTATGTAGGCATGGGATGTGCCCCCCTTAAAGTAGAATTATAAAAAAAAGTGCTTTTTTACCATTACTATTCCTTTATACTGGCTTTTGAAATTTACAAATGCAGCAATTTATAATTTGGATGAAAGTTTTAGCACTGGGAAACACTTTTTGAAAGATAAAAAGTGCATTTTCTATACAACACTATAGATCAGACCAAAATGAGGGACAAATGAGGAGGAAAAAGGTTCAGAGGGACTTTGTTCCAAATCAGGGACAGTCCCTTGAAATCAGGAACAGTTAGGAGCTATGCATACTGTATATGCCAGGTTGGGAGGAGCCTAGAGCAGTCAGGGCATGGGAGCCTGATACCCCACCAGCTTGCAGATGTAGTCAGCTATGCAGAGGTCTTGGACAGGGTAGAAATTCAGGGTGAGACAGTTCTGCACCCAGAAGAGCCAGCTGTAGTTGTTCTATCTCTTTATGTTTGGTGGAGGCTAAAAGCAGGTTGTGAAAAAAAGGCCAGGCCAAGTGTTCTATGTTGTGAGTGCTATTCTGCTGGAGTTCCTGGGAGAAGTGTATCTAGAGGAGCCACTGTAGCAGTCCTGTCTCTGTAACAGCATGCAGGGAGTTGTGAGCTGGATGCATAGAGCATATGGCAAGTCAAAGCCCTCTGAGTGAGTACTAATGAACTTGGGGAGGAGAAAGAAAGGAAGATGAGAGAGTGATCCATAATATGGTGCTTTCACACAATGACTGCTACAGTACATCCACCATATGTATGATTGGCAAAGTAACAACCCCGGGTAGTATGTCTGTGTGATGTTATATGTCAATGCCATCTTCTGAAGAACACCAGTAAAGTGTGGAAACTATATCATTTTTTGTGGACATTCCCTTTTTTCAAATATAAAGGCTAATGGCTGGGGATGTCATAGGAAGGCCTCTAGCAAGGAGAAGCAGGAGGGACATGTACCATTTTGGTACCAGTCATCAGCCAATCACAAGCTCCCTCACGCACACATACACACATGCTGTTTCCTGCAGCATGGGAGGAGTCCTGGCTGGCTAGTCTGATTTCCTTTTGTGGGTCAATGTTCTCCTGCCAGTCCATCTCATATCTATTTTTGGCACCCTGTCAACCAGTCATTAACTGCCTCTTTAGAAAGAGATAGACTGTCCATCTGTCATATAATCCCCCTTTCACTCCCCAAGCGCCCCCCCCGCTACCACCTCAGTTTTGACCTGGGGATCAAAACACAGGAACAATGACCATGTTCTCTTAGCCTCAATGTATCCATATCAGAACCATAAGCCATGGCACTTTTCTCAGGACATTTCTACCATCTTTTGCAATCATGGTTACTCCCCTGCTTGGTCTTAGTCCTATTTAGTAAGGGAAACTCCCCAGTATGTAATCAGAGGTACATTTTAAACTTGTCACCACTCTGGCACAAATTCCCAAGACTTTTTTTATGAGCATGTTTCCAAGAGTGATGTCTAACCATTTTATTTTGGGGACGGGTCATACTTGCCATATTATAATCAGGACATTTATGATGCCTGAGCTGGTATCTCTTGGGATATGACGGTTGCTCTTAATGTGTGATATCATCTTGTAAGCACTTCCAGATATCCTAAATGTGAACAAAAGACAAAGCTGAAAACACGTGACCCTTTGTAAAGACAATGTATATATACTGTACAATAAAGTGCTGTGCTGATTTTATCAAATGAAAAACTGACCATAAGATATAATGGGGTTGATTTACTAAAACTGGAAAGTGCAAAATCTGGTGCAGCTGTGCATGGTAGCCAATCAGCTTCTAACTTCAACTTCTTCAGTTAGGCCTGGTTCACACCTATGCATTTTTCTTCAGTGCCCATCAGTGATACCTCATCAGTGCCCATCAGTGCCCCCTCATCAGTGCCTATCAATGAAGCCTCTTCAGTGCCCATCAGTGCCACCTCATCAATGCAGTGCCACAGCCTATCAGTGCCACCTGAGTGCCCATCAATGAATGAGATTTAAAATGTTCTAGAATCAGGGCAGAAACTCACCTTGTGCTGTCTTGTCACTGTGGCCATTACACTCAGTCTGGCAATCCCGTCCCTCCTGTGGACTACATCTCCCACAATTCTTTTGCAGTATAGGAGGGAAGGGGAGGGAAGAAAACTGTGCTTTGTTTCCCTCCCTTAACCTGTGTTGCTGGGAGAGTGAAGGGAGGAGGGAGCAAACGTAGGAGAGGGACGGGATGCTGGGAGAGGAGCAGACGGCCAGATGAGCAGGACATATCCACAGTGGCTCATGTAATTGACAGATGCAGAGGAGGAGCGGTGGCGGCGCTACAAGCAGCACATAGGCTGAAGCCACTCCTCCTCTGAGACGTATCACTGCATAGAGCGGGCTCTTCATCTCCAGCTAACGCGACCCCCGTCCTCCGGGAAGCTGCCTGCCGGGGATCGACCCTGCAAAAGTGGGGACAAAAGCAGGGACGAAAGTGGGTGGGGACAACGTGATCAATCCGGGGACTGTCCCCAGAAAACGGGGACGTCTGGTCAGCTTAGGCTAGAGGGATCAGAACTTTACATTGCTGTTTATGATTTACTCCTCCCGGACAGTGCTGTTAGTTATTACAAAAAACTGTTATGAAAAATGCTTTTCTTCCTATATACATGTGTGTGTAATTTTATTGGTTTTAATAAAAATGTTTTCGGTGGTGTACCTTCTTTTCCTTTTATATATCTGAATGCTGGATGTATTTCCTTGATGACTGGGTCTACTGATCCATTTGTGGAGTTGAGCCTTGTAGTTTCACTGAATTGTGCTGATAACTCATGCAAGCTAGATCTTATTGAAAAGCCACCATTGCAGATTCCATCTTCAAGTGTTATGGTGCTATAAAACGCGCATGAACTTTGTAGTGAGGTCCGAATAAAAAACATGAGCGTTTGCACTCATGAGGACAGTGGAGGTTCTCATTTGAAGTGCTTATTATCACAAGGATTTGGACTCTTTTTTTGGACTTAATTGTGGTGTACACAGTTTAGTACTTTATGTACTGTGTTTGATGTGTATGATGTTTATGAATTAATTCCTTACTATATTGTCTTAACCCTTTTTGGATTTATCACAAGGCTGTTTCTATTACATTTTGTGGGCAAAGCTTTAATTTGTATGGAAAAATTATTCACATCAAGGTTATATATAATTTTTCATTTTTGTCTTGGTCACACACATTATGTCTATTGTTGAGGTTTTCATTTGATAAAATCAGCACAGCATATTATATATACACTTACAGCTATCCTGCTTTTATGGAGACTCGTAGTAGCATCACTCGGCAAGGGTTGTCTGGGCTTCAAGTGTCTGGGTGTTATCGCTTTATTAGAAATTAGTTTGGGCTCTTCTGTTTAAGAACCACATATATTTTTTGTCTGTTGCCACTAACGGCACTCTTAAACATTTCACTAATGACATTCTTAAAGGGTTCCCTACTTTTCTCTATTGCCACCTAACTGAGCTCCGGGCTAACTTCTTCAGCCTCTGAACCACAAAACTTAATCTAAAGCCCCGTACACAATGCAAATTTTGGACAGGAATTTTCGTAGGACGACTGATCGTCCAAAATTCTTACCGTTAGTATGCTCCTTTCGACAGCCGATTTTGATTTTTCGGACAACAAAAGCTGGATGTGCAGGCTAGAATCTTTTTTCCTACGTCAAGTTAACGCTCCGATTTTCGTATCATTAGTACGGTTTTCATACAAAAAAAATCGTACGATCAAGACTACGAATGCCTGGAAACAAAAAAATACATACAAAGCTATTCAACACATTAAGTCACTTCTGACGTTGAATTCGGTCGTACGAAAATTTTCATATGGTTAGTAACCTCTTCACTTTCGACATGACAAAAGCATCCAACAAAAAATGCACGTTCTGTCATCCGAAAATCTAAGCGTGTGTCAGTGCCATTTCTTCACTAGCGAGTGCCGTGACTGGCGTCTCCCGTGCGCATGCGCTGGAGTGATGTCACGCGACTCCGGCCAGTCACAGGACCGGAGTCCACGGTCCTGGAAAGAAGAGGGACGAACATGGATGCAGCCTTCAGTGGGGACAGCGCGGGATTCGTTTGCAGGTAAGTGTCACATTGTGCTAGTATGCGATGCATACTAGCACATTATGCTTTTACTTTGCAGGGAACAAAGAAGGAAGTAAAACCCATCATACTTCCTCTTTAATTGCTATAGGCAACAGAACTTGCTTCATGCTTCTGGACAGCAATTGAACCTTGCACTGGCTTTCCACTTTCTGTAGCTGGGGTCACCACTGCCAAATTGCTTTTACACCCATCCGTGGCAGACTCTCAAACTGGGGGATTCTGTTTTGGCACGTCGGGCTTGCCCAGGTGGTGAAATTCCTTCTAGCCACAAAATGCTCATGATCATTTTAGCAATTTCTGAACTCCCCATATTGCAGACATACACATCACAATGTCTATTGCAACTTGCACTGTTGTAGCAAATTAGTGCACTGCCCCTTTAAAGACTACTTTTACTTTAATTTTTGCAAGTACATCACACTTGCCCAACACATTGTGCTGTGTTTTTCAATGGCTTCTTTTAGCATAGAGGAAACAGTTCATAACACAAGAGCTTACTATTGAGAGGAGAATAGCAGCCTCCAAGCAGAAGGAACTCTCATTACTGCCCAAAGCCTCCAAAATATGTGGAATTAAGCTTCAAGTGTAGAGATTTCAAGGTTTCCCTTGAAGGGGTTCCCAACATTACTTGGAACACAACACAATGCAATGCTTTCAGGATCCTGGCTATATTGATCTGCTCAAATCCACAGTTTGTCAATGTGCAGACAGTAACTCAGCCTTATACCCAGATAGCAATTCTGCAGCAAGTTTGAAAATGACTTGCTAAGCTATTGCTAGATTTGCCAACAAGTTTATTGCACAATTGCAGCAAGTATGCATTGCACGACTCCAGATCAATTTTCTTTGCAAAAATTCTACAAATCTGCTGCAAGTTCTGGTTCAGTTATGTTGTGCAATAGTCATCCCACCACAGGAGTCACCGTGGTTGAATTTTGTAGACCTGCAGCGCTCTAGCTGTAAACTCACCACTGCAACTTTGCTCTTGCCAGAGACTTGCTACACAAATTTGCTACAAATTGGAAAAGTGTCAACTAGAACTTGTGCTTCAAGTGCTCTGCAAGCATACAACTTGCCAGTGAAAATGTGCAGCAAGTTAACAGACTTATAATTCAACACTGCCACAAATTTGTGGCAAATCATCCTTGCCATCTGGGTAGTTATTAAATTGCTCAGCTCAGGCTGTATAGGCACCCTGCCTATCCAAGCACAGACTCTCACTGTATACATAAGTTCATCAGACAACAGTATGGTCAAAGTGCCTGTGTATCAGGTCTGGACACATGCTCCCTGCGTGTCTGTCCCCAAACACACACACATTCTGCTTCCTGCAGCATAACTTTTCTAAGGAGGGAGGAGGCCTAGCTAGCCCGCCTGATTCTCTTTTGTGGGTCAACACCCATCTTGCTCATGCAATGGTGATGGTGAGCTAGTCATTAATTGCCTTTGATAAACCATCCACCTGTTACAACATATATACTGTATATATTTATATATATATAAATAATTGTAGCACCCTCCACGCTAGGTAGGTGTTTAGAGTGAGTTTTTTTTGTCCGGAGTAGGCAAATTTAGTAGTCAGGCCTGATTATTTTGATTATGGGCAGGGAAGTGGCCCAGGGAGGACTGGAGACTGCAGGAAGCAACACCCCTTGGTTACCCCTCCCTCTTCTTCAGAAAGTTCTGGAAAAGGGGATGGGAAGAGGAGGTGAGGCTTTCTGATATATGTTAAGGAGCTCTGACCAATTCCCAATCTGGATTGGCAGGGGGCAGGCCTCCTTAAATACTGAGGTCTGCCCAGTGGGGGGGGGGGGGGTTCGGGTGGAAGTCTGGAGATGGAGTAGTGTGGGCTGTCGTGGCCCAGGGGAAGCTCCCAGTCTGCAAAGGGGGGGTGACAGCAGAAGCCAGTCTGGGATTCCTATGTTGCTGTGGTAGTGGAGAAGGCCTTTGCAGCTGGAGTAGCTGGCGGGGCCTGGAAGAGGATGGGCTGGGAGTAGTAGTCCATCAAGCCAGCTAGCACACAGTACTTTGCTACACTATGAAGGCTATTAGGCTCTGCCTGTAATGGGCGCTCTGGAGGCCCTGTTTCAACTACAGCAGGCCTCATTGTGTGCTATCTAGGCCAAGAAGACATATGGAGGCCTGATAAATATCCTTTCAGGTCTCACCTGAGCTGAGCAAGTATTGTGCAGGAGTGAGGAAGAAGGAGAAGTGTATATATACGGGATTGTATATACAGTATCTCACAAAAGTGAGTACACCCCTCACATTTTTTATAAATATTTTATGATATCTTTTCATGTGACAACACTGAAGAAATGACACTTTGCTACAATGTAAAGTAGTGAGTGTACAGCTTGTTTGGCAGTGTAAATTTGCCGTCCCCTCAAAATAACTAAACACACAGCCATTAAAGTGGTTGTCAACTTGTGACAACCACTTTAACCTATAGGTAAGCCTATGATAACGCTTACCTGTAGGTGCCCTGCATATCTCCTAAACCTGTACGGTTCAGGAGATATGCATGGTGGCCTTTCCTCCACTGCCACCATGCCTTGAATGCCAGCTCGGGAGTGACGTCACGCGACTCCTGCCAGTCACAGCGCTAGAGTGGCGGCCCTGGAAGGAAGAGGGGCAGAAGATGGATGCGGCCTGGAGCATGGACATCGCTGGACGTCGCAGGCTTCGTTTGCAGGTAAATGGCACATAATGGGCTACAATGCAATGCATAATAGCCCATTATGATTCTACTTTACAGGGGAATGTAGAGGAAAGTAAACCCAATCTGGGTTTACTCCCTCTTTAATGTCTAAACCGCTGGCAACAAAAGTTTGCCACTGGAGTCCTCTTCCACTCTTCATGACATCATGGAGCTGGTGGATGTTAGAGACTTTGCACTCCTCCACCTTCCGTTTGAGGACGCCACACAGATGCTCAATAGGGTTTAGGTCTGGGAACATGCTTGGCCAGTCCATCACCTTTACCCTCAGCTTCTTTAGGAAGGCAGTGGTCATCTTGGAGTTGTGTTTGGGGTTGTTATCATGTTGGAATACTGCCCTGCAACCCAGTCTCTGAAGGGAGGGGATCATGCTCTGCTTCAGTACATGTTGACATTCATGGTTCCCTCAATGAACTGTAGCTTCCCAATGCCGGCAGCACTCATGCAGTCCCAGACCATGACACTCCCACCACCATGCTTGACTGTAGGCAAGACAAATTTGTCTTTGTACTCCTCACCTGGTTGCCGCCACACAGACTTGACACCATCTGAACCAAATAAGTTTATCTAGGTCTCATCAGACCACAGGACATGGTTCAGTAATCCATGTCCTTAGTCTGCTTGTCTTAAGCAAACTGCGGGCTTTCTTGTGCATCATCTTTAGAAGAGACTTCTTTCTGTGATGACAGCCATACAGACCAATTTGATGCAGTGTGCGGCGTATGGTCTGGGCACTGACAGGCTGCCCCCCCCCCACCCTTCAACCTCTGCCGCAATGCTGGCAATACTTATATGTCTATTTCCCAAAGACAACCTTTGGATATGGCGCTGAGCACGTGTACTCAACTTCTTTGGTTGACCATGGTGCGACCTGTTCTGAGTGGAACCTATCCTGTTAAACCGCTGTATGGTCTTGGCCACCGGGCTGCAGCTCAGTTTCAGGGTCTTGGCAATCTTCTTATAGCCTAGGCCATCTTTATGTAGAGCAACATTTTTTTTTCAGATCCTCAGAGAGTTCTTTGCCATAAGCTGCCATATTAAACTTCCAGTGACCACTATGAGAGAGTGAGAGCGATAACACCAAATTTAACACACCTGATCCCCATTCACACCTTAGACCTTGTAACACTAACAAGTCGCATGACACCTGGGAGGGAAAATGGTTAATTGGGCCCAATTTGGACATTGGTACTCACTTTTGTTGTCAGCGGTATAGACATTAATGGCTGTGTGTTGAGTTATCTTGAGGGGACAGCAAATTTACACTGTTATATAAGCTGTACACTCACTACTTTACATTGTAGCAAAGTGTCATTTCTTCAGTGTTGTTACATGAAAAGGTATAATAAAATATTTACAAAAATGTGAGGGGTGTACTCACTTTTGTGAGATATTGTAGTGTGCAGCAAGTGTTGTGCTGGAGGAAGATGGAGAAGTGTATATAGGGAGGTGTATATAGGGGTCCCTTGTACAGAACTGTTCAATTCTTGGGCATCCCATAATCATCCCTACCCCATCCAAGTTCAAATCCCCTAATAAAAGAACAAAACAAAATACCAGTTTGTTCTGTGTCTCTGGATGTGCAGAAAAGTGTGATTGAGGGCAGTGTGATCAGGTGAACCACAATAACCAGCCACCCATAAGAGGGGCATTGGCTACATAATCTTAAAATGTGAGCTGCATCCGTGCAGCCTATAGAAATAGATAAAATGGACACATGTCAAAATTTGATTATGTCTGTGCTGCAGATGCATCTGCATTCACTTTTATATGTGGTGACAAGCAGATCGTCCAAAATCAATTCATTTTCCAAGTCAGTGTGTATCAGGACCAGATCATGATGAGTGGGTTTCTAAGAATACTGGATCAGCATCAAACATTTTAGGAAACATGAGAAGAGATGGGGCTGCAGTGCAGATTAAAGAAGGGATCTGGAATTTGTAAGTAACAGAATCTTGAGTTTATAAACCACAAGATTAATCTGAGCCAAAGTTTTATCATGGTTACGTGATAGTTTGTTTTGGGGTTTATTTTTGATATGTGCAAAGAGAGATCACACAAACACTTGCGGATATAAAACATTTAATGGGTAATGACAGATATAGTGACAGAAGTAACAAATGTAATAATATAAAAAAAAATGTATAAAGGAACGTAGCTGCAGGTAGGATACAGATGCTCTTCCAAGGAGTCCCCAACTGTTTCCAGCTTGGCAGATGATCAGGGCCTACTTGTCGCAGTTCTGTCGGGAGACTAACTAGTCCAAGTTTTGGCTGTAGTATATACAGGACTAGTTGGTAACATTGACCAATCATAACCCCCTGGAAAGAAGCATTAACCTTTAAGGAATTTAGCACACATTCCTGAAGGGGCTTGGTTATTTGGTCAGTTTGTAATGACATTCCTGTAGTATGAAGTCATCTAAGGTAAGCAGGCTTACAAAGCATTCTTATGTATTGTGCGCAATGATAAAGAAATATAACATTTCTCTATCGGCTACAAGAATGCGTAGAGATCAATGTAACATGAAAACAAATTAAAGGATGGTAAACAGTTGTTTGCTTTTAGTAGAGAGCAAGAATCCAGAATCAAAATTCGAAGACAGATGTCACCTCCTGTCTGCTTGAATTTGTACCTGGCTGGTGTCTTCAGGGCTATCAGTATATCCTTGTAAATTTGTTCTAGATACCAAGTCCTTAAAGCACTAATAGCTGAAAAATAAGCAAGCAATGAAGGAATCAGGCATATTTGGAATAAAGTTCATAAACCACAAAGAATGACTGATTCACTGCCAGGTTTTGTAAATACTGCCCCGGGAAGCAAGTCAGCCCAATTATCTTGATGGGCACAGTTGTATAATTACTCCAGTATCTGGTTTACCCATTTCTCCACAGGACTGTAGGCAGAAGAGAAGTAAAATATAATGCACAGTAACTGGTAAATAGTTCTACAGAAGTTGGGACAGAACTCTCTCTCACTCTCCCCTCTATGTCAAAAGCCAAAACATTGCTTGAGCTAGTGTGTATGGGGGCAAATTTCAATTGCACCATTTCTGAAAAGTACAGAAAAATATTCCCATCAGACACATCCTTGAAATGGCTTATGACAAATGAGTGCTGTAGCAATAGCTGTCTGGGAACTGGTATCACCACGAGAATAAAGCATATATTGCCAGCACACCATGAATCTTCAAATAGTGTCCAAAAAGTTTATTGGAAGCAATCGCATCATAACAAGGAGTTGAGACATTGCAAAGCCCTGCCGGACCTCCCATGCCTGATGAAGGGGTCCTACATGGACCTCAAACATCAAACCTCTTTGCTGTGATATGATCACTTTCAGTAAACATTTTGGATGCTATTTAAAGATCTATGCTGTGCTGGCAATATATGGTTTATTTCTGAGAAGTGGTTCGATATGACTTGGATAACAGTTGAAACATCAGCAGGTGAAAGGGACATAATTCAGAGATATGCTTGACTAGAAGCTTGGGTGCTCAGAAACAGGCAAACATGCTTGGATTTAGTATGTGAGCTATAGATACAGGAGATTTTTTAAAGCTTTCTTTTAATTTTTTTAACGCCTTGGTTCCGGCCACACGCAAATATGCGGCCTCTCGGCGGGTGGGCCTTGGCCCCAAGTGGCCGCATATATGCGTGAATTGATGTAAATACAACTGTGCCAAGAGTGCACACAGTTACCGGTCAGTTTTTAATAGGAAAGCAGAGGTACAGGCAGGAACACCAGGGATTTCACACAAAGGAAGCAATACAAAGAGAACAGGATACTTTTTCATAGTCCATGGTACAGCAGGCAAGACGAATCATGACTGGACTAGTTATGAAAACATATGAAATATATTTTGGTTGTAAAGACTGGTACACATGGGCCGAATATTGACCGGTAATCGGCCATTGTGTACAGCAGTCTGTCCAACAGAAGCCAATCTAATGACTGGCTTTTATCGAACAGACATGCTGGAAAACCAACATCCGATCAGCGCTTGCAGCCAGTCAATGTGTTCTGGTGGGAGGTCAGAGCTCAGAGGAGGGATTTATGAGATGCCCAGAATTGAAATATATAGTATTGCTTTTGGGACAGAACTATGTACATTCCCTGTACATCTTCACACTCCTCCTGCACAAACTCGCTTGCAGACCGTTACCTTCTTACGCTCTAGCATGTGGTTAGGCCTGACTCTGGTTCCAGCCAGGCCTTGTAAAAATGCCTCTTGCAGGCAGGGGCCACGGGCCCCTGTAGTATAGCCAGAAATGGTTGGGTTGTTTAGCACTAGCTGTCCTTGGTGGACTACTGATCCCAGTCAGTCCTCTTCAGGCCCTTCCAGCCCTCCTGGCTGCAGCAGCCCAAATTCCACTGCCCATAACACCACAGTCCTCACTGGCTCTACACCCTTCTCAGATTGTCTGTCTCTCTCTCTCCCAATCCGTGCTGGTGTGCCTCCCCAGCGTTCCTGGCTGTGTGCCACTCACCAACACCTGGTGGATCCCTCTTGGAGACTTTGCCTGGCAGTACCTTCCACTGTCCTCTCCTGCTCTTGGTCAGGACCCTGTGGTTTGTACGAGGGTCCTTTCCACTCCTGAACTCCAGCCCAAGGTAACCCCCCAGACTGGGGGCTCCCTCAAAGGCTGACAGTTAGCACTCCATCTCCAATTCTTCTACCCAAACTCTCCTCCCCAGCTGGGCTGACCCTGGGTATTTAAGGAGGCCTGCCCCCTGCCAATCCAGATTGGGGATTGGCCAGGGCTCCTGTGTATACCCTAAACAGATCCACCTCTCTTCCCCTCCTCTTCTTCCAGCACCTTCTCGAAGCAAGAAGGAGGTAATCGAGAAGTGATACTGCCTGTGAGTCACCAGCTGCTACACTGAGCCACTCCCAGGCCAAAGACCAAAACAAACAGGCCTAGCTGCCAGCTAGGCCTGTCCAAATTTACCTAACCTAACCAAAAATCCTACCTCTAGCATACTACCTAAGTAGAGGGTGTTACAGTTGAATGAAAAAAAACCTCCACAAGTGTACCAGGCTATAGACTAGTGATCAGAACAACAAAGCCTGGGCTCCTCACATTTGTTGTGCAAGATGTGCTGTCGATCTTAGAGCTTGGCTCATAGGATCTCAGAAGTCAATGCTGTTTGCTATCCTGATGATATGACGAGAACAGAATTGATCACGTGACAGACTGTTACTTTTGTCTGACTGTTTTTGTTGGTTTCTCAGCTAAAAAAAAGAATTCAATTGAATATCCCAATCTGCTTTCAGCCATAAGACCAGTGTCACATGACGACAATCTGCCAGTATGAAGCCCCCAGAGAAATGGAGTTTTGATTAAACCGATGAAGATGCAGCAATGCACCAGTCAGGACATTGATCAGGATTTTGACCTGTGTACGTCTGGTAAGCTTTATCTCATAACACAGTCAAAATTAAAAAGACCTGGTTAGTGACTTAGGTTTGTTAAAATCAAAAGCAAAATGACTGGTTTCAAGACTGCAAGGATGGTGTTTGCTATCGCCAGGTATGAACATTTTGTAAAAGCAAGGAACAAAGAAGGTGAAGAATTTCATTATTTGAGACAAATGTTTTAAAAAATAACTGATACCAAGATTAAGGAAAGCATTTTTCTTGGTCCACAGATTGCATGCACCATCAATGACAAACCGTTCAGTGAACTGTTAGTGGGGCTCGACTGGAAAACATTAAGGCTGGGTTCACACCTATGCGAATTGGATGCAACTTACACCCCATCCAATTCGCATGACACTTGAGAACACATTGTTTTCAATGTGTCAGGTTCACATAGGTGCCGTGCATTGCGTTTTCTGTGCAATGCGGTGCAAATTCCCAGCCTATTAGGTTGAATGGGAACGCATCTCCCAGATGTGTTCCGCACTGAACGGCGATTCTATGGGGATCTTTCCCCCTCCTTGCTGCACCTCCCCTCCCCGAGCAGTCGATGCGCTGCGAGAATGGACAGGAGCCGCCGAACGGCTGGCAAGTTTTGAAGGTAGCACCTTCTTCTTAAGGGATCTTCATGCCGTGTACCATAGGATATATATACTCAGTTGAGAATATGTGTATGGTCTGAAGAAGAAGGTGCTACCTTTGAGACGCGTCAGAAAGATAAGACCAGGGTGTGGTCCCCCTGTATTCTGGAGTGTACTGTGTCCAGGACTGTTAAGCTACAGACAAGTATCTTGATGAACGTTCTTTATTTATAAGTTTCTGAGTACATTTTATGACCTTTCCTTAATAAAGAGTTTTTGTGGGATGATACACTAGGCTAGTGCGCCCTTCTGTGCTTGTTTGTGCGTGCATTCCTTTGTGCATGTGCACTGGTGCCTATGTGAGTTCGCGCGTGCGCGCATGCGTGCACCCGAAGTGTTACAGCAGTTCTCTTGCACGTTGACAGTGAGCTGAGACTTTTCTGCATAGTATGCCCACTGCTGCAGCTATGTCTGGTCTTGTCACAGTGACAACATATAGCAGCTTACCAATTGCTCTGCGATACATGTCATTGTTGGGTAGCGAGTTTTCTGTTTCATTGGTGGTTCCATAGGGGATTTCACTTCCTTTGCATCTTGCATATGGAATTGTTCCAAGATTTCAGAGATTTTCTGAGATTTGTTGAGAAGATAACTCCCATCTTCTTCTCTCTGTATTTGGATTCCTGGATAGTAGCTAATATTCTCTAGTTCTTTGATTTCAAATTTTTCTTTCAGCTTGTGAACTGATTGTAATACTCTTCTTGTTTGAAACAAGTTATAATGTCATCAACATATGTAAGGATGTAGTATATCCATCTGTCTCCTTGATTCTTGGAGTAGAGACAGAGGTCTGCTTTACTTCTTGAGAATCCCTCTGTAGTAAGTACTTTGTTCACATTCTCATTCCACATCCTTGCAGATTGTTTAAGACCGTAGATGCTCTTCCGAAGTTTACACACAAGGTTGTCTCCTTGCTCAAACCCTGGTGGTTGCCCTGAGGTTTTCTTGTAACCTCTGCATGGTTTATGATAATGCAGAGATTGAACAGCAAATGTCCTCTAAAACAGAGGCCTCCCTTTTAGACTCCATCCGTGGATGACTGGTACTGCCACGTACCTGGTAGGAGACTGAGGTCAGCCTCCCTTGTATCTCCAGCCCAGGCCTCACTGAGAGTGGAACAGATGGTGCCAAGGGACAGGAGGAACACGAGTGCCTATAGGTGTTGGTTGCAGAACTTGTGGCAGAAGTGGTAGACTTGGTGATTCAGGCAGAACATCAGATCAGGAACTGCAATAATGTTGGGTAGATCAGTCGAGGTAAAAGGGGAACTCCACCAGGCTTGCAGGTTCAGGATATGGGGCTTTCTGCGATGTCCAGTAGTATGGAGACAGGAGCACATTGTGTCCAATGGAGCTGGGATGAGAAACATCCATGAGGGTTGCTCCATGTGGAGATCTTCCTTAATGTCTCCATACATGAAAGCAGGTTTAACGTCAAGATGTTTCACTTGCATGCCCTTCCCGGCTGCAATGCTAAGAAGCGCTCTGATGGTGGAGTGTTTTATGACAGGAGCGAATGTTTCATCGTAATCTTCACCAAATTTTTGGGAGTAACCCTTGGAAACTAGTCTGGCTTTGTATTTGTGAATATTCCCTTCTGCGTCTGACTTTACTTTGAAAGTCTACTTACTTCCTATAATTTTGCGTTTAGGAAGGAGCTCTGCGAGTGTCCAGGTTTTATTTTCTTTAAGTAACTTACATAGTTACATAGTTACATAGTTAGTCAGGTTGAAAAAAGACACAAGTCCATCCAGTTCAACCAAAAAAAAAAAAAAAAAAAAAAAAAAAATTTTTTATATATATATATACATATATATATATACATATACATATATATTTTTTAAAAAAAAAAAAAAAAAAAAAAAAAAAAA
>BLSH010291330.1:2316129-2332340 GCA_018402905.1 Glandirana rugosa | reverse complement strand
GGAGAGGAACGAGTGCCTGTGGATGCGGTTCTTGGGAAGGTCATTGTGTGATGAGCCCCCTCTATTCTTGGAAAGATGAGCCTATCTATCTTTGACCTCTGGTGAGCCCCCAATGTGTGCACACGCATGTGGTGACCGATGGTGAAGGATACGCTATCAAAAACAGCATAGCTGCACAATTTAAGGAGTATTTATCCCTGCACTTTATTCAATGTTGCACAATTGATTTTTTTGCACTACCACCTTGGTTTTTGCATTTAAGTGATTGAAGGTGAAGGACTCAGCTTTGAAGCAAGTTGGCTGTTTGATTCAAGGAGGACATACCTTTGCACTTCATTGAGGATTGCACTGTTGAGACTTTTTGCACTAGCACTTTGTTTGTATTTTTTGCACTAAATTGTTTTGCACAATATATATTCAGTTTTAGCGCTGCTTTCACTATCACGGATATAGCTGATCTTCGGAGTGTTATACATAAACTTGGACAAAGAAACAAAATCTGGAACTTGTGGATATTGTGGGCTTCAGTTTAAACAGAAGCATCTTCACTAAAATATGCAATGAAAATTACCTATGTAAAAATAATAAAAGTGTATAATAATTTTTAAAAAATGCAGATTCATACTCCACCATTGCCTTCTGTGTATGCACACAGTGTAAGTAAGTATGTTTGCAGCAAACAAATTAGCCAATCAATACTCAAGAGTACACATCTGGTCATCTCATATGTACCGTAGGTACGAATGAATGTGCCCCAGTTTGGTTTATGGAAATTCATTGAATCTGGCTTCCATTAAAAAAATGCTGAACTTACAGTCAAACCCTATTCAATATATCCAGTTGACTTATAAAAAGAATAAATCTTGAAAATACATTCTGGCCATTTTTAATGCTAATAGGAAAGGGATTGTCAAAAAGGGCATGGAGAGATGGGCACTGCCATATAGGACATGAACCAATGCAAAAAATTAAAATAAAATACTGTGCAGAAGGGAAGGGGTGTTTTCCTTATAATGTGACTTTAAGGGTGACATTGGAAAAAGAACAATACTTTGAATTACAAGCTTGCAAAATGCCTTTAAGCTGTATGTGATGTTACACAATAGTACATTTTTATAGGCAGTGTCAGAGACTACATATGCTAACATATTTTTGATGTGTAATGGATTCATTAAAAAACAACCTTTAATTTTAGCTTGGCTTAAATACAGCAGCAGCACCTCAGTCAAATTATTTTAACCTTAATTAAGATTAAGTCAAATCCGTTTTAACCTCCGTTTATCCCCATATTATAGACCCTAGGTATGTGTTTGGTAGTAATTTTCTAGTGTTGACAGCAGTGGCGGCCCGTCCATTAAGGGCACATGGGCGCCGCCCCCCCCATCCTCACCACCCCTTTATACAATGGACAGATTCATGCATAGCATGAATCTATCCATGGCTGCCCGCGGCCACCCTCTATTCATGCGACCAGCCCCTTTGAAGCACCGGCCGCATGAATTACTGCTGCGGGGGGTTACTTTGAAGCATCTCAATATAGTGTGGCTTGTGGCGCAGAGAGTGCCGCCACAAGCCCTTGGAAAGGCAAATGAACATTTGCCTTTCTAACACTAATCTGCTCTCCGCCAATCAGGAAGCGCCGGTATGTAACCGGGTTTCCCGATTGGCGGAGAAGACAGGCGATCCTATTGGACTCCTTTCTTGTCGGAGGAGGAGGGGGATGCACGGGCGAAGCACAGCCGCTCGTTGGACAACGCTTCCCACTTGCCGGACACTGCCTGCTGCCCGCTCCTAGATGGGATAAGTGAAGGACATTGATGTCCCGACTACCCTAGGGGGGTCCTGTCAGTGCCGCGAGTCCCGTGGCGGGGGGGGGGGGCTGTATACCCCTATCTATGGTGCTGTATACCCCTATCTATTGTGCTGCATATATCTATCTGTGGGGCTGTATACCCCTATCTATGGTGCAGTATATCCCTATCTGTGGTGCTGTATATATCTATCTGTGGTGCTGTATATATCTATCTGTGGTGCTGTATATACCTATCTATGGTGCAGTATATCCCTGTCTGTGCTGCTGTATATCCCTATCTGTGGTTCTGTATATCCCTATCTGTGGTGCTGTATATCCCTATCTGTGGTGCTGTATATACAGTATCTCACAAAAGTGAGTACACCCCTCAAATTTTTGTAAATATTTTATTATATCTTTTCATGTGACAACACTGAAGAAATGACACTTTGCTACAATGTAAAGTAGTGAGTGTACAGCTTGTATAACAGTGTAAATTTGCTGTCCCCTCAAAATAACTCAACACACAGCCATTAATGTCTAAACCACTAGCAACAAAAGTGAATACACCCCTAAGTGAAAATGTCTAAATTGGGTCTAATTAGCCATTTTTCCTCCCCGGTGTCATGTGGCTCATGTGTTACAGTATCTCAGGTGTGAATGGGGAGCAGGTGTGTTAAATTTGGTGTTATCACTCTCACACTCTCATACTGGTCACTAGAAGTTCAACATGGCACCTCATGGCAAAGAAATCTCTGAGGATCTGAAAAAAAGAATTGTTGCTCTACATAGAGATGGCCTAGGCTATAAGAAGATTGCCAAGACCCTGAAACTGAGCTGCAGCAAGGTGGCCAAGACCATACAGCGGTTTAACAGGACAGGTTCCACTCAGAACAGGCCTCGCCATGGTCGACCAAAGAAGTTGAGTACACGTGCTCAGCGTCATATTCAGAGGTTGTCTTTTGGGAAATAGATGTCTACAGTCAAGCATGGTGGTGGGAGTGTCATAGTCTGGGGTGCTACAGTTCATTGAGGGAACCATGAATGCCAACATGTACTGTGACATACTGAAGCAGAGCATTATCCCCTCCCTCGGAGACTGGGCCACAGGGCAGTATTCCAACATGATAACGACCCCAAACACACCTCCAAGATGGCCAATGCCTTGCTAAAGAAGCTGAGGGTAAAGGTGATGGACTGGCCAAGCATATCTCCAGACCTAAAACCTATTGAGCATCTATGGGGTGTCCTCAAATGGAAGGTGGAGGAGAGCAAGGTCTCTAACATCCACCAGCTCCGTGATGTCGTCATGGAGGAGTGGAAGAGGACTCCAGTGGCAACCTGTGAAGCTCTGGTGAACTCCATGCCCAAGAGGGTTAAGGCAGTGCTGGAAAATAATGGTGGCCCCACAAAATATTGACACTTTGGGCCCAATTTGGACATTTTCACTTAGGGGTGTACTCACTTTTGTTGCCAGGTTTAGACATTAATAGCTGTGTGTTGAGTTATTTTGAGTGGACAGCAAATTTACACTGTTATACAAGCTGTACACTCACTACTTTACATTGTAGCAAAGTGTCATTTCTTCAGTGTTATGGTATATGGTACAGTATATCCCTATCTGTTGTGCTGTATATATCTATCTGTGGTGCTGTATAACCCTATATATGGTGCAGTATATCCATATCTGTTGTGTTGTATTTTCCTATCTATGGTGCTGTACACCCCTATCTGTAGTGCTGTATACACCTATCTATGGTGCTGTATATACCCCTATCTGTCATGCAGTATATGCCTATATATGGTGCTGAATATACCCCTATCTATGGTGCAGTATATACCCCTATCTATGGTGCACTATATACCTATCTATGGTGCTGTATTTATCTATCTTTGTTGTTGTATATACCTATCTATGGTGCAGTATATCCCTATCTACAGTGCAGTATATCCCTATCTGTGGTGCTGTATATATCTATCTGTGGTGCTGTATATCCCTATCGGTGGTGCTGTATATATCTTTCTGTGGTGCTGTATATACCTATCTATGGTGCAGTATGTCCCTATCTATGGTGCTGTATATCCTTATCTGTGGTGCTGTATATACCCCTATCTGTGGTGCTGTATATACCCCTATCTATGGTGCTGTATATACCCCTATCTGTGATGCTGTATATACCCCTATCTGGCGATGCTGTATATACCCCTATCTGTGATGCTGTATATACCCCTATCTGTGATGCTGTATATACCCCTATCTGGCGATGCTGTATGTACCCCTATCTGGCAATGCTGTATATCCCATCTGGTGATTCTGGGCTGTATACTCCTGACACAATGGGTGGAATCTATAAGTGGTGGGGCTTATGAGAAGTGGGGGGGGGGTCTAAAAGGAAGGGCTGGGTCTGGCGCCCCCCCATCCTAAAATTTCACCAGCCGCCACTGGTTGACAGTACACAAACACTTGAATGGGCAGAAAATAGAAAGAACTCTGCAGTGTGGGCCCTTTTTTAACACATCTGCTACTGACAGCACCTTTGTGGTCTGCAACCTTTTCCTGCAGTGTATCAGCTGTTGTAAAACTACCAGTCACGTGGGTGCCACAATCAGGGCTAGGAAAAGGGGGGTTAGTCAGAAGCTGCTCATGCCCTGGGCACAGTGTTCATAAGCGGAGAGGGCTGCTCCCTTCTTCAGCACTAATAGGAGGGGCTGCAGAATCACTCCTGTCTGAAGGAGCAGGGGTCCCATAGCTGCTGGAGGAAGGATTTTGCTCTCTCCTACCTTCAACAGCAGCTTACTGTAGGTGGAAGAACACACCTCTGTCTTAGCATGACCCCACGGGGGAGTGAGGGCAGACTGCCCCTCTTCCTGTTTTCCCAGAGAATGGGAAGCAGCAGCTGCCCTCCTTCCCAGTGGGCGCTGCACTGAGAAGGAGGTCTGAACTGAGTAAGTACACCGAAGGTGGGGGGACAATTCAACCCTTAACCTCCCTTCTCCTCAGGACTCCCTAAGAGCCTCTTAGTCTCCCCCCTCTCCCCTTCCTTAGAGACCTTCAGCCTCCTTCCTCCCTCAGAGCCCCCCTAGATCCCTTTAATTTCAGGCATTCCTCAGAGCCCACCTCCCATCCCATTCAACAGAAGCCAAGTTACCTGTACCTCCTCCTCCTCACTGGTCTCATCCTAGGATTTCTTGGAATCAGCAGTCCTCTCCAACTGCCCCAGAGCATATACAACATATCAAGCTAAAAGGTACTGTGCTGCCACCATTACCAGCTCCTGCCCCTGGCCTATTCCAGTGCTCTGGCACTAGGTGCCAGAAAATATTTCAGGAGAAAAACTCACAGCCAAAAGCTGCCCATTCTTCCACACCTCAGAGGAAGAGGAGGCAACAGCAAATAAAGGTGGGAAGTTCTATGGTCAGGCTGCAGAAAAGTCAGTCATTGAATCCTTCAGCCATAAGCTGGCTGCCCTTCCTCAAAACTTCCTTCAATAACAGTTTAGAGAGAGGAAGTCTAGGCAGGATCTGTGGAGCTGGGTTTTTTCACCATCAGAGGTGAATGCAGAGGATCTCAGATGGCTGTTGAAGCGTTTTTTTTTCTTACTCCTGCTAAGCACAGAGCAGCCACATGCCTGCAGGTGTTGCAGATGCATAATTTTCCTTCTACTCAAGGGCGAATACCAACCACTTTAATCTATTAGGCTCCTTTCACACTGAGGCGCTTTACAGACGCTATTTAGCTAAAAATAGCGTCTGTAAAGCGCCTCAAAAATCCCCCCAATCCACCCCAATGTGAAAGCCCTGAGTGCTTTCACACTGGGGCGGTGCGCTTGCGGGGCATTACAAAAAGTCCTGCAAGCAGCATCTTTGGTGTGGTGAGGGGAGCGGTGTATATACCGCTCCTCTACCACCCCGCCATTGAAATGAATGGCAAGCGCTTCCGAAGCGGCTGCACACCGCCTCGGTAGCGCAGAGCGCCAGCACTTTTAACCCCGTTTTAACCCCTTGTGGCTCCCGTCTGCATAGCAGAGCCCTATCGCTGGTAAAACTCCGCTAAAACTAGCAGGGTTTTACCGCGACTACTGTTTCAGTGTGAAAGTAGCCTTAGTGTTGCTAATGTTCTGCTCCTCAAAGGGTGCATAGAAGCCGCTTAATTTTCAAATTCTGCTGATTCACCCTTTTCCTACTCCTGAAGAGCACAGAGCAGCCACTTTCCCTTGGGGTGTTGCTAATGCTGATGTGGAGAAGGAGGGTTGGGGTCGTAGCAAGAAGGAGGAGTGTTCTGGCACTAGTGTTGAGGAGGGGGAGTGTTGAGGTGCCGGTGGGGAGAAGGAGTGTTGTGAGAAGGAGGAGAACATTTTGGGTCAGCTTCATGATTACTGTCCAGGTCTTCCCCCTAAGCTTTTCCCCGCAGCCAGCACACAGGCTCATTCACACATTTCTTCAATGACCAGTCTAGGGGTGTTGCTTTTGTGGTTTTTATTCTTGGAGAACTTGGATAGGGTTGAGGGAAGTAGGTGGGATACTCCAAAAAACAGAACTATGTACAACTGAGGACTGAGGTATTTTTCAGGTCAAGCTATATGAAAGTCTGTGCTTGTAGCAAACAGTAGACTTCGGCTTTAAGGTAGTAGTAGTAGTGGTGGTAGTAGTTATCTGTGAGTAGAGTCTCTTTAAGTAGTAGATTAGGTGGAAAAAGCTCTTTAGGACACCAGCCAGTGCCTCCTTTAAATATGCCCACAGCTGACTCTCTCTAGCACCAAAGGGTTGGCAAATATACAAAAGTCCACAAGAGCTTTCAGAATGTCTGTACTCACATAAGGCCCAAGGAACAGCAGGTTGCCTCCTTCCATCTTCCAAGTGACACCTTACTCCGGTTATACCAGACTAGATCTTCTGAGGACATCCTCTCCTCTGTCAGCTTTCTTTAGCTCCAGGGTCTCATTGTCCAGGCCCTCAGGTTGCCCACCTGAGGTCTCATGACATCAGACATAGCAGCAGTGCCTGGGAGGAGCAGTATGCCCCTCCAGACTGAACCAATCCACTCTGGGAAAAGTCCCTGAGCTCGGTGTGCTCATAGAATTTATAGTCTCCCGGCATACCATCAGATCCTGCTTCTCTGGGATACAGTAAGCCAGGGTTGTACCAAAATCCATGCTGCTATCTACATAGCTCCAAGCATATCATCCAAAAACTTCTCAAGCTTCCTGGATACAGAGGAAGCTATCAGACAGACTGGCAGCAACTGAGCAGACCTGACTAGCAAATTGCAGCTTCACTGAATACAGTGAGCAAACTAGGCTTTTACCTAACAAACCATTACAGCTACACTGACTAAAACACACATTAATGTTAACTATCTAACTCCTAGCACCTCTCTAGGAGGCTGCTACAGGAGTTTTGTCCTTATCATTAAATCGGGTTCATTAAAAAGGAAGTAAACCTAGATGGAGTTTACTTCCTCTACATTCCCCTGTAAATAGAAGCATAATGGGTTACTATGCATCGCATAGTAGCCCATTATGTGCCACTTACCTGCAAAAGAAGCCTGCGACGTCCAGCGCTGTCCCCTGTGCTGGCAGCGTCCATCTTCTGCCCCTCTTCCTTCTGGGGCAGCGATCTCCGGCTCTGTGACTGGCCGGAGTCTTGGGACGTCATGCCCGCGGGAGCCGCCAGTCACGGCACGATCACATGTGCCGAAATGACGTTGGCACATCTAGGAAACTGTATATCTCCTAAACCGTGCAAGTTTGAGAGATATGCAGGGCACCTACAAGTAAGCCTTATTATAGGCTTACCTATTGGTGAAAGTGGTTGTCACAAGTTGACAACCACTTTATGTGACACAAGATTTGGTTATTCTGACTCAGAATTTGGGAGACCATTGGGTTAAAATGCTGCCTAAAGGAGGATCTGGACACTGGAAAACAAAAAAGCCCTTGGACAGATAAGTATAACATTTCCCATAATTCAGTTTTGTAGAAAAGCAGTTACTAGTGAACTCCAAGAAACAGAATGTATGTTTGAGAACAAAAATCTGTTTTCTTTATAGTTCACTAAAGAACACAGAATTCAGTCATTCTAAAATTATTGAGACAGATGAGGCTTGAACATCCACCTGGAACACCCCCCAAGTCAAGGTACCACATTTGCCTGGGCCAGTTCAGGGCTAAGAGGATCACATTTCAGAGGAAAGGCATAGATCAGGCCATACAGTTCCCGTGGAGCCACTAGAATATCCACCACTTTTGCCAAAGAACTCTTCATCAAAAGGCTGGGTCAATAAGTTCTGCCCAGCACAGGAAACTATCTACCTATCTTAAGGTGGCAAGACTTTAGAGGGAAAAGAGAGTATTTGAATGAAGTTCCCAATCAATCCTACACATTTTAAAAGCTGTAAAAGGGGTAGTATCTGCTATACTCAAAGAGTAGACACATGATATAAAAGGGACTGCCAGAAACTAGGCCACTGATTTCTTTCAGAGAAGATGTATTAGGCATTCCACAATGAGGAAGCTAGGAAGAAAAGAAGCACCGGAGTGAACATAATAGTCAGTGCTGTAAGCAGAGTCCCAAAATCTCAGGAAAGCTAAAATAAAAACCAAATTCAGGGGAAACATCAGGAACTGATGTTTGATGTTTGTTGACATTGTAGGTCATAATGTCCTTCATGGGAAAGACAGGTTTGAGGAGAGATAAACTCCACAAGTAGCTCAATTTTAATTATAATGTTCATAATGTGCAAGAAGGAAAGACAAGTTATACCCCAAAATAAGCAGTAAACAGAGGAAGACCAAAGACTTTGGGTGTAGATGTCTATATAACAAAGAATTATGTACACTGGAGTGCAGAAAACCCATAATAGTAAGCAAAGGAAGCTGAAGCACATGGCTGGTTGTAGGGTCCGGAGCAGAAGCTGCAGGTTTAAGGCTGAGCATAAAAACTGAGAGGAAGAAAAGCCCAAAACATCCAACAAATTAAGTGAACAATAAATCACTGGTAAAAGTGGAATTGTACCTTCAAACAAACATTTTATGGCCTCGATCTGTGGTTTGAGGGAGACAGACTATGTTAGATTGGAAACAACAGATTGCATATTTGAGTTACAGTATATGGAGCCTGCTCAATAAAGTCTGATTAGAGGCAGTTTATAGAGGCTTTGAATCTGAAGCTGAGATGGTGATAGGGGCCTTGAGCAGTTTTAAGAACCTAGGGGGTAGGGGCCATATGCAGTAAAGTGCAGTGGCAGCTATTGTGGACTGTCGGCAACAACCACCAGATGTGCGATAATGAACCCCAAGCTAAAAGTTTAAAAAAATGGCCAGCAGCAGGACATTTTAGTCAGAGAGCGTTGACTGAAATGCACTACAGATAAGTACAGGCAGGTGTGGTACTAAAAGAATGAAGAGACTGCAGATTCCAGAGCAGCAGGACAGTTTTAACCAGAGATAATAGACCTAACCTGTGTATGCCTAATACTTATTTTATCTGAGTTAGGCGCCTTAGATTAAAAGCTCCTTGAGGACAGGGACTGATGTGAATGTATAATACATATGTAAAACGCTGAATAAATTGATAGCGCTATACAAGTACCTGAAATAAGTAATAAATATCTATAAGGAATGGTGGATGGGGGAGCAGTGGATGTAAGTAATATAATGTGAGGTTGACTAGGTGCACACTGTTTTTGCCAATTTTTTTCTTTAAAGGAAAAATATAGGCAAAGATTTTTTGGCTATACTTCTCCTATGGATCACAGGAGTACAGTTTGTTCTGCACTCCTGTGACAGATTCTCAGGGAGAGGATATCTTTCCTTGATGGGTGGGCGGTGCAGGCGGTGGACCTCCGCTTTAAGATGGAGGGGGAGAACTAAGCGATCAGCAGTTGTTGATTACTCAGTTCTCACTACAGAGCCAGCAGGGGAGAGATGCAGCATCGGATCGATGCTGCATCCACCTAGGTGAGTATGTTTTTTTGTTTTAGCCATTACTTAGCCATACTTCTCTTTTAAAGTGCTGCAAACAGGGAAAAGGGAAAAACAGGGAAAAGACTTAAAAAAATAAGCAAAAGTGTTGTTAGTTGCAGACTAATATTGGTCCTTAATAAGACCAGCACTAGAATCGAAAGGTCTCAAGTATAGCTTGCTAAAGTAGATCTAAACCCAACCAATAACCTCATATATAAACCTTAACAGCTGGCCATCCCGATATAACAGTTCTGGTTTGGGCACTTTGTGTTATGGGGTGACAGTGCTCTGACCGTCAACCATTAACTTCTGCCTGTAAATCACCTTGCCATATTCTCTCCCAAAGTAAAAGATAAGGCTGTGTGCTGGTGCACATTACTCAGGAATATTATACTGTGTTTAAAGGAAATGCCTTTAAAAATTGCAACCAGCAAACAGTTATGAAATATACCCTATAAAAAAGTTCTTTATCAGTGTAGAGCATGTAGACAGGCAGTGAGAAAAGTAAATTGCAGCCAACAACAATTAAATATGCCCTGTGAAAAAAACATACAGCCAATTAGCACTATAGTGCATGCACACAGGGAGAGACTGTGAAAAAAATGAATTGCATTCAGCAAAATATTTGAAATATGCCCTCTAACAAAAACATGTGCAGCCTGCTAATATTGTACTGCATGTACGCCGGGATAGGCTGTGAAAAAATCACTTGCAGCCAGCACAAAATAAGAAATATGCCCTGCGAAAAAACACACACAGCCTGCTATGACTCTATTGCATGTGCAGAGAGACAGGCTGTTAAAAAATCAATTGCAAAAAAATCTTACCTACCTCCTCTAAATTTGACTTAGTTTGGGAACCATGGAAGAGATACCTTAAACTCCCCTTGTGATTCACAATTATTTACCCTTTTGAACAGACTCCCTGGTGCCTCTTTTCTATCTCTTTAACCAGCTTTGGCTTCTTTTCTTCTACTCTCCCTATTACTGCTATCCCATTCTTTTGGGTTTTCCTACTCTGTTTTGTTCTGTTTGCTGGAGGTTCTATTATTTGAGGAGTCCCTCTCCCTCATAACCTTGAGGTTTGAGGAGGGTAAAGGTTATAATCTCTAACTGTCAGTCGGGCCTGTGTTACGGCCTTTATGGTACCCTCTTTTCCACTGGATAGAGCGATAGTTATGTCAATAATAGTCTTTGGTTATTTAATAGTGTATGGACCGGAGCTGGTTGATGTCTGTCTCACCGGTTACAGTTTGCTCCCAGATGGGATAATCGGGCAGGCAGCGGGATCTCTCCGGCCCGCGATTTTCTTACATATCCATACTTGTAACTTACTATCCTGGAAAATAACATGTGCTGTAGGCTTCTGCTTGTTTATTTTGTTCCTTCCTACATGAGAGTTTAAAAATATCAATCTCTGGCTAACTCTACCTTTTTCTTCTGTTATTTTGACGAAAAATTTTCAATAAAAAGTTTTGAAACGAAAATCTTACCCCTTGTAACCTAATGTTGTACTTGCTTTGGTTACACTGTACTCAGTGCTGTATGTCTGTTTTACTCTACTTTTTAAAAATGATAAACATTTATTGAATAAAAAAAAAATCAATTAGCATAAATATGGAAGAACGCTTCTTGCTACCTAAAGGACATTCAGTAAGGGATTTTAATTTACTCTACAGTGGTTGTAAACCTCAGACATGAAATATGAACAAAGCATAGCCCTCTACAGTGTGTATGTGTCTTAATCCAGAGCACTAAGTGTAGTTTCTGTCCACTGCCTTGTTCCTCTGCCATAAGAATGAGTCACTTTTGCCACGTTTTCCTGACACCAAGAGAAAAATGGAAAAATGGTGACGGGGAGGGAGCTCCAGCTGATTGACAGCTTCAGCTCTGTTCCTGTGTGCTGTATGAAAGGGGGGGGGTGTCCCTTCCCTCCAATCACCTCTCAGAGCTCTCCTCACTGATGAAACTTCAGCTCCCTGCCCCCTGCTTTTCAGAGCTGAGAGATCCTGTGTAAATTATGCACTTTAAATGGATGTAGAGGAAAGATAGCGGTAGATAAACGGGTACAATTGATGTTGGAAGATGTGTTTAATCTCTGTGTATCAAATGAGACTAGTCAATTCACTGAGTATATGTGAAGGTTTACAAACACTTTAACAGACTAGTGCCTACTAGCCTTACATAAATCCCTATGCACTTCATCAGCAACACTTCCTAAGCTATCCCTATCACAGATAAGCACATTGTCAATATGGCTAAACCTAACCTGTTATAGTGGGGGAGCTAGCTTATCCAGACACCCTCTGTTGGCCCTTCCAAGCCATCTGACTAAAGTTCAAAAGCCAGGAAGTGCATTATTGGTAGTTGGCTGCTATAGCGGCAAAATCATGCATTCGTTAGGCATGTCTGAGAATTGTGAACAGGCTTGGATTTCTGCAAACCCATACTCAACCTGAACATAAATGTCATTCCTAATGCCATATTGCTTAATTAAAATAAGACTTTTCTAGAACCTGTAGAAAAAGCCATTAACACATTAGTGTAACAAAGTTCTTACAAATATCCAAAACCTTGTTAATATGATCAATGCTATTTTCTCTAAATAACATGTTCATATTTTTTGTAGACCTTACCTTATTATAATGTTGTGAACATTAAAGTGGAACTTCACTCTCCCAATCAACACTGATTATTTTAGTAAAATTAAATAGATGGGAAAATCGGTTATATTTACTTGTTTTAAACCTTTTGTTTTACATTTGTTCAATTACTTCCTGGTTTCTTGTCTAGGCAAATGTCATACATCCCAGAAGTCTTTAAGAGGATCAACAACTGGGTTACTTTTTAAGTAACCAAGGGGTATTCAGGAGGAGAGGAGGAGGAGTGCCCTTACTCAAGATGGCCACGACCAGAAAAGCTAGGGGGTCGTTTTTCAAAGTGATTTCTCAACAAAATAAAGCATGGAGACATGGATGACATGGATGGATGGGGGGATTTGCTTTAAATATTAACATTTATTTAAATAGTGTTTTTGGTTTATGGTGCTCAGATACAGTGAAGATCCGCTTTAAGGTTAGGTTCATACAATAGCAGTGTAAAATTTGATTTGAAATGTATAGGCCGCCTTAATCAAATGCAAAGTTGACATGCCACATAATGCATTTTAACAAACACGAGCAAGCAGGTGTGAATGGACCCTTAAAATGTCCTGCTTCTAACTGTTTTGCCTTTTTCTTCAAGGTCATTGAAAGCTCTGGGCCATTATTAGTGAAATAGTCCAAAGGCTTCCCAGCTCCAGAAACCTCAGCCCTTGATCAGAGTCCTGAGATGACCATATCTTACCAATCCTCATTTCCTCAGAACAGTAATTTCACACACAGTAGTTGCTAGAAAAATAATTTTTTAAATAATTTTATTGGCCCCAGAATGTCCACCCTGCCTTTGGGATGCCTTTGGGATGTTCCACATACAACAGGTGCAGACACCGGTGGAATTAAGAGAGGTATATACACTATATTACCAAAAGTATTAGGGTGCTTGCTTTTACACGTACGTGAACTTTAATGGCATTCCAGTCTTAGTCCGTAGGGGTCAATATTAAGTTGGCCCACCCTTTGCAGCTATTTGTTGTTCACTTTTTAGTTCAGTTCCACTCTAAAGAATGGTGAAACTATATTTTATTTCTCTTGATGACCTCTGTATTGTAAAGGTTGTCCTGCATATAAATAAGACCCATGCCAATAGTGCAGTCTAGCAGTGGTATTTACTAAATTATTTGCACAAGGAGCAGTGTTTCTGTAAAATGGTGTCATCATTTAAATGTGCCTAGGGCTACAGGATGCGTAAATAATGTCCAGCAGGATATGACCTTTTACCTGATGTAAAGAAAAGTGGTTTAATTTAGTGATTACAGTTTCTTTTCTTTTTTTCCATTGAAGAGGAGATCTTCTAACCACTTCAAGACCGCAATACGTATATATATTTTACGGATTTGAAGTGATTTACTGAGGTTATGGCTGAAGCTATCAGCCACAACCCCTGTATTTTTTTTTTAAGCGGCTTTCTCATGAAACCATTCCAAACGGTTCATGAGCTGCTGGAACTTTTTCAGAAGCGGTGGGGGGGGGGCGCAGCTCATCTGTGTTTCTCTGGCTTACCGTTTCAACCAGCTCGCCCAAGAAACGATTCAACGATGTGGCCAGCTGCTCCCATAGGCAAACAAAGACTAGATCATCTTTAATCGCTTCTATGGCCTTGGAGGACCAGAGTGACGTCATGACGCCACTTCTGGTCCAGGGTTGAAGTAAACTATTTTTTTTCTTTCTAAAGAAGAGATTTGGGATCTTTTTGGGGAGCTATCATCCTTGTTCCTATTACAAGGGATGATATTTGCACCACACATGTGAGTTATTGCTGCTAACATTAAAGCAAGACCAATAATTCTAGCACTAGACTTCCTCTGTAATTCTAAACACAATTTTATTCCTTAAGGTCTCTGCTAAAAAAATTTATAATGTTTGGGGGGTAATAAGTAATTTTCTAGCAAAAAATATTGATTTAAACTCTTAAACAACAAATGCCAGAAAAAGCCCGGTCTACTCCTGGTGGTACCCTTTACATTAAGAAACAATAACATGGTCATTGGACTTCCTGTCTCGTGAAGAGAAAGGAATGTCCCATCCAGAGTCTGCCGATAACAAAGAACTTAGTGAGTCAAGTGATGGGGAAGTGAAACGTGCAGCTGTTGTTTACACTGTAAGATGTGTTGTTGGACTGTGAAAATAGCAGCTTTCCACATTATAAAAATCAATCAAATGACACTATATGTTGTAAAAACACAAGCTTCTGTAATAAACATGCTACGTACATAACTACCACAGCTTGTGTCTCAGTTTTGGTTTAAAGTGCACGCAAAGCCAAAACGATTCTTTTATTTTAGTAGGGACTAGGGAAGAGTTAGAACCACTGTTAGGTGTTATTGCTGTTTGTGTTCCTGTTGGGGAGGTTCACTTTCACTGTCCTGGTGACAAGATAGTGAGGGGAAATGTAAAATTTTACAGTTGTTACCAGAGTAGTAGATGATGGTCACCTCAACGTATCAAGAGAATCCTCCTCTCTTTATATATTTCCTCTCACTTCCTATTGTGCTTCCAGAAAAGAAAGTGAAGAAGAAAATATACATTTTAATTTCCTGGCATCTCCTCATGTCAGCCCAGTATGGGTCAGCCCTGCCTCATGATTACCATGGGAATGGCAAAGGTTGGACATAGACCATAGTGCGCCAGGGTTTTCTGTCCTCCACCGCCTCCCGGAACTTGCTTAACTTTACGTTCATTGTTTCGATGATGATATCTATCCATCTTGTTTTCGGACGCCCTCTTCTCCTTTTTCCTTCCATATTTCCCAGCATCAGGGTCTTTTCCAATGAGTCCTCTCTTCGCATTAGGTGGCCAAAGTATTTGAGTTTCAGCTTCAGGATTTGTCCTCCCAGTGAATATTCAGGGTTGATTTCCATCAAAATGCACTGGTTTGATCTTCTTGCTGTCCAAGGGACTTTCAAGAGTCTTCTCCAATACCATAGTTCAAAAGCATCAATTCTTTGGCGTTCAGCCTTCCTTATGGTCCAACTTTCACAGCCATAGGTTACTACTGGGAATACCATAGCTTTAGCTATACAGCACTTTGTTGGTAGGGTGATGTCTCTGCTTTTTATAATGCTGGAATATAAAAGGCTGGACATAGATGAATATATGCAGTCCCTGACAAAAGTCTTGTCGCTTATCTATTTTGTAGAAACACCTGCTATTACCTGACTTTTAATTAATCAATTGGTGTTAGAAATAGCTCATATGAAAAGCTAAAACCCTCCCAAATGATGTTTAATGCACTGAAATAAATTCGTTTCACTGAAAAAAGATTTATCATTTAATTAAGACAGTAAGGTCAAATTTTGGCAAGACAAAAGTTTTGTCGCCTATACAGAAATTGAAGAAATTTACTGCAAATACAAAAATATGTCAGCAAATTAAGTAGTGGTGCTGTGAGATCCAAATGTAATATCTTGTATGACTTCCATGAGCTTGAAGGACTGCATCCATGCAGTTTAAAGAAGTTAAAGACATATCCGCTGTTTTGAAAACAGAACGGTTTTAAACTGGAATGACAGAATTAATTTACTATTTAGAAAAAAGTCACTTTGCTTAAATAAAGTCACGTAATTTGTAGTAAACCCTCCCAAAATCGAAAAGTATACTCGATAAAGATTGTGGTTAACTAATTAATTTTCAGTCCATTATCGTCCACAAAGATGTTTTATCTATTCGCTGTTCTGAAAACAGTCCCTGACGTATATAAGTAGATACAGGTCGGAAAATATAAGGTCGTAATATTTTTCGTCTCTGTAGTGGGATGGTTGTTTCACGACATATCGATTTCGATACCATAAGGGTCATC
>BLSH010291330.1:2293996-2306461 GCA_018402905.1 Glandirana rugosa | reverse complement strand
AGAGCACGATCGTAGCGATCGTTGTTCTATGCAGAGCTTGATCTGCAACTCAAAGCAGCGGTATGTGAAATCTCTAATTTCTGCTATCTGTCCTCAGAGCAACAGCACAGACAGCAGTAGTAAAGTAATCTATCTCAGGATGCAGGATCAGGTCTTAAAATGGCTAAAATCTGTCCCTCACGCCGTCAGCTACCTTTCCCTACACTAACCCAAGGAGCATGTGACTGCAGCACTGTGACTCCAGCTTATAAAGAGGCTGGGTCACATGATGCACCGGCCAATCACAGCCATGCCATTAGTAGGCATGGCTGTGATGGCTTCTAAGGGCAAACCAGTGAAACGCTTGTTGATTGGCTGCCCTGCAGCTTCTCAACACGTGGAGTAAAATAGCAGAACCCCGGACCGAACCCGAACGATTTTTGAAATGTCCGGGTCCGTGCCACGGACACCCTAAAGTTCGGTACGGACCCGAACGTTACAGTCCGGGTTCGCTCAACACTACTTACTACATTTATGGGACTTCCCAGTTTTCTCTTTCAACTTAACTAGATCCCTTTCAACAAGCATCTGGAACATATCTATCGTGGTGTTCCGGGTCTGTACAGGATAAAAATACTTGTTACTCATATTGATATCGTTTTCCTTTATACCATATAAACCCCCTGTAGTTTCAGATTCCAAACTCTCCAGGACTGACCGCACATGCAGAAAATCAAATGAGTTAGCATAGTGCTGATCACTCGGGGGATCTACCCTATGTGAAGCATCAAACTCCATTTCAGAAACAAAATGTTTTCTCAAGACAATGTTTCTCACAAATCGATTGACATCTAATACTGTCTCAAATAGGTCAAAATGCAGTTTAGGTGAAAAAGACAGGCCTTTAGATAGAAGTAAAATTTCACCATTACAGGCGGTCCCCGGGTTTCAAACAAGATAGGGACTGTAGGTTTGTTCATAAGTCGAATTTGTTTGTAAGTCGGAACAGGTACATTTTTTAAGTGTAGCTTCAGCCAAAACAAATATTTTTAAGCTTTTTGGATAGCATAGGGAAGGGTTAACACCCCTGTAATGTTTGTTTTGCTGTCTATGTTTCTGTTCAGAAGATTTCACCTCACTTCCTGTCCCAATGATAATTGGATTTTGAAAATTTTGGGTTGTTGTGGAAACAAGGATTGGTGATAAAGCTTCAGTGGAGACACCTTTTTCCCATAATAACTCTTACAGGAGTGAATTTCCCTTCCTAGGGGGAGATTTCCTCTCACTTCCTGTTGTCTCCCTCCGTTTGTAAGTAGGAGTCGTTCATAAGTCGGATGTTCATAACTAGGGGACTGCCTGTACTGAGTTCCACTCCTGAAAGGTTAACAACATTGTTTACATTACCCTGGTCTGAAGCAGGTGTTAAACTTTGTTCCGTGTCTGCTGGAGGTAATTCTGCCTTTTTGCCACCCCGCCAGCCCTGTCGGATCTTTCGTTATCTTTTTTCTTTTTCTTGGCCGTCGCATCCGACGGCAGTGTGTGTTTTTTTGAAGAGGATTTCTCCTGTTGAATACCATCCTTTTAGAAGACTGATGATGTAGAACTCCGTGAGGCCATACAGGAACTACCCTCCCCGCAATCAGACACCTCAGACTGGGAGTCAGACTACTCTGGAGAGCTGAAGCTGACGTGTCTCCGCTAGAGTTGAGCGAACCCGGACTGTAAAGTTCGGGTCCGTACCGAACTTTGGGGTGTCCGGGACCCGGACCCGAACCCGGACTTTTTTTCTGGTATTTTATTCCACGTGTTGAATAGCTAAGGGCAGCCAATCAACAAGTGTACACTGGTTTGCCCTTAGAAGCCATCACAGCCATGCCTACTAATGGCATGGCTGTGATTGGCCAGTGCACCATGTGACCCAGCCTCTATATGGGGCTGGAGTCACCGTGCTGCATATCATATGCTCTCAGGATAGTTTAGGGAGAGGATGCTGCTGGCTCTGCGAGGGACAGATTGCAGATATTATAGAACATCTCATTCTGCATTACTGAATGATCTGATTGTGGACTAGGGAGAGATACTAGTACTGCTGCTTTGAGGGACAGATTGCAGACCTCATCCTGCTGCACAGAACGATCTGACTGGACTAGGTAGAGTCTGTTGCTTTAAGGGAAAGATTATTGTTCTAAAATCATCTCCAAGTTGTATAGGGAAAGGTTCCAGCTGTTGCTTTAAGGGAAAGATTATTGTTCTAAAATCATCTCCAAGTTGTACAGGGAAAGGTTCCAGCTGTTGCTTTAAGGGAAAGATTATTGTTCTAAAATCATCTCAAAGTTGTATAGGGAAAATGTATTCTAGTCGCATATATAAAAATTCAATATTGAGCGTTCTCAAAATTAAAATTAAAACGTCACCCAGCAGCACTACACAACAATCTCAATTAAATTGTAGCAATATTAAAACAGTATAAAAGTGTTGCGCTAGGTAATAAATCAATAAATTAACAGTGACAAGCATAAATCATATAAAAGTCCATTAGTGTGAATCCTTTGGAATATCCACGTGCTTAGGATAGAGATCAAATAAATGTTCAGTGCTTATGGTTATCCTCCACCAAAGTCACCAAGTGTCCACCACCACAAGTAACCAAATACTCTTACCAGAGGCAGATGTTAAAATCGCATTGGGGTCTATTTCAGACATGAATCACATAGCTCGCAAGAGAACATCCACTCTTTAAACTCCCATATAGGCAGCCTCTGAAGCAATTCAGCCAGGATAGGGGACTTAATTTATTCTCTCCTCGTTATCAAGCGTCAGTCAGGACACTGTCTCTCCTGATACAAACGATCGATTTCCGATGAGAAAGCTGTGGGTGTGCTCTACAAGCGGTGCGCAGCCTCAGATGATTACACCGGCAGCCAACGAATCCACTCTGTCTCCGTGTCCACCTACAATAGCACTCATCTCCAAGTTCTATAGGCAAAGTGTATTCTAGCCGCATAGAGCCATATTATTGTTAGAAAATCATCTCCAATACAACTTGGAGATGATTTTCTAACAATAATATGGCTCTATGCGGCTAGAATACACTTTGCCTATAGAACTTGGAGATGATTTTCTAACAATAATATGGCTCTATGCGGCTAGAATACACTTTGCCTATAGAACTTGGAGATGATTTTCTAATAATAATATGGTTCTATGCGGCTAGAATACACTTTGCCTATAGAACTTGGAGATGATTTTATAACAGTAATATGGCTTCTATGCGGCTAGAATACACTTTCCCTATACAACTTGGAGATGATTTTATAACAGTAATATGGCTTCTATGTGGCTAGAATACACATTCCCTATACAACTTGGAGATGATTTTATAACAATAATATGGCTCTATGCGGCTAGAATACACTTTGCCTATAGAACTTGGAGATGATTTTATAACAATAATATGGCTTCTATGCGGCTAGAATACACTTTGCCTATACAACTTGAAGATGATTTTAGAACAATAATCTTTCCCTTAAAGCAACAGCTGGAACCTTTCCCTGTACAACTTGGAGATGATTTTATAAAAAACAAAAAATGTGATCCGTCAATACCACTTGTTAAGTGGTATGTCTCCATCCCTATTATAAATATGCACTGGAAAAAGGGTTGGTCATGGGACTTTAAATGAGGCATACCACCAATGAGAATTACATGGAGTATATAAATTATATAGAATATGAAAATTGTAAATTATTTATTGTTTATTTACACACTGAATGAACAATTACACATAGTATCATAAAAATGACAGACATCCATGATAGCATGTTAGCAATTCAAAAAGTCCATGAGTATGCCATACAGAGTACAGTTGGATAAAAGACATGGTGAATGGTAAAAGAAATGATTCCATAAAGCATTGATAAGACTCTACGCGTTTTGTGGCGCTATAGCCACTCATCAGGAGTACAACGCTGTAATTTTTGATGTAAACATGAAAAAAGATCTTATGTTATTTTGTCTCCCTATAAGTGAAAGGGAAGGGGGAAAATCATTGGGTAGATACAATGTATTACTTACATATTAAACAGACGACCTGACCCAGCTCAGAGGGGGGAACGCCAACTAATGTCTGCCCCGGGGCTGAGGTGGGGATGCCCATCCAATCCAAAGGGGGGTCCAGGCAGGAAACGGCCATGGAGAAAAGTGGGGTGCATTACCCAGTGTGAGTTTGAGGGGAGACACATTGCCCCAAAATAGCCTGAAAATGTCAGACATGGGGAAATTAATCATGTATAAGGTATATTACCAAGAACAAACGTATAGGTGGAAATGGTAAAATAGGGGAAATGTCTATGCCACGAAGAGGAAGAGAGGTTACATTGTAAGTAGGAGACATGCACCACGGAAAAGGAATGAAAGCTGAGTAGGGAAAGTGAGGACATGTGGTTTGAAGACTTACACCAGGGAGAGTAGTAAAAAAATAAAAAGGGGTGAAAAGGAGAAAGATCGATGTGAATCAGAGAGCCGCACCATTGACATTTGAGCATCCCTGAATACAGCCTAAAAAACCCCAAATGTGTAGAGAGAAGTCATAGACCGGGACTTACCAAGTAAGTATGTGTGACTGGTTGTAGGGGAACTGCTCCACAGTGAAAAAGAGGAAGTGGTGTTGGCCGGATCCTGCCCTTAAAAACCCCCAGGTGGAAGGCGTTTCCCCACCAACGTCATGCAGGCACAATTGGGAGGACAGGTGTGTGTTGCAGGTCATGATTGCACGCACCAGAAATCAGACCGCAAATACCCACTCCCTGTGCCTGGGTGGAATGGACTCACGTCTCCCGTCTCGCGGACATGGAAATGCCGCAGGCGGGGCGTGAGGGCATGACGCCGATGCATGGGAGGAAACCTCCACCCTCCCCAATTTTTTTATTTTTTTTTACTACTCTCCCTGGTGTAAGTCTTCAAACCGCACGTCCTCACTTTCCCTACTCAGCTTTCATTCCTTTTCCGTGGTGCATGTCTCCTACTTACAATGTAACCTCTCTTCCTCTTCGTGGCATAGACACTTTCCCAATTTTACCATTTCCACCTATACGTGTGTTCTTGGTAATATACCTTATACATGATTAATTTCCCCATGTCTGACATTTTTAGGCTATTTTGGGGCGATGTGTCTCACCTCAAACTCACACTGGGTAATGCACCCCACTTTTCTCCATGGCCGTTTCCTGCCTGGACCCCCCTTTGGATTGGATGGGCATCCCCACCTCAGCCCCGGGGCAGACATTAGTTGGCGTTCCCCCCTCTGAGCTGGGTCAGGTCGTCTGTTTAATATGTAAGTAATACATTGTATCTACCCAATGATTTTCCCCCTTCCCTAGGGAGGCAAAATAACATAAGATCTTTTTTCATGTTTACAGCAAAAATTACAGCGTTGTACTCCTGATGAGTGGCTATAGCGCCACGAAATGCGTAGAGTCTTATCAATGCTTTATGGAATAATTTATTTTACCATTCACCATGTCTTTTATCCAACTGTACTCTGTATGGCATACTCATGGACTTTTTGATTTGCTAACATGCTATCATGTTATGTTCCATTACTGTGGCCCTGTGTGGCTGGATGTCTGTCATTTTTATGATACTATGATCTTACTTCACTGTAATTGTTCATTCAGTGTGTAAATAAACAATAAATAATTTACAATTTTCATATTCTATATAATTTATATACTCCATGTAATTCTCATTGGTGGTATGCCTCATTTAAAGTCCCATGACCAGCCCTTTTTCCAGTGCATATTTATAATAGGGATGGAGACATACCACTTAACAAGTGGTATTGACGGATCACATTTTTTGTTTTTTATGTATAAATTTGGGTGGAAGACACCCGCGGTCGCTCGTGATCTGTCATACCACTTTCTCATATGATTGATTGGATCCCATATCAATCGACATACAGCTATTCCATCCATCATCCAGCCCCTGGACATGTTCCATTTTTTTGTTCATTGATTCAATCAACCAGCCGCTACCGGGGGACAGCCGAGCTTGTCTATCCCGGGGCTGCGATCCGCGGCAGTATCCTCCCCCCCCCTTAGGGGGGAGGGTGGAGGTTTCCTCCCGTGCATCGGCGTCATGCCCTCACGCCCCGCCTGAGGCATTTCCATGTCTGCGAGAAGGGAGACGTGAGTCCATTCCACCCAGGCACAGGGAGTGGGTATTTGCGGTCTGATTTCTGGTGCACGCAATCATGACCTGCAACCCACACCTGTCCTTCCAATTGTGCCTGCATGACGTTGGTGGGGAAACGCCTTCCACCTGGGGGTTTTTAAGGGCAGGATCCGGCCAACACCACTTCCTCTTTTTCACTTTGGAGCAGTTCCCCTACAACCAGTCACACATACTTACTTGGTAAGTCCCGGTCTATGACTTCTCTCTACACATTTGGGGTTTTTTAGGCTGTATTCGGGGATGCTCAAATGTCAATGGTGCGGCTCTCTGATTCACATCGATCTTTCTCCTTTTCACCCCTTTTTATTTTTATTTTTTTTATTTTTTTTACTACTCTCCCTGTTGTAAGTCTTCAAACCGCACGTCCTCACTTTCCCTACTCAGCTTTCATTCCTTTTCCGTGGTGCATGTCTCCTACTTACAATGTAACCTCTCTTCCTCTTCGTGGCATAGACACTTCCCCTATTTTACCATTTCCACCTATACGTTTGTTCTTGGTAATATACCTTATACATGATTAATTTCCCCATGTCTGACATTTTTAGGCTATTTTGGGGCAATGTGTCTCCCCTCAAACTCACACTGGGTAATGCACCCCACTTTTCTCCATGACCGTTTCCTGCCTGGACCCCCCTTTGGATTGGATGGGCATCCCCACCTCAGCCCCGGGGCAGACATTAGTTGGCGTTCCCCCCTCTGAGCTGGGTCAGGTCGTCTGTTTAATATGTAAGTAATACATTGTATCTACCCAATGATTTTCCCCCTTCCCTTTCACTTATAGGGAGGCAAAATAACATAAGATCTTTTTTCATGTTTACATCAAAAATTACAGCGTTGTACTCCTGATGAGTGGCTATAGCGCCACGAAACGCGTAGAGTCTTATCAATGCTTTATGGAATAATTTCTTTTACCATTCACCATGTCTTTTATCCAACTGTACTCTGTATGGCATACTCATGGACTTTTTGAATTGCTAACATGCTATCATGTTATGTTCCATTACTGTGGCCCTGTGTGGCTGGATGTCTGTCATTTTTATGATACAATGATCTTACTTCACTGTAATTGTTCATTCAGTGCGTAAATAAACAATAAATAATTTACAATTTTCATATTCTATATAATTTATATACTCCATGTAATTCTCATTGGTGGTATGCCTCATTTAAAGTCCCATGACCAACCCTTTTTCCAGTGCATGGAGATGATTTTAGAACAATAATCTTTCCCTTAAGGAAACAGCTGGAACTTTTCCCTGTACAACTTGGAGATGATTTTAGAATCTAAAATCATCTCCAAGTTCTATAGGGAGAGGTTCCTACTGTTGCTTAAAGGGAAAGATTATGGTTTTTTGCACAAAATTAAAAAGTGCATCTACATTGCTGGTTTAAAAAAAAAAATTCTAAAAACTACATTTGTGGCCAGCGGTGCATTTCTTGCACAAAAATAAAAAAAAACCGCCACTTTCACCGCCTCCTCAACCTCCAACTCCACATCCACCTCCATTTTTGATTTTTTTATGTGATTTTAGCTTAAAAATTATTTTAAGTTATTTCCCTATCCCCCATTTCTTTGTAGGGCACTTGTCCAACTCTTACCCCCATTTTCCTTCCTTTTGAAGACCTCTAGGACTTGCCAGGACTCTGTTACAGCCATTTTTGTGCCTAAAAGTTCGGGTCCCCATTGATTTCAATGGGGTTCGGGGCCCGGGTCAAAGTTCAGGTCAAGTCCGGACCCGAACCTGGACTTTGGCCTGCCGAACCCAGACTTCCAGAGGTTCGATCAACTCTAGTCTCCGCAAACTGCAATGTCTCCGATTCCTCCTCTTGAGGATAGAATGAGGTTTGTCCGTCCTATTCCTGTTATAAACCTGTCCACTCTGATAATCTTGCATGTGCCACAGAAATTTTTCCCTCTTGGTGTCCATAAGAACTTTTTCAAAATCACTGATAGTTGTATCCAGTTCTACGTATAGAAAGGTATATAATTCCGTATCGTCCTGAGGTTTTAGTAGTTCCCTATTAGCTAGGATTTCCTTGTTAACAGTCTGCAACAATGTTTCCTCTTGTTTCACAATCAGTCTCATTAGATCCAGGGAGCATTGTGACAATATTGCATTCCACTCTTCCATGAAACTGTCCGAATAGGTGATGGAGGGGAATTTTTTGATCCTCAAACCTCTTGGGATCATGGACTCACCTATATATTGTGAGTCCCCCCGCATCCCACCATATTCTGGTTTCTTTAATTAAAAGAAGTTTCAATTTATCCAATAGAGAGGTGCATTCAGATTCCTCTGTCCTGGGGTTAAGGTCTTTAGTAAAGAGCTGTGACTTGTGATACCTTGTTGCGATCCATATTGCTCAGTCCAATATGCGTGTCCAGTTATAGTACATGACTATAAAAAAGTAAAAATTGTAATATAGGAACTTAGCAGTGGGAGGTCTAATTAGATCAAAGTCCTTTTCTCCGTGTAGAGTCTGTGATGAGCGTGGTGCAAGAAGATTACTCCACAGTAGTTCCAACCGAAAAGCACCGCTCTAGCTACACAGCTGCTGGTGTAATGGAGAAGCTGACACTCCCTTCCCAGGTGCTCGGACTCGTGGAAGCCTCCCAAACTTCCCCACACATTCACAATGGAATACGAATTTGCTCAGTCGGCACACTGGATCTGTTTCCAACTTATCATAAGGGAAATAACTGCAATCAATTTGTGGCTATCTATCAAATCACAAATTATGTTTGTGGATTAAATATAATTGAGAATTTTCTTTACAATATGCTTAAATAAAATAACTCAATAATTAGACAAGAAGCAATTCAAATCTATATCAGCATTAATTCCTGCTGGCTGCAGGGTATTAAGTCTATAAATCCATTCTGTTTCATTCATGGATATTTTTTATGTAAGATTACCACCCCTTCAGTGGGGTTCTATTCTATCTATACCAAAAAAAGTGGCTAAGCTTGGATTTTGATTATGATATAATGTAAAATGGTTTGAAAGGGTATGCTTTGGGAAGCCTTTTTGGATATTGTTTAAATGCTCATTGATACGTGTGCTGAGGTTTCTAGTAGTACGTCCTACATATTGTAACCCACACGGGCAGGTTATCAAATATGTGACATGAAGGTCATTCTCTTGGTGGGGTGGGTTGTAAATATTAGGGCCCAACCTGTGCCTAAGATTGGATGCTCTTCTATACACAAACACTGGATGGTTAGGTAATATCTTGGAGAGGGGTTTGTCTCTCATAAGTATAGGCCAATGTCTTTTTATTATGTGTTCCAAGGACCTATACCCTCGTCCAAAATTGGTGATTAGAGTTGAGCGAACACCTGAACGTTCGGGTTCGGAGGGTCCGTACGAACTTTGGGAAAAAGTCCGGGTTCGGCACCAAACGTTGCCCGAACGTTATCCCGGACACCGAACCCCATTGAAGTCAATGGGGACCTGAACTTTTAGGCACAAAAATGGCTGTAACAATGTCCTGGCAAGTGCTAGAGGGCTGCAAAAGGAAGTAAAATGGGGGTAAGAGTAGGGCAAGTGCCCTACAAAAAAATGGGGATAGGGAAAATAAATTAAAATCAAATAAAAAAATGAGAAGGGGGTGGATGTGGAGTAGGAGCCTAGAGGTTGACTAGGCCGTGACCATGGCAGTGTAGGTGGAAGTGGTGGTGGTCTAGGAGGAGAAGGAGGTAGCCAACATGGAATTTTTTTTGTTTGTTTATAATTGGGGTAGCCCCCAAAATATTGAGGCCTATTCAAAAAAACAAGTATATGAATGGCTGTGTGAGTCCGGTCTAAATGTTTATTCTGCACAAGGTACAGACAAGTCTTGTGGGATCCATGCCTGATTCATTTTAATAAAGGTTAGCTTGTCCACGTTGGCTGTGGACAAACGGCTCCGCTTGTCTGTGATAACGCCCCCTGCCGTGCTAAACACAAGTTCCGACAATACACTGGCTGCAGGGCAGGCCAGCACCTCCAAGGCATAAACGGCAAGCTCAGGCCATGTGGCCAATTTGGAGACCCAGAAGTTGAATGGGGCAGACCCATCAGTCAGTACGTGTAGGCGTGTGCACACATACTCTTGCACCATGTTGCTGAAATGCTGCCTCCTGCTAAGACGTTGTCTATCGGCTGGTGGTGCTGTTTGTTGTGGCGGGCTGCTGACAAAGCTTTGCCACATTTCGGCCATGCTAACCCTGCCTTCTGAGGTGCTGGCGGTGCCACAGCTGCGTTGGTGGCCTTTTCCTCCTCCTCCTCCTTCGCCTTGTGCTTCCGCTGAGCCCCTGGTGTCATTTGGGAATGCCCTCAGCAGCGTCTCTACCAGTGTGCGCTTGTAGTCGCACATCTTCCTTTTACGCTCCAGTGAGGGAATTAAGGACGGCACGTTGTCCTTGTAACGGGGATCCAGCAGGGTGGCCACCCAGTAATCAGAAGTAGTTACAATGTGGGCAACTTGGCTGTCATTGTGCAGGCACTGCAGCATGTAGTCGGCCATGTGTGCCAGGCTGCCCACAGGAAAAGACAAGCTGTCCTCTGTGGCAGGTATATCATCTGTATCCCCCCAGCCACGCTCCAGTGATGCCCACGAGCTGCGTTGGGTGCCACCCTGCTGCGATTCCTCCTCCTCATCTTCCTCGTCCTCCAGAACTGTGCCCTGGCTTAAATATTTTTGACCTGGCCTATGCTGGTGCAGGAACCCACCCTCCGAGCCACTTGCGAATGACTGGCCTGATAACCATGGAAATGACCCCTCTTCCTCCTCCTCCTCCTCCTCATCCTCTTGTGCCACATCCTCTTCTATCATGGCCCGAAGTGTTTTTTCAAGGAGACATAGAAGTGGTATAGTAACGCTGAGAACAGCGTCATTGGCAATGGCCATGTTGGTGGAGTACTCAAAACACCGCAATATGCTACACAGGTCTCGCATGGAGGCCCACACGTTGGTGGTGAAGTGTTGCTGTTCCGCAGAGCGACTGACCCGTGCGTGCTGCAGCTGAAACTCCACTATTGCCTGCTGCTGCTCGCACAGTCTCTCCAGCATGTGCAAGGTGGAGTTCCACCTTGTGGGCACATCGCATATGAGGCGGTGAGCGGGAAGGCCGAAGTTCCGCTGCAGCGCAGACAGGCAAGCAGCAGCAGGGTGAGAAGGCCGAAAGTGCGCACAGACGGCCCGCACTTTATGCAGCAGCTCTGACATATCCGGGTAGTTTTTTTAGAAAATTCTGTACCACCAAATTCAGCACATGCGCCAGGCAAGGGATGTGCCTCAAACGGGCTCGGCCCAGAGCCACTACGAGATTTCGACCATTGTCGCACACCACCAGGCCGGGCTTGAGGCTCAGTGGCAACAACCACTCATTGGTTTGTTGTTCAATGCCCCTCCACAGCTCCTGCGCAGTGTGGGGTTTACCCCCAAACATATCAGTTTTAAAACAGCCTGCTGTCGTTTCCCCCTGGATGTGCTGATGTTGGTGGTGAAGGTGTTATGCTGAGCGGATGAGTGGGTGGTCGAGGAGGAGGAAGCGCAGTAGGAGGAGGAGGCAACAGGAGGCAAAGAGAAATGCCCAGCAATCCTCGGTGGTGGAAGGACATGAGCCAAATGGCTAGCCGGCTCAGGCCCACCCGCCACTACATTTGCCCAGTGTGCAGTTAGCGAGATATAGCGTCCTTGCCCGTGCTTACTGGTCCATGTATCAGAGGTTATGTGGACCTTGCCACAGATGGCGTTGCGCAGTGCACACTTGATCTTGTCCCAGACTTGTTTGTGCAGGGAAGGGATGGCTCGCCTGGAAAAGTAGTGGCGGCTGGGCTATACTGTCGTTTCGGTGGTACAGGCGGTGGCAGGGGTTCGTAAAGGTGTACCAGGGTACCTTCGAATGTCGACAGGTAGAGGGTTTGTGACCTCTCTTTCTCCTTCATGGGGGGATGGGTGGGCGCTAGGGACCGGGACTTACGGTCGTAAAGTTTTAAGGACCGGAAACTTTACGACAGTAAGGTAGACCACCTGTGCCTGTCAAAGTTTTTGGACTACCGCCACCGACAGGGTGTCATGCACCAAGGGTCGGCGGTGATGAAAAGGTCCGCTCGGTAGGGAAGGGACGTGTTTGTTCAGACCCTGTTCTAGTTCACACGTGACGCGTTGCGGTAGACACCGTTCCAGGTGTATTGGAGACTATGTACCTGGTCATTCGTGCCCGTTCCTGCGATATAGAGCGATTGACGTGTGACCCGTTTACAT
>BLSH010291330.1:2273377-2292387 GCA_018402905.1 Glandirana rugosa | reverse complement strand
CTCTCCCTTTAGAACTAGGAGATGATTTTTGAAAAATAATGTGTCACTTACAGCAACAGCTGGCCCTATAGAAGTAGGCAATGGTTTTTGAACAAGAATCTGTCCCTCTAAGCAACAGCTGGAAACTCTCCCTTTAGAACTAGGAGATGATTTTTGAACAATAATGTGTCACTTACAGCAACAGCTGGCCCTATAGGAGTAGGCAATGGTTTTTGAACAAGAATCTGTCCCTCTAAGCAACAGCTGGAAACTCTCCCTTTAGAACTCGGAAATTGTTTTTTAACAATAATGTGTCACTTACAGCAACAGCTGGCCCTATAGGAGTAGGCAATGATTTTTGAACAATAATCTGTCCCTCTAAGCAGAAGCCTCTACCTAGTGCAGTCAGATCGCTCAAAGCAGCAGTATGTGAAATCTCAAATTACTCCCACAATCTGATCGTTGAGTACGATCGCACAATCTGATCGTTGTGTACGATCGTAACGATCATTGTGTTAGGCAGGGTTTGATCTGCAATGTGTCACTCAAAGCAGCAGTATGTGAAATCTCAAATTACTCCAACAATCTGATTGTTGTGTACGATCGTAACGATCGTTGTTTTAGGCAGAGTTTGATCTGCAATCTGCAACTCACAGCAGCAGTATGTGAAATCTCAAATTACTCCAACAATATGATCGTTGTGTACGATCGTAGCGATCGTTGTTTTATGCAGAGTTTGATCTGCAATCTGCAACTCAAAGCAGCAGTATGTGAAATCTCAAATTTCTGCAATCTATCCCTCAGAGCAACAGCAGTAGTAATCTCAGGATGCAGGATCAGATGTTAAAATGTCTGCAATCTCTCCCTGACAAAAACGCCAACAGCTTCCTCTCCCTACACTAACCCAAGAGCATGTGACATTCCGCACTGTGACTCCAGCTTATAAAGAGGCTGGGTCACATGATGCACTGGCCAATCACAGCCATGCCATTAGTAGGCATGGCTGTGATGGCTTCTAAGGGTAAACAGTGATTGTTGATTGGCTGCCCTTCAGCTATTCAGCTATTCAACATGCGTGATCAACTACCAGAACCCAGAACCCGAACCCGAACATTTTTTGAAATGTCCGTGTTCGGGTCCGGGTCCCGAAAGTTCGGTACGGACCCGAACGTTACAGTCCGGGTTCGCTCAACACTATTGGTGATAAAAGCCACCTGTTCCTGTCTTTGTGACGAGTCAGATTTAACTTTATCCTCTAAGAGGCTGTTTCTGTCTATTTTTTTTAATGTGTTTCTGTACCTGTCGTAATGTTGATTCCTGGTAACCCTTTTCTTTAAACTGATTTATTAAAGTCTCTGACTGCTGAGTGTAGTCTTCTAGATTATCACAATTTCTTCTAATTCTCATTAGCTATCCCTTGGGGATCCCTCTCAGCCATGTGGGATGGTGACAGCTAGCCGTAGGTATAAAATGATTCCTGTCGGTTTCCTTGAAGTGTTTCCTTGTGTCAGTCTTATTATCATGTTTCATTAGTACTAAATCTAAAAAATTTAGTTATGATTGAGATTGTTCAGGAACACCTCCATGGACTCAACAGGGCCACCTCACAAGACCAAAATGTCGTAGATGTGTCTTTTATACAACAGGACCTCTTGCATAGGGTTTCTGTAGATATTCAACTCCTCCCATTGGCTCATGAGGATATTGGCCACACTGGGGGCATACTTTGCCCCCATGGCCACTCCTCTCACTTTGTTGTAATAGTAGCCGTCATGCCAGAAATAGTTGTTAGGCATGGCAAAATTGAGGATATCCAACGCAAATTCTTTTTGTGCATCCATTAACTCAGATTTTTTATAAAGACTACGCGTGGCAGCAGTTAGAACATCCTTTTGGTTCAAGCTAGTATATAAAGATTCCACATGGATGGTCACAATCAAAGTGTTATCACCTACCGGTGTATTTCTAAGAATATTTATGAGATTCTTACTGTCTCTTAAATAGGAGGGATACATCTGTACGATAGGCTGTAGGAAATAGTCAATATATTCCCCTACTCGGGAAAAGACAGAATTGCTGCCGCTAATTATAGGCCTTCCAGGGGGATTCATTTTATTTTTGTGTATCTTTGGCAATTGGTATATAATTGGTAATTTAGGGGCATCGGGGACTAAATAACGGGCTTCCTTTTTTGTAATTATGCCATCCTGTTGAGCATTTTTAAAATTTTTGAGTAGTGAAGCTTTTAGTTTGTTAGTAGGGTCATTCTTTAATCTTTTATAAGTATTAACATCACTTACTAATCTTTTTAATTCTTTGGTATAATCTTCCCTTTTTAATATCACAATCCCTCCTCCTTTGTCGGCTGCTCTTATGGCTATATTTTTCTCTAGAAGGAAACTTCCAAGGTCCCACTTATGGACAGTACTGACAAGAACCCCATTTCAATCAGAATACCGGTCCCCAGGGACAACAGTGGAACCCCCCCCCCTCCAATTGGAAGAACCAGGATTTTCAAAGAAACACTATAGAGGAAAACGGGGAGGAAAGAAAAACAAAAAAAAAAAGAAAAGAAAAGAAAAAGAGAATAATTGGACAAGGGATATTTAATATCAGTGATGAAGTTTACACTCTGAATGAATTAAAAGTTTTGGAACTGGGACATAAATATGCTCCCGAGGGGGGGCGTGTCCAAGATGGTGACGGGAGAGGGCGCTCTGTAACTGAGCTCCAGGAGTCCAGCTCATTAATCCTCTTAATACCTGGTGCAGAGACAACTTTTCGGGCTATAGAGGGGATAGGAGTGCTCGGCAGTGGCTCCGGGACATGCCCAATGGCAAATCGCGTCGCTCCAAACCAACAGACACCTCCCTGGACAGAGTGCTCACTAGAAGCCGGGCCGCCATTACGATACACATGGCTTCTCAGACTGAGGCCGCAGAATCTCCCCCTGCCACAGCAGCGGACCTGGTGGCAGCTATGCAGACTCTTGCTGCTGGCCAGGCTGCTCTAATGGACAAAACTGACCCCATGCAAACCAATGTGGACATTACCAGGCGTGATCAAGACTCCTTCCACGGTAGGGTGTCTGAGGTGGAGCAGAGGGTCTCTGCTGTGGAGGACTCCATCAGAGATCACAATGAGGACCTGCATACCCTCAAACGTAAAGTGAAAACACTAGAGAGCCATGCTGAAGACGCCGAAATTGAAATAGGCGCAATCATTTGTGGATCATCGGTCTCCCTGAGGGAGCTGAAGGTACAGATCCTACAACTTTCACAGAGCGCCTCCTTACAACCCTGCTGCCCAAGGCCCGGTTCTCCTCCTTCTTCACGGTTGAGAGGGCACATCGCATGCCAGCTTCAAGGGGCCCCCAGGGATCTCCCCCTCGCACATCTATTTTCAAGTTGCTGCGCTTCAAAGACAGGGACCTGGTGCTGCGGGAGGCCAGGGTCCTACTAGAGCTGAAGTATGAAAATACTAAACTGATGATATTCCTTAACTACTCTGTTGAAACCCAGAGGCAACGTAAGTCCTTTGTTTTGGTGAGAGCCAAGCTCCACACCAAAGGGTTAAAGTACAGAATGCTGTTCCTGGCCAGGCTATGAGTAGAGGATGGGGTGACGGTTCACTTCTTCACCTCTCCAGAGGAGGCATCTTCCTGGATAGAAACTGTCCAGCGGCGGTGAGAACCCCCCCTCAATTTTGCTTTTGTCTGTTTCTCCCCCTTCTTTTTTCACCATGTCGGGGAAATATCCCAGGTACCCTGTGCCTACCCATGTTCTTGACTGATAGTCTGCGTGTCCTGTGAAATGTGTCAATCTTGCCAAATACTGGGCTCTTCTTCTGGTTACCAATGCTCAAAATGGGTTAAGGACGGTCCCCAGGTTGCCATGTGTGCCTAATGCTGCTTATTGATGTACCGTAGGGAGACCCTCCCGGTACTTTGCTACTCTGGGTGGCCCTTATGGATGAATATGCTACCTGACTATACTCTGTTGGGGAACTATATGTGGTGACCTCTGCTTCAGAGGGAATAGTTGTAGTACATCAGCTCCTGAAGGTTGGTTTGGTCAATATATCCTGTGGACTTGAAATCTGTCGGTATCACTGGCCTCACCCGGTACCCAGACCATAACTCCTCGGTGGCTCTGTATAATACGCCCTTACATGGCAATAATGCTTACATATATGGAGCCCCTGTTTTAGTTAACAGTTTTGATTAGTTCATGTAACACTAAGTTTGTGCTCCCAGCCCATGCTGGGAGACTGCACCGGTTCTTTTACTCAGACTCTTCATTCCGGGATAGGTACTTCTTGCAGACAGCCGGTTACTGATGCCTACTTTCACATGGTGCCCCCACAAGGGCGTCTTGCCCTTCTCTGTTTGGGGTGATGGGCCTCCTCCAGTTTGGGTGAGGGTTGGGGGTATGGTTTATCCTTTTTGTGCATTAACATGTCAGTATGTTCAATTCAGCGAATGTTTCTTACTCAATGCAGGGAGAGTTGGGTGTTGCAGATGTGGTGGGGTGGTGTGGATGGCCAGCTAGGAGCCGTGGCAGCCCAGGGCCGCAGTGCAACCTCCCAGAGCAATTATGACTATGGAAGTATAAAATAGTGTCCTGGAACACCAGAGGTTTCAATTCCAAAATAAAGAGATCACTAGTATTCCAATTTCTTCAGCGACATACCCCACACATCTGTGACCTGCAGGAGACCCACCTGACTGGTGGGAAAGTCTTAAGCCTTAGGAGGCCCTGGGTTGGTCATTCATACCCCTCTACCTGTTCCAATCTCTCTTGGGGTGTCAATATATTGGTACGTAACTCTCTCCCTTTTCACCTTATCACAATGGATATAGACCCTGGGGGTCGATATGTGATTTTGCATGCCAATGTCTATACGCTTGAGATGGTCATAGTTGGGTTGTACTTGCCTCCCTTGGCTTCAGCCCAGTTGCTTTATCACCTAGTTTCTAGGATCCTATTATATGCCACTGATAACATTCTGAACTTGGGGGACTTCAACATGGTGCCGGACCCGGGGAGAGATATGCTTTCTCCGACATCGTGCACTACATCTGATTTAGCTTCTTGGGCGGAGGCCTATAATTTCACGGATGTCTGGCAGGGGAGACATCCTAGTCTCTGTGCGCACACCTGTCACTCTGCCACATATAAAACCTTTGTAGAATTAACCTGGTGTATGCTGGGGGGGTCTATCCTCCCTAGGGTGAGGGATGTCTCTATTCTGCCCAGGGGCATCTCTGACCACGCCCCCATATTATTGCAGCTTAGCATATCATGCCCCCCAGCTGAAGGGTTGTGGCGTTTATCTCGGTTCTGGTTGTCTGACTCGAGTGTTGATATTCCATGTAAAAGCGAAATGATACATTTTTGGAACTTGCAGGACCACTCAGTTCCTGCGCTGGTCATCTGGGATGCATTCAAAGCCTGCATGAGAGGTAGTTTTCAGGAGCATATTGGGAAGGTTCGCAGGGGAGAATGTAGGGAGCTGCAGGAAGCAGAGACTAAGGCAGGTGTCGCGATCCCCTGGTGTACTCCTCTCTCCAGGAGGCCCTGAGAGATGTTGCCCTCCTACGTATGTCCACTAATTAATGTCCTACACCCGAGTCAGAGGATATTTGAGCAGGGGGAGAGGAGTGGTTGTATGCTGGCTTGGCTGTTTCGCGAGCACTCTGCCCCCCTGGCTATCTCCTGCATTAAGTCTGCTACTGGAGAGATCTTGACTGATCCGGAGGGGATTAATGCTCGGTTTGCCTCCTACTACCAAGAACTCTATAGTTCCCCGGTACAGTGTACAATGGAGGAAATGCAGGCCTACCTGGCCTCAATTGATCTGCCCTGCCTTACGGCTGTGACCAGTGAGAGACTAGACAGCCCCCTTACACTTAAGAAAATCCAGCTGGCAGTCAAATCCCTGCAGGCTGGGTAGACTCCGGGCCCAGATGGATTTCCAGCGGGATTATTTAAACATTATGCAGATGATCTTCTCCCCACATACAGGGAGATGCTGTTGGAGTGCCTGGAGAGGGGCTTTTTGCCCCCCATCCATGTCGGAGGCGGTGGTCGTGGTCTACCCAAAGCCTGGCAGAGACCTAGAACAGTATTCCTCAAATCGGCTGATATCGCTCCTGAATGTTGACTTAAAAATACTTGCTAAAGTTTTAGCTGGCCACTTAAACTCTGTTATTACTGCTTTAATACACCCTGACCAGTCTGGGTTCATGCCGGGCAGAGGGACCGACATTAATATACAGAGACTCCTGACACATATAGCTAGAGCATCGGAGGACAGCCCGGGGGCTGTGGTATCCCTCGACACTGAGAAAGCGTTTGATTCGGTAGAATGGGAATACCTCTGGGCCGTCCCTTGCAAATGCGGGTTTGGACCCATTTTCATTAATGTATGACTGTCCTAGGGCTAAGGTGCGTACTAATAACTCACTCTCCGGAGCCTTTCCACTGGGTAGGGGGACTAGGCAGGGCTGCCCTCTCTCACCGGGATTGTTTGCGCTAGCAGTGGAACCTTTGGCTTCACGGATAAGAGCTGAATCCACGTTCAGGGGGGTTCAGGTAGGGGTGGTGGATGAGAAAATATCCTTGTATGCAGATGATACTATCCTGTTTTTAAGCAATATCTTCTCCTCACTCCCGATGGCCCTGCGGCTAATTAATGAGTTTGGCTCTTATTCTGGAGTCAAGATCAACTGGGATAAATCAGTGATCTACCCCTTACATTTACGCACCCTAGGCCAGCTACACAGATGGCATTGGTTTGGGTAGACAACTTTAAATATCTAGGGATACGGGTGGGAGGACCGGTCACTTCATACCTGGAATTGAATCTGACTCCCCTACTAAATTCATTTTCATGAAGCTGCCTGGCTTGGAGATCACTCCCTCTCACCCCAGTGGGCAGGGTAAACCTAATTAAGATGCTCTTCCTCCCAAGGTTCCTATATCTCTTTAGGAACTGCCCCATCTTGCTCCTGAAGTCGTTTTTTGACAGACTTAGTTCCATTGCTGTTTCCTTCATTTGGCTGGGGAAAGTGCCCAGGCTGGCAATGACTACATTGCAGCAGCCGCTGAGCCGAGGCGGTTTGGCTCTTCCTAATTTTCAACAGTACTATTGGGCGGCAGTCCTGGTGACAGCGTGCTGGTGGTTCCCTGAGCCCAGAGACAATCCTGCGGTGACATTGGAAGCGGCAATTATGGGATCATACACTTCTCTGAGTAATCTGGTTTTCCGCGGGACGAAAGCCCATTCTGCCTTAACAACGCTGATGCGTACAACCGTAGGGGTCTGGCAGCAGACCAGGGCCTCGTATAAGTCCCCTGAGACTATTTCACCCCATATGCCTCCCGCATATGCGTAGTATCCCTGACCCCCAAGTCTGGACCTCCAAAGGGGTGGTAGTGGTGAAGCACCTGGTGACTGAGGGTAGGTTGAGTACCTTTCCAGAACTTAAGGCAAAATACGAACTTCCAAGTTGCATGCTCTTCAGATACCTGCAGGTGAGACATGCATTCCAACATCAATTCCCCAATGGTGTCACACTCGAGTCAGACCCAGTCGAACGGGTTGCACCCCTGTCAACCCTATATTTCTGTTTTTCGATAACGCCCTCTCCCACTTTCAATAAGGTTTTCTTGAAGTGACAAAGGGATATCCCTAATCTTGCAGAGGAAGACTGGGAGGGCTGTCTATCCACTTATAGTACAAATATGATTTCTGCCAGAGACCGGTTTATACAACTAAAACTCCTGCATAGAGCTTATAATACACCCAAGAGGCTGGCAGTAATTTATCCAGATAGATCCCCAGCTTGTCCGAGGTGTGGGGATCTGGAGGCCTCCTTTATGCACATGCTATGGTCTTGCCCACTCTTGCATGATTTCTGGCAACAGATCCTGGAGGATATCAACCAAATAGCGGGGACTACCCTTCCATTGACCCCGCGGGCAATGATACTGAATGTACTTGCGGTTCCCGGTGTGAGAAAATAAGCCAAACTATTCATAATATTTGCCACGTATTATGCCCGTAGAGAGATATTACTGAAATGGAAGTATTTGCTCTCACCCACGGTTGCGGCTTGGCGCAACACCCTCAATAATGTCCAACCCCTGTACAAAATAACGTACACAAACGGGAACTGCCCCAGCAAATTCGACAAGGTTTGGTCCTCATGGATAGACTCGTGGGGTACCTTACAAGCTGTAGCTCCTTTGGCTAGTCTGGAGGTGGACTGACTAATTCAGTCAGTATTGATGGATGGGACGTTCCTGACAGGAGGTCCCCCCCCCCCCCAGTCTGGTTCGATGGAAGTGGTATCTGGAGGCTGGATTCTCAATTTATAGAATGTCCTATTGAAACAGATCTTCTAATATCTGCTATGTCATGCCTTTATGAGATGTAAACACGCGCCCCTGTACTTTTTTGTAATATTCTATAATTGCTCGTTGATGCTGACATGTGACATGCAATTTCTCAAAAAATAATTTTATATTTGTAAAAAAATATATATATATATGCTCCGGGAGGGACATTAATAGATTTGAAGCTTATATGGACACCAAAAAAATAGTTAGAAAGCTTAATATTAATAAATTCTCTGCCAAGAATCCCTCTAAAAATATGGCTGATTCTAGCATAAATGCATATAGTGGATTGAGGAATCAATCTACATTTAACCCTAAAAAACTGTCTAATAACTTCATGGAAGTATTCAAATCTATGGTACAGGAAGATATTAGAATTATGAAGACAAAAAGAGGTAAAAGAAAGGGAAACCTAAAAAAAGGTAATGAGACATTAGAAAAAAAGAAAAATATAGCCATAAGAGTGGCCGACAAAGGAAGGGGGATTGTGATTGGATGCACTCTCTGGCAGTTGTGTGAGTATTTGGCCAAACCTTGAACTGATTGAATGATACATAATGCACACATTGTATGTATCCATTTTTTGTCTGTATTAATCTATTACTAGTTATTTACAGTTATTATGCTTACATTTTTAGACATTTACATTAACCTGACCTGTACTAATAGTCCCTTGAAGAAGGACACTGTCACAGCAAAAAGTCCGAAACATGTCGGGAATAGCCATGGAGCCCAGGATGTGATAGCACTTGGGCTCACTTGGAGTGCACTATGGTCATGTATATCTGTACATTAATTTTCATGATGCCACGCTACATTTTGTAATGTTTTTATATTCTTATATGCAACTTTTTTGTTGAGGCTTCTGTCTTCCTCGCATTTTATGAATTACATTAATAAAATATTGTTTTTTTTACTATATGCTACTCTAATACTCTCTCTGTACCTAAAAAGTCCATGGGGTTCCTCCTATCAGCACAATGTGCTGTAAACCTTTCATTCTATATTTTAGATGTTGGCACTCCTTTCAACACTGTACTCCCACGACACCAATTTTTTTACACTATGGGGCTTTGTAGTAATGATTTCAGGAATTTGAATAGCGTATCCAAATTCAATGTGTACCCAATGCCTCGGGTTGACGAGCTTATTGACAGATTGGAAAGTGCCAGGTACATAACTACTTTAGAACTGACTAAAAGTTATTGGCAGATACCCCTAACAGAATCTGAAAAAGAGAAGGCTGCGTTTTCTACTCCTGAGGGGTCATTCCAATATAAGCAGATGCCTTTTGGTTTGCATGATGCTCCTGCCATATTCCAGAAAATGATGGACAAGACATTGAGACCACATCGCCAATACGCAGCCGCCTATTTGACGATGTTGTCATCCACAGCCTTGATTGGGAATCTCATTTGCCCCGGGTGCAAGCAGTAGTAAATTCCCTTAGGAAAGCAGGACTGCCAACCCCAAAAAGTGTGCCATAGGCTTGGAGGAGGCCAAATACCTTGGCTACATTATTGGTTGAGGGTTGATTAAGTCTCAGATCAATAAGATTGAGGCGGTTCAAAAGTGGCCCCAACCTATAAATAAAAAGCAAGTTTGTGCATTTCTTGGGATCTTAGGGTGCTACAGGCGTTTTAAACCCAATTTTGCCAGCATTACAGCCCCACTAACAGATCTGCCGAAGGGTAGAGGGTCGGTCATGATTAAGTGGAATCCTGAGGCAGAGTAGGCATTTCAAATGTTGAAGCAAGCCCTTTGTGTACAACTGGTACTCATGGCCCCAGATTTCACAAAGGGGTTTGTCATACAGACAGACGCCTCTGATGTGGGACTGGGTGCGGTACTGTCCCAAATCAGAGATGGTGAGGAGCACCCAGTCATCTACCTGAGCAGAAAGCTTAACAGACATGAGAAAAACTATGCCATTGTTGAGAAGGAATGTTTAGCTATCAAATGCGCCTTAGAGGCCCTGAAATATTACCTGTTGGGGAGACCATTCAAACTTCTCACTGATCATGCTCCTCTTAAACAGATGTGTGATAACAAGGAGAAAAACAGTTGTGTGACAATGTGGTTCCTTTCTCTGCAAGCATTCAAGTTCACAGTGGAACAGAGCTGGGATACTCCAGAATAATGCAGATGCCTTTCCTGTGTCCATGGTCTGGTTGGGACAGTTTCTCAGCCGCTGGGGCTTGAGCAGAGGGGGGATATGCCACATAATGAAAGGCGAAGTGATCGATGGACAATATGTGTCGCCTTGCATGTGTTCATTTGCAGTGAACTATGGGAAAATTTTGGTCCAGGTGTTACCAGCCACCTTAGCAGGGTTGGTTCCAGACCAAATTTTGTGGTCCACTTGTGTCTACCAACATGAGGTGTAAATAAGCAGGACTAGGGCAAAGATGTGCTCTTGCCTGGGACTCGGGAAGCCAAAAACCTGAGACAGCTGCTGAACTGAAGTTTTGTTTTGTGACTGAAACAAAAGGTTTGCATTATCTTTGTTTTGTGGGTGACTGGGAGAAGCCCTTTACCTCTGAGTTAGGAACCTGGAAATGTTTAGTAAGAGCCTGGATGGCAAGGATTTATTTCTGTTTTGTTTATTTGATTTACCTGCAACCTTCTAATCCCTTCCTTACCGGCGTATAGTAATTATACGTCGACAAGGTGCACTCCCCATCCTAACAGGCCGTCATATGACGTCCTGCCTATTTCGCTGCTGTGCGGCAGTGTCCCTCGGGACTCCGGCCTTCCTTGATCGCTGCGGGGATCGGCCTTCCTTGATCGGGGTAAAGAGCCAATGAACTTGGCTCTTTGCCACGTGACCGGCTGTGTCCTATCACAGCCGGTCACTTCTGACAATAACAAAGAGCGGCGTGCCCAAAGCCCAACCCCGATCACGGTAAAGAGCCAATGATATTGGCTCTTTACCACGTGACCGGCTGTGTCCAATCACAGCCGGTCACAGAATGACGAGAATCCGCGGTAATGAGCTGTTACCGGGTTCTCCTCTTCACAGACCGATCGTGTGTGAGGAGATAGTGGTAACAGCTTGTTACCGCTTACTGTCAGCATCAATCACACTGATTGCCCCTACCCCCAATAAAGAGTACCTGTCACCACCCCATCAAAGTACCTGTAACAGCCCATCAGAGTACCTGTCACCTGCCCATCAGAGTACCCGAGTACCTGTCACCTGCCCATCAAAGTACCCGAGTACCTGTCACCTGTCCATCAGAGTACCCAAGTACCTGTCACCTGCCCATCAGAGTACCCGAGTACCTGTCACCTGCCCATCAGAGTACCCCAGTACCTGTCACCTGCCCATCAGAGTACCCTAGTACCTGTCACCTGCCCATCAGAGTACCCAAGTACCTGTCACCTGCCCATCAAAGTACCCGAGTACCTGTCACCAGACCATCAGAGTACCCGATTACCTGTCACCTGCCCATCAGAGTACCCGAATACCTGTCACCTGCCCATCAGAGTACCCGAGTACCTGTCACCAGCCCATTAAAGTCCCCGAGTGCCTGTAACCTGCCCATCAGAGTACCCGAGTACTTGTCACCAGTCCATCACAGTACCCGAGTACCTGTCATCAACCCATCTGAGTACCCGAGTACCTGTCACCAACCCATCTGTGTACCAGAGTACCTGTCACCAGCCCATCACAGTACTCGAGTACCTGTCATCAACCCATCTGAGTACCCGAGTACCTGTCACCAGTCCATGAGAGTACCTGAGTACCTGTCATCAACCCATCTGAGAACCCGAGTACCTGTCATCAACCCATATGAGTACCCGAGTACCTGTCACCAGCCCATGAATGTACCTGAGTACCTGTCACCTGCCCATCAAAGTACCCGAGTACCTGTCACCTGCCCATATGAGTACCCGAGTACCTGTCACCTACCCATCAAAGTACCCGAGTACCTGTCACCTGCCCATCAGAGTACCCGAGTACCTGTCACCTGCCCATCAGAGTACCCGAGTACCTGTCACCAGACCATCAGAGTACCCGAGTACCTGTCACCAGCCTATCTAAGTACCCGAGTACCAGTTGCCAGCCCATCAGCGTACCCATCACCAGCACATCAGAGTACCCGAGTACCTGTCACCTGGCCATCGGAGTACCCGAGTACCTGTCACCAGCCCATCAAAGTACCCAAGTACCTGTCACCTGCCCATCAGACTACCCGAGTACCTGTCACCAGCCCATCAAAGTACCCGAGTACCTGTAACCTGCCCATCAGAGTACCCGAGTACCTGTCACCAGTCCATCACAGTACCCGAGTACCTGTCATCAACCCATCTGAGTACCCAAGTACATGTCACCAACCCATCTGAGTACCTGAGTACCTGTCACCAGCCCATCACAGTACTCGAGTATCTGCCATCAACCCATCTGAGTACCCGAGTACCTGTCACCAGCCCATGAGAGTACCTGAGTACTTGTCACCAAGCCATCTGAGTACCCAAGTACCTGTCACCAGCCCATTAGAGTACCCGAGTACCTGTCACCAACCCATATAAGTACCCAAGTACCTGTCACCAGCCCATAACAGTACCCGAGTACCTGTCACCAGCCCATCACAGTACCCAAGTACCTGTCACCATCCCATGAGAGTACCCGAGTACTTCTCACCAGCCCATCAGAGTACCCGAGTACCTGTCACCAGCCCATCACAGTACCCGAGTACCTGTCACCAGTCCATGAGAGTACTTGAGTACCTGTCATCAACCCATCTGAGTACCCGAGTACCTGTCACCAGTCCATGAGAGTACCTGAGTACCTGTCATCAACCCATCTGAGTATCCGAGTACCTGTCATCAACCCATCTGAGTACCCGAGTACCTGTCACCAACCCATCTGAGTACCAGAGTACCTGTCACCAGCCCATCACAGTACTCAAGTACCTGTCATCAACCCATCTGAGTACCCAAGTACCTGTCACCAGCCCATCACAGTACCTGAGTACCTGTCATCAACCCATCTGAGTACCCGAGTACCTGTCACCAGCCCATGAATGTACCTGAGTACCTGTCACCTGCCCATCAAAGTACCCGAGTACCTGTCACCTGCCCATATGAGTACCTGAGTACCTGTCACCTACCCATCAAAGTACCCGAGTACCTGTCACCTGCCCATCAGAGTACCCGAGTACCTGTCACCTGCCCATCAGAGTACCCGAGTACCTGTCAGCTGCCCATCAGAGTACCCGAGTACCTGTCACCAGACCATCAGAGTACCCGAGTACCTGTCACCAGCCCACCTAAGTACCCGAGTACCTGTTGCCAGCCCATCAGAGTACCCGTCACCAGCACATCAGAGTACCCGAGTACCTGTCACCTGGCCATCAGAGTACCCGAGTACCTGTCATCAGCCCATCAAAGTACCCAAGTACCTGTCACCTGCCCATCAGACTACCCGAGTACCTGTCACCAGCCCATCAAAGTACCCGAGTACCTGTAACCTGCCCATCAGAGTACCCGAGTACCTGTCACCAGTCCATCACAGTACCCGAGTACCTGTCATCAACCCATCTGAGTACCCGAGTACCTGTCACCAACCCATCTGAGTACCTGTCACCAGCCCATCACAGTACTCGAGTATCTGCCATCAACCCATCTGAGTACCCGAGTACCTGTCACCAGCCCATGAGAGTACCTGAGTGCTTGTCACCAAGCCATCTGAGTACCCAAGTACCTGTCACCAGCCCATCACAGTACCCGAGTACCTGTCATCAACCCATCTGAGTACCCGAGTACCTGTCACCAGTCCATGAGAGTACCTGAGTACTTGTCACCAGCCCATCAGAGTACTCAAGTACCTGTCACCAGCCCATTAGAGTACCCGAGTACCTGTCACCAACCCATATAAGTACCCAAGTACCTGTCACCAGCCCATCACAGTACCCGAGTACCTGTCACCAGCCCATCACAGTACCCAAGTACCTGTCACCATCCCATGAGAGTACCCGAGTGAGTACTCCTCACCAGCCCATCAGAGTACCCGAGTACCTGTCACCAGCCCATCAGAGTACCCACTTGTCACCAGCCCATCAGAGTACCCAAGCACCTGTCACCAACCCATCAGAGTACCCGAGCATCTGTCACCATCTCATCAGAGTACCCGAGTACCTGTCACCAGCCCATCTGAGTACCAAACACCTCTCACCAGACCATCAGAGCACGTGTCGCCAACCCATCAAATTACCCGTGTACCTGTCACCAACCCATCACAGTACCCGAGTACCTGTCACCAGCCCATCTGAGTACCTGTCACCAGCCCATCAGAGTACCCATGTACCTGTCACCAACCCATCAGAGTACCTGAGCACATGTCACCAACCCATCAGAGTACCCGAGTACCTGTCACCAACCCTTCTGAGTACCCGAGTACCTGTCACCAGCTCATCAGAGTACCCGAGTACCGGTCACCAGTCCATCTGAGTACCTGTCACTAGCCTATCTGAGTACCCGAGTACCTGTCACTAGCCCATCTGAGTACCCTAGTACATGTCACTAGCCCATCTGAGTACCCAAGTGCCTGTCACTAGCCCATCTGAGTACCCAAGTACCTGGCACCAGACCATCTGAGTACCCAAGTACCTGGCACCAGACCATCTGAGTACCCGAGTACCTGTCACCAGTCCATCAGAGTACCAAAGAACTTTTTAACAGCCCATCAGAGTACCCGAGTACCTTTTACCAGCCCATCAGAGTACCCGAGTACCTTTTACTAATCCATCAGAGTACCCAAGTACCTATCTGCAGGCCATAAGAGTACCAGAGTACGTATCTGCAGCCCATGCCTCATAAAATATACATTGGGGTGTTTGCTTTCCAAAATGGGGTAATTTTGTGGGTAATTCCACTGTCCTTGTGCTCCAGGACCTTCAAAAGTGTGATAGGTAGGAATAAAATTAGATGTGTAATTTATGCTCCTGGAACGCCTGAAGGTACTACTTCAATGCTGGACCTCTCTATGTGGCCAGGCTGTGTAAAAGTCTCACACATGTGGTATCGCCATACTCGGGACGAGTAGTAGAATATATTTTGGGGGGTCATTTTTGCTATGTACATGCTATGTGTTAGAAATATCATCTAAATCGACAACTTTGTGTACAAAAAATACGTTTTCATTTTCTTTCCACGTTTTTCCACGTTTTCCGAAGACTTGTGGAAAAAATGAACCGTACAAAAGACTCAATGCCTCATGGAATATACATAGGGGTGTTTGCTTTTCAAAATGGGGTCATTTTGTGGGCAATTCCACTGTCCTGGTGCTCCAGGACCTTTAAAAGTGTAATAGGTCATTAGAATATTTTATGTGTAATTTATGCTCCTAGAACGCGTGATGGTGCTCCCTGCATGTTGGACCTCTCTATGTGGCCAGGATGTAAAAGTCTCACACATGTGGTATTGCCATACTCGGGAGGAACAGCAGAATGTATTTTGGGGTGTAATTTTTGCTATGTACATGCTATGTGTTAGAAATATCTTATAAATTGACCACTTTGTGTAAAAAATAAGAGTTTTTATCTTCTTTCCGAGTTTTTCAAAGACTTAACCGTACAAAAGACCCATAATGCTTCATAGAATATACCTTGGGGTGTTTGCTTTCCAAAATGGGGTCATTTTGTGGGCAATTCTATTGTCCTGGTGCTCCAGAGCCTTCAAAAGTGTAATAGTTGGTTGAGAAATGAGATGTGTAATTTATGCTCGTAGAACACCTAAAGGTGCTGCTTCAATGTTGGGCCTCTGTATTTGGCCAGGCTGTGTAAACGTCTCACACATGTGGTATCGTCAGACTCAAAAGGAGTAGCAGAATGTGTTTTGTGGTGTCATTTTTACTATGTACATGCTATGTGTTAGAAATATCTTATGAATGGACAGCTTTGTGTAAAAAAAATGCATTTTCATTTTTTTCCCACATTTTCTAAAAACTTCTGGAAAAAAATGAAATGTTCAAAAGACTCATTATGCCTCATAGATTATACGTTGGGGTGTTTGCTTTCCACAATTGGGTCATTTTGTGGAAAATTCCATTGTCCTGTTGCTTCAGGGCCTTAAAAATTTAATAGGTGGTTGAGAAATGAGATGTGAAATTTATGCTCGTAGAACGCCTAAAGGTGCTACTTCAATGTTGGGCTTGTGTATGTGACCAGGCTGTGTAAAAGTCTCACAGGTGTGGTATCGCCATACTCAAGAGGAGTAGCAGAATGTATTTTGGGGTGTAATTTTTGCTATGTACATGCTATGTGTTGGAAATATCGTATAAATGGTCAACTTTGTGTTAAAAAATGCATTTTCATTTTTTTTCCCACATTTTCCAACAACTTCTGGAAAAAAATGAACCATTCAAAAGACTCATAATGCCTCATAGATTATACATTGGGGTGTTTGCTTTGCAAATTGGGATCATTTTGTGGGCAATTCCATTGTCCTGGTGTTCCAGGGCCTTCAAAAGTGTAATAGGTGTCTGAGAAATGAGATGTGTAATTTATGCTTGTAGAACGCCTGAAGGTACTACTTCAATGTTAGGCCTTTGTATGTGGCCAGGCTGTGTAAAAGCCTCACACATGGGGTATCACCATACTCAGACAAATATTACTTACCGCAGGTGGTCCCCAAAATCCCAGGACGAGCCCCCAGCTGAAAGGAAGGGGTTACTGTATCCTCGGCTAGCTCCTGAACCTCCGACAGGCACCTTTATGATTATCAGACATGTCTGTAGATAATATGCATAGATAAGAAAGACATACACAGAACAATAGTTAAGCAGGGAATTGTGTGTATTGTGACGCATGGGAGGCGCCCTTTATATGGCGGTACACATCACAGATCATTCGAGAAATGGCACATGCGTACATCATCAAGCAGTAGAAAATGGAAAAAACAGGTGTCCTTTGTTACAAGATACAAAGGGTACACTAGCTGCAGAATATTGATACAGAATACAAGGACTTCATTATGTGACTAACTGGCCTCAGCTATTTCATGAGAACCTAGCAAAAGACATTTTCTCAAGATAAGGCCAGAAACAAACCAGACTAACAGATATTAAAAGTGGAACCCTAACATATAAAATGGATACCGTCAAATCCTTTCAAATCCCCTCTTAAGTCATGCATATGACTTCTATAGCTTTGAGATTTCTTGGGGCACTTTAGTCTGAGCCTTATGTTTACACTGACCCATATAAAGCTGGAGATATTGGGTGTATGCATGACAGGGTTGTTGGGTTGGGGCAGTACATTTGGCAATACACATAAGTAACTTGAACCCTAAATAATGCAGAAGGATAACAAGGGCCAATGTTACAATAATAGACTAGTAAGACTATTCTTTAACCCAGAAGCTGATGTGTGAAAGGTATCGTCTGTCATTGAACCATTATTGGTTGGCCTAGTGATATTAAATTCTGAATTGCTACACATGTGTTGGTCTTTATCTGAACCTCTTAATTTAAAGCACCAATTTGGTCTACAAGCTGTACTCACCACGGGAAAGGGTATTGATATATTTGCCTGTCCTGCGGTGACATTTGTCAGTACTATAGGAGGGGTGCCATTTAGCATGGGTGTGATGTTTAATGGTAGTGCTAGCAGGAGAATACTCACGGTACTAGGGTGTAGCTTATCCAACATTCTTTGAAACCTGACTTCTGAGCATATGCATATTTAAATTTTAGCAAAAGCATTTTCCCTGAAAAGGAGTCTCTCCTTTGTCTCTCTTAATTGTAGCATTGTTCATTACAGCGACAGTCTTAGGGCTTTCTCCACATATTGGCCTTATGAGGCCTAAGTCCTCAGGGTGATATATACAGTTAGTTACTATCCAAACTGGAAGGAAGATCAAGAGGAGGAGCGCCATTAGAAGGCACAAGGCCTTCCCAAAAGTCTGTGGTGAGATAAGCAAGGTCATCTTTTTCAGAGACTTTTCCACCTGTTTCACTCTCAGTTCAAGGACTTATACCACCTGTTTCGCCTCTCTTGTCTTTATCTTGCTTCTTGGGTGCTTGGTTCACCCTTTTCACACGACTAGCATGGATCCAGCTAGGGGATTCCTCTGTAAGGATAGCTGTCCTGGTGATGGCCACCACTCTTGTGGCTGGTCCAAATCGAGCTTCCTGTGGCTTTCATCCCTTGAGCATTCTCTGGATCACGACTCGACCTGGAAAGGGTGCGTTGGTACCTGTGAAGAACAAGGAGAGGTGCGAGCAACGTTTCTTTCAACTTTGTCCAGAGTTTCAATACGTTTTATCACATATTCCTCCTGGATTAGATCTAGGTCCCCTCTTTCTACCATAAGTGGCTGTCTGGCCCATGGAGTGGGGAATGGCCTACCCATTAAAACCTCAAAAGGGGAGCAACTGTCTTCCCGGAGGTTGTCATTCCTACCTCGGACAGAACCGATGTCAGGACCTTCTTCCAACCTGCACACGTACATCCAATTGCCTTCCCCATCCTATCCTTGAGAGTCCTATTCATCCTTTCCACTATACCTGAACTTTGGGGGTGATAAGGTATGTGAAACTTCCAGTCAATTTTAAGAGTCCTTACCATACGAGTTCCCTACTTTCGGTGTCCTTCGAGCTAAACCTGGTCGGTGTTCTCA
>BLSH010291330.1:2253484-2263611 GCA_018402905.1 Glandirana rugosa | reverse complement strand
TATAGAGGCTGCCCAAATGAAGGAACTCTTTTACATTTATTCTGGAACTGCAAATATTTAGATGCAATATGGAAATCTGCCTCAAATATCGCAGTCAATTAACGTCTGACACAACCTCTCTTTCTCCTCAAATATGCCTTCTATTCAAAAAAATCCCCAACGTTCCTAGGCACATAAATAGATTGATGCATACCCTCTGTAGTGCTATCATCTGGATGATCGCATGCAATTGGCGTTCCCCTCATATTTCATGGCAGCAAGTCATCTCAAGGATGTCTACAATTAGACTAACAGAATATATTCATTGTACTCTTCATGACCAAATTAGTTCACATGAACAAAAATGGGCTCTTTGGGACTCTATTAGTGATGACTAACTTTCTCTTATGTATAACTTACTACCTGACATCTTTTATATTATGTTTTGTATGTCAACCTCCTCGATTACATTGTTAACATATGATGTAATTATTATTCTTATATTTGTTTTGTACTTACCCTTCCAATAAAACTTTTTGTAAACAAAAAAAAATATCACACTTCATTACAATCATTAATCAAAACGATACATACATACACATACATCTCCAGTGATCATTCACTATTGTCCTATCATATACTGTTAAGTAAAGATGATCTAAGCCTGGTCTTTACTAGTAATGATTTTCATTAAAGGATACAAATGGATTTTTATCAGTCGGTGGGGCCTTTTCCCTTTCCATGCCCAATGGGCTGGAATGGAGGACTAAACATTTAAATAATTATAATAATCATGGCTACCTTTTAGGAATTTGCAGGGCGTCGGCTGGTCTCAGCCATTTTTTTTCCTTTGTTTCAAATAATAGTTACATAGCAAAACTAACCATTTCAAGTATTTAAAAATGTCCTTTACCTTACAAAGTTTTTATTTATTTTTTTACATCACTTACTTTTGAGCAACACATGTCACACTAGCATTCCATAGCTGTTCAAAACGTAACACATTGCCCTACACTTCACACAGTATATCTCTATTAGATTGCAAGCTTCCCGAAGGTAGGGACCGATGTGAACACACAATATACATACAAAGCACTGCGCAAACCGACAACACTATAAACATCCTGAAATAAATAAATAAATCAAAGGAGAGAAGGAATCCGTCTACACAGAAACACACAGAACGAGGGGGGGCCAAATCATCTCTCTCAAGTAGCGAAACTTACATTATAATGTTATCACATTCACTACAGGGAGAACAGAATGCATTTAACCTCTTCATAAAACATGGCCAGCTCATCATCCCCCACAAATAGTGAGACTTCTACAATTCACATACTTTTTTTTTTTTTTTTTTGTGAGATTTGGATAGAGTTTGGCAGGCTTCGGGACTTAAGGGGGAGGATGGCTTGGAGAACGGCATGTGTGGGTCTATTTCTCACTCATGTAATTTCTGAAAAATCTTATTATGATTTATTACTAGAGAACCTAGTTCTAATAAAACAGTAAACTACACACACGCTCAAGACAAGTCATTTAAAACATTTTCCATGCAACAGAGAGAGAGAGAGAAAATGAAAGTAATATAATCATGAAGTGCACTGCCGTGTTTTTTTATCTTTTGTTTCTTACCACAAGAAACTTTTTCCCGGTGGTCCCAGACACACCCCAATGCTTACTAAAGCATCTTTTATATTTCTCTATATACTTGAGCGTCCCGGACTGCTCTAATGGGAGTATCCAACTTCCCAGTGCTTCTCAGAGCACTCTAACTGGCCAGTTAGTTTTACTCTTATCTCAACAGGAGGATATTATTTTTAGCCTTTCAGATTCAAATGGGTCTTGGAGACACCCGTACCTACGGCAATGTAATCTCCGTAAAAAAGATAAATATTACTTACCGCAGGTGGTCCCCAAAATCCCAGGACGAGCCCCCAGCTGAAAGGAAGGGGTTACTGTATCCTCGGCTAGCTCCTGAACCTCTGACAGGCACCTTTATGATTATCAGACATGTCTGTAGATAATATGCATAGATAAGAAAGACATACACAGAACGATAGTTAAGCAGGGAATTGTGTGTATTGTGACGCATGGGAGGCGCCCTATATATGGCGGTACGCGTCACAGATCATTCGAGAAACGGCACATGCGTACATCATCAAGCAGTAGAAAATGGTAAAAACAGGTGTCCTTTGTTACAAGATACAAAGGGTACACTAGCTGCAGAATATTGATACAGAATACAAGAACTTCATTATGTGACTAACTGGCCTCAGCTATTTCATGAGAACCTAGCAAAAGACATTTTCTCAAGATAAGGCCAGAAACAAACCAGACTAACAGATATTTAAAGTGGAACCCTAACATACAAAATGGATACCGTCAAATCCTTTCAAGTAGCAGAATGTATTTTGGGGTGTCATTGCAAGTATGCATATGCTGTGTGCACAATTTTGTGTAAAAAGAAAATTCTTAATTTTGCAAAGAATTGTGGGAAAAAAATTACAACTTCAAAAAAACTCATCATGCCCCTTACTAAATACCTTGGAATGTCTACTTTCCAAAAAGGGGTCATTTGGGGGGTATTTGTACTTTCTTGGTTTGTTAGGGCCTCAAGAAATGAGATAGGCCGTCAGTATATCAGGTGTGATCAATTTTCAATGATTTGCACCATAGCTTGTAGATTCTATAACTTTCACAGAGAATAAATAATATCCTCTAATTTGGGTTATTTTTACCAAAGATATGTAGCAGTATAAATTATGGCCCAAATTTATGAAGAAAAATTACTTTTTTGCACGATCGGTGTGTGACAGGGAGAACCGTGGTAACAGCTCATTACCGCGGTTTGTTTACACCACATGACCGGCTGTGATTGACACAGCCGGTCACGTTGTAAAGAGCCAATTCTATTGGCTTGTTACACTGATCGGGGCTGCACGCCCCCGGGGGCGCGCACGAGCGGCGTGCACGTGGAGGTCGGTAGTGACCGACTGTGATTGGGCACAGCCGGTCATGTGGTAAAGAGACAATTTTATTGGCTCTTTACCCCGATCGAAGGGGGGCTGTGTAGCGGCGAAAAGGGAAAGGCGTCATATGACGTCGTCCCGGATCGACGGAGGTTCCCTGCCGACGTCATTTTACAATGACTCGGTAGGGAACTGGTTAAGAAAACCTGCCGTTTGGACTACCTTTTTCCCAGGGAAGGTGATCTCCATTGAGCTAACCCCCCACAATATACAGTGCATTCAGTGTAGTCTATATATACAGAGCATGCAATATATTAATATATATATATATATACGCAGTGCATTCAGTGTAGACTATATATATACAGTGCAGGCAGTGTATTAATATATATCTCAGGCTTGATGGTTCCTGAGTCCCAGGCCAGAGCAATAATTTTTTTTTTAATAATAGAAATTTTAATTCAAAATTGAGCAGTGCAAGTAATGCACCAGTACAAAAATACTGAAGTACAAAACAGTAAAAGTAGAACTCTGATGGGTTGTACAAAGAGTATGTCAGAGGGATCAATGACTTATTATCGAGACAGGAAGTGCATTGTCTTACAGCGTGCAATATTATAAGGCCCTCCGGCTTCAGAAACATAAGGGGATCCCGGGCCGCTCCATCAACTATTGGGCCGGATGGAAGGGGGAGGCGGGTCCGAGCATCCCCCCCGCATCCTCCACCGAGTCCCCTAAGTTTCCCTAGCGAACAATATCACTGTCTTTTAGTACTAATTGCGGTCGCAGGACCCATGGGGGGTCTGACATACTAATAGCATTAACAAAAAGAGAAGAAATGGGAAAAAAGAAAACAAAATAGGAGATAGTAAACCCTACAAATTAGCAACTTTCGGCATGGGGAGACTGAGGGGAACATACGAGGGTGGCGAGGTGAACATCTTAACCGTTTTTAGAATCAGTTATGAGTGGTCTATTAGATAGTTTAACTTGGGTGGGCTTAGACAGAGGGGATCTCCAACGAATAATAATTCCAACCTGACCAAATGTCTCAATATTTCTCATGTTGGTCTTTAGCCTCATATACCCATTGTTCTGCTTCCCTGATTGAATCAACCTCCTTCTTCCACTCGGATATGTTTGGGCAGGAGGTTTGCCTCCAGTGTCTAGGGATCAAGGCTTTGGCAGCATTGAGTAAATGAGGTGTAACACTTCATTTATATTGTTTGAGGAAGGATGGAACTCCTTGGAACAGAAAGTGTAAAGGAGTGTTTTCTATATTCCTTAAGGTGGCCTTTTGATCCTGGGGGTTATGGTATCCCAAAACGGTTTAATTTTTGGGCAATTCCACCAGGTGTGGAGGAACGTGCCTCATCAATAGATGGTTAGATTCCGAGAGGTCTGTACACATGGACTCAAACTCTGTAAGTGTATGAGCAGGTCTCAACGGTAGGTCTAGGGTGTGGAGAAAGCTTCCCATCTGTCAGTGTCTCCATGCTGCAAACGGCATGGAGCCAAAGGACGACTGAATCTGAGCTAGAGACAGTAGTGTGCCCTGTGGGGCGAATCTAGCGCATAAGTTCCTACCTTCCAGGCCCCACCTTCCAAAGAAACCCCCCTCCTCGCCGGGTGGGAACCAGTGGAAACCTCCCAGGGGGGATAAGGGTGAGGTCCGGGGGGCATATTGTCCTTGTCATTTAATCTGTCCCAGGTGGATAGCGTAGCATTAGTCAGGGGCGAAGTGCAGTCCGAGAGCCCCCTGCGATCCCGAGGGACCCAGGGGGCCCCTGTCAAGTTCCTTCCCACCATTGTTTTCTCTAGTCCGACCCATATTCTGGGCAAACTGTCATAGTGCCAGTTTAGGATCCTCACCAACGCCATTGCTTTATAGTAAAGAGCTACGTCCTCTGCTTTGGGTCTACGTAGTATATCATATGCTATTCTTGGGTGTTTGTCTTGCCAGACAAACCGCGTAAATTCCCTGCGGGGTTTTTGAAAGAAGCTTCGGGGAAGCACAATGGGTATAGTGGATAGGATGTATATTATCCATGGTAAGACCGTCATTTTGAGGGCACTTATTCTCCCCAGCCAAGTGAGAGGAAGCTCTCTCCAGGCCTGGAGTTCACGTACAATACCCGTGAGTAGTTTTCCATAGTTAAGGTCGTATAGAAGTGTTCGATCAGGGGAGATATAGGTCCCCAGATAGAGGAGGGAGTCTTTGCACCACCTAAAGGGGAAAGATTGTTATAACGATTGGGCTATTGAGGCTGGGATATGAATAGGCAGAAGTTCCGACTTATCAAAATTGATTTTAAAATTTGACAAGGGTCCAAATTTGTGAATTTCTGACATTAATATCGGTAGGGTGGTCTGGGAATTGGAGAGGTAAAACAACAGGTCGTCTGCATATGCCGACAGCTTGTGTTCTACCGATCCTATGCAAAGTCCAGTAATATCCGCCTTGGCTCTAATTGTACGCAGCAGGGGCTCTAATACAAGAGCGAATGTTAAAGGCGAAAGTGGACAACCCTGCCTAGTCCCATTTCGTATGTGGAAGGGGTTTGAGAGAACTCCATTCACCTTGACCCGGGTCGAGGTGTCCCCGTAGAGCGAATTCATCCACCCTAGCATCCTGTCCCCTAATCCCAGCTTGTGTAAAACTGCCAGCATGTAGACCCAATTTACCCTGTCAAAGGCTTTCTCTGCGTCCATTGAGAGAATGACACATGGTGTCTGAGCGGGTCCATGCTGTGCCCAATGCAGAATATGAATGGCCCTAATCGTGTTGTCTCTCGCTTCTCGCCCGACCATGAAGCCCGTCTGGTCGGGGTGAATGAGAGCTGTCACATGGTTCTGCAGGCGGACTGCCAAGAGTTTAGCCATTAATTTAGTGTCAGAGTTCAACAGGGAAATGGGTCTATAGCTGGAGCAGAGCTGGGAGTCCTTGCCTGGTTTGGGTATTACTGTCACGTGGACCCATAGGGCTTTGGGAGGTAGGGGATTAGATGCATCTATGCAATCTAGATGCAGATGGTAGATGCATAGAGGGTCATGCTAGGGTGGAGAAATTTTTTTTATAATAGAGGTTGGTGAAGCCGTCAGGGCTCGGGCTTTTGCCCGAGGGGAGGGCAGATACAACTAAACCTATCTCGTCCTCTGTGAATGGTCATTCTAAGTCTTCCAGAATGTGAGAGGGTAAGGCCGGGAGCCCAGAGGACTCTAGGTATGCCTTTATAGCCATCTCTTGGGGCGTGGTGGCACCCTGGAGTGGGGGAGTAGATAGATTATACAGCGACGCGTAGTATTTTTGGAATTCCAAAGCTATAGAGTAGAAATCTATTACTGTTTACCCTGTGTAGTCAGGCTATGAACATGACGGTGGGCCTGCTGTTTTTTTAATTTTCTGGCCAAAAGTTTCCGGCACTTATTGCCGTGTTCGTAAAACTGGTGGGCATAGAGCTTGTTTTTGGGCCTTCGCTCTAGGCATTGGCTAAGTCCAGTCCTTAGGGAATTTAATTGTTCCGTGTCTCCAGGGGTAGAGCCCACCTTATGTTTTACTTCTAGGTTGTGAATTTTATCTAGGAGAGCAGTGATTTCTTGCTTTTTGCATTTATGTATACAAGATCCAGGGGATATCAGCTCACCCCTTATCACCGCTTTATGGCCCTCCCAGATAGCTTGGTTAGACACCTGCCTTGATGAGTTGGATTCAAAGTAATATTGCATGGAGCGGGTAATCAACTCCACTACCCCGGGGTCATCTAATAGTCCCTCTTTTAGCCTCCATGTCCCCTTCCCCCTACGGACACCTGTCAGCTTGAGTGCAATCCTGATTGGAGAGTGATCAGATATAGTTATAGGTTCTATTGTGGAGAGACAAACATTCCCAAGATAGTATTGATCCACAAAGAACATGTCCAGTCTGGAATAGGAGTCATACGTTTTGGAATAGTAGCTGTAGTCTCTCTCCTTGGGGTGCAAGACTCGCCAAATATCTACCAAGTGGAGAGAACGGAGGGTCGCTTTAATGTGTTTAAGCGCTCTGAAAGAGAGGATGATTTCCCGGATGAAGTATCCAGGGATGGGTTAAGGGGGATATTTAAGTCCCGAAAGTTAACAGAAAATTGTTATCAAATACTTACCGTAATTTTCCTTCCCTGGCTCTACCTCATGACAGCACCACCTCGGGTCAACCCCACCCCTTGACCCCGTATAGGACATCCCTGTACTAGACACATAAAAGGCAGGCAGTACCTAGTAAGAATGTTCTGTATCTAGCCTGCGATGGTCCAGGGAGGGTGTGTGCTGTCATGAGGCAGAGCCAGGAAAGGAAAATTACGGTATTTAATAACAATTTTCCATTTTCTTGGCTCAGCCTCATGCCAGCATGACCTCGGGACCTAACTAGCACATGCCAAGGGAGGGCAAGAAAAAAACAACTAAACATCAGGTGCTGCTTAAGGAAAATTTATGAACATCTGGACAAGGCAGAGGATAGTATATAAGTTCCCATGGTATTAAAACAGGGAGCTGCATCCAGTTTGTAATTCTTGATGAAAGTGTTGGGAGAACGCCAGCTTGCCGCTTTACAAACCACGTCCGACGACACTTTGCACCAAGCCGCCCAAGAGGATGAAACTGCCCTGGTCGCATGAGCATGGATCTCCTGTAGAGGGGAGAGGCCTCCGAGTGAGTATGTTGCTTGAATTGCTTTAACGACCCAAGATGAGATGACCCTTGGTGATGCGGGCATACCTTTCCTGGGACCATTTGGGTATATGAAGAGAGGATCCGACTTTCTAAATGACTCCGTCCTCAACAAGTATGTATTTGCAGAATGGACTTCAGATCCAACTTGTGCAATTCCGACTCTTCTGGACCCTCTGGTGAAAAGGCTGGAAACACAGATTGCCAATTACAGTGAAACTCTGAGGAGACCTTTGGGAGGAAACTCGGAGAATACCCCTACACAACCCCATCCGAGAAGAAAGTGCAGTATGGTTCCTTGCACGAAAAAGCTGCAATTTCAGAAACTCGCCTGGTTGAGACTATCAATGTTAGAAACACAACCTTTAAGGTAAGATTATATATTGAACTGACTGCATCCGGGAAGAAGGGTGTCTTCCTTTCAGCACCAAAGGTAAATCCCACTTTGGGAATATTGGACGGACTGGCAGTCGTATCTTCATTGCCGCTTTCAGAAATTTCACCACTAGTGGATCTCTTGCCCAAGGAATATCTGTCATGGCTGCCAGCGCTGAGACCTGGACCTTCAGGGTATTGTAGTTCAGGCCTACGTCCAGACCAGACTGAAGGAACCCTAGCACATCAGCCACTGAAGGAGTTTGAAAAAAAAAATCCTTCTGAGAAGCAAATACTTCAAACTTCTTCCACACCCAGTGATATGTGGTTTTGGTAGAAAGTTTCCTTGCTGCCAGCAAAGTCGTTATCACCGAATCCGATAGATTTAGACCACTTAGCTTTTCCCATTCAAAAGCCATGCAGTCAAGGCTAGACGGGCCAGATTGGGGTGAATCTGGGCGCTCCATAGCAGCAGGTCCCGAGTCTGAGGTAACCTGACTGGAGGGCATTCCGCCAGGTGCCAGAGGAGGGAAAACCATGGCCTCTTAGGCCAGAATGGAGAGATTACTATTGCCAGAACTCTCTCCTCCATGATCTTTAGCAGACATCTGAGGATCAGGGCCGTTGGTGGGAATATGTATACCCGTATGAAATTCCATTTCTGGGAGAGGGCATCCTGCCCCAGCTCTTGCGGATAGTAATACCGGGAGAAGAATTGTGGGACCTGAAAATTCTCCGGAGTTGCCATAAGGTCCACCTCGGGAGTTCCCCACTGACGGAAGATCACCTCCAGATATCTTGGGTTCAGCATCCATTCCGTGTTGCCGGAAAATCTGTGACTCAGGAGGTCTTCCATGGTGTTCTGAACCCCGGAACATATGTTGCCGTCAGATCTATTAGATGCCTCTCGGCAAATTTGAAAATCTCTGCAGCTATCTGAAGAAGGTTTAAACTCCGTGTTCCTCCCTGCCTTGTTATATAGGAAACCGCTGTCTTGTTGTCCATTAGTAGTTTCACCCTCTTGCCTTGAATTATGGGAAGAAACAAATTCCGAGCCTCTCTGGCCGCTCTGAGCTCCAGCAGGTTGGAGGAAGACCAAATTCGAGGAGGCCACCTTCCTTGGATCTTCAACCCCTGGCAATGAGCCCCCCAACCCCTGAGACTGGCATCCGATATGACCGTTATCCAATCCCCCGGGTTGATGGACCTGCTCTGGGCCAGGTTGTCTCTTCTTGACCACCACCGAAGATCATTTTGGATAAACCGACGAATGTGTATCTTCTGATGCAACGAGCCATGATGCCACTGGCTGAGAAGGCCAAGTTGAAATCTTCTTGTATGCCACCGGGCCCAAGGCACTGCCGGGATTCAGGACATCAGGGTCCCCAAAAAGCTCATTCCCCTATGGACTGTAACCACGGGAGAGGCCTCCATTTACCGCTCCTTCTGCAGAAATGCGAATTATCTTGCTTTCCGGCAGGAACACCTTGTATTGGAGTGTGTCGAAAACCATGCCTAAGTATACCAGCGTTTGGGGCGGGAGGAGGTGTCGCTTTTCCGTGTTTACCATCCACCCGAACTGCTCTAAGGTGGCAAGAACATGATCCCGGTGCTGCAATAGAAGAGGTCTGGACTGGGCGAGAATTAGCACATTGTCCAAGAAATGGAATACTCTTATTCCCTGCTGCTGAAGATAAGCGATCACCGTTACCAGGACTTTTGTGAATGTTCTGGGAGCCAAACTGTAAGGGCAATTATAATACCTTGTATGCATTATAATTTGCCTGCGCTAATAAGCGCAGTTTTCAGCTCTTTTGCATAATGCATTTGATCGACCTGTGTTGAAGCAGACAGACACATACAGACACAGATTGCTTCATCTCACATAGCCGCTCGCAGGGATTGTCCTCCCTTCCATGCTTGGTGTGTTTATTTATACTCGTCAAACAGAGAGAACAAAAGGGACTGATGGCTTCACAATCAGCCAATCAGCCTCCAAGGCACAGTCACATGACATGAGCATAAGGTAAAGAACCTGTTACACGATTAAGAGCGGGTCAGGTCTGGAGAAGATAACGTCGTGGCCCTAGTACAAGA